>VDFB02047230.1:384306633-384395764 GCA_007258455.2 Sequoia sempervirens
CAATCTTGGGTTACCACAAACTATAATAATGTGATCTACTAATAACCATTATGGAAAGTATTAAAACAAGACCCATGCTATATAGGATACATTTCCCTGATCAGGTTTACATACCTTAATGATCAAACACAAGCTTCCCACACACTCTAGGATACAATCCAAGATCATACCACAACTTTGTCAAGACAACTAATTTTCTGACCCAAGATTTAAGGTTGTTTTTAATACCAACAGAAGCATTGGTAAGAGCATGATTAGGGTACAAACCCTAGGCCTTCATAGAAACATAAACAATAACTCTAGCGGATTAGTGAGGTTGCAAACTGCAAAAGATTGAACATTGTAGCTAATAACAAAATCTTGCAATCTAAAGGTGTAGCCAATAACAAGCACACTATGTAGCTTAGTGACATTTGTAAATGCAATCTACGGTAAGAATAATGACAGTCACTTGATATGTGAGAGTCAAAAAGAGGCTAAGCAGTGACAAGATAATAAAGCTCAAACCTTGCATAGTAAAGTGGAGATTTTAACAGTGAGTTTCCTTACCCCCTTACTGACCTTAAGGGTTTTTCAAATGCTTTTGGTAGTGTTAGACAAGGCAAATGCAATTAAGGAATGACTGTCCAAATGAATTAATGGTGGTAATCATAGGTTCAATGTTTCCTCTTAGCCATTAATGTATAATGGAGGTAGTGGATTGCACGTTTGAGCAGTGTTTTGAGACTCATCAAAGATGGGAGAATAGTGAATAATGCCTTGTGGACTGTGAAGTAGTGTCAATAAGGTTGAAGGATCTTAAGATCTACAATACCATGAAACAATGAGTCCCCTATAGTAAGTAGGAAGTCTATAGGGCATAGTTTGATTTTATAGAAGAATTCTCATGAAAGGAATCTTCAAGTGATAGTGAGTGACCTGTTTGAGATTGCAGTTGAAGGTGCAATACCCAGTCTTAAAGGAAGTTAGCAAAGCATTAAATGTGCAAGAAAATCAAATCGTACACAACAAACAATTCACAATGTTATCTTGCATAATGCCTTGAGTTTGAAGACAAAAATATCATTGTATCTTGATGAAAGTGGTGACCTTAATGGTCAATCACTGGCAACCATGATTTTAAAACATGTTATTGTGCTTATGGAGGCAACATTTTAAGCAAGGCGTGGAGTGGTGGTTTGGAACAATGGAAGGTAGGTATGAAAGGACTTGTTTTATATGCATACTATGTAGTCTATTAAGACAACGTTCTTAGAAGAGATTGACGGTGGATTATGGAACTCAAGGGTTACCATTAAAAGGATTAAAGCAAAGACTGAGATCTATTTTAAAGCCACGATCATGAAGATATTAAAGATGTCACATACAAAACCCTAGTAGTTGGAGTAATGAATACAGTTCCAAAGAGGATAGTGTGCTGGGGCAGATTTAGGAGATCTCCACATTATCTAATTACAGGGAAATACATCATTTATTTATTTTTTTAATTAAAATAAATCATTCTAAACCCTATATAGGATACATTGATACTTCAAAAGCCTTTGAAGGAATTTGAGATATGCAAATATATGTCAAGTAACATTCATAAGGTTTAGAATCTTGATCACTCTGGAATATACATTAAACATGGGTTGTGTGATACTACATATTGATATAACAAAACCACTCTACATATCAACCCGAGGAGTTATAGGCTCTTTATTACAGTAAGAGGTAATCACTCTTCGATCATGCTATAATTGCATCCTAACCTGTTAAACTTGAGACAACCTGAATGCACCCAATGATGATTGACACCTACATTATACAACCTGAATTAAATACATTATATGAGTGCCTCCATTTCTATCACAACATAGCCACATTAAACTTGGGTCACACATGAATGCATCCTGTATTTGTTATAGCACAACTGTGCCACATGACCAATAGAGTTATGGATCACATAATTACAGTCACAAGAATTTGTTCCTTAGTTGTGATCTTATGGTGATTCCACACAACAAAATCTGGACATAAAATTCTCAAAAGCCTTAACCTCTAAAAATGAAATCTGATGAGATGTTGCTTTAAAATATGATTTTCAAACCTAGAACTACAAGAGTCCTACTTCACAGAAATTTAGTTTTTGATTTAAAAAGAAACAATGAGCCACCCTCAACTGGCGATTATCCTCTTCGAGATTTTTTAATTTTTTCCCAAGAGAAATGGATCCTTAGTTCTCCATAAACTGTCTCAAGTAGAGCAAAACACTGTCGCAATAAATTAGGCGCAAACTCACTTTTCTTTATGTCGGCCACAATTTTTTTTTCTATTTTTCATGTTTGTCAAAAATTTGACAAAAATGATAGCTGAATTTTCGATGAGCCCCAGGTTCATTGAAATTACAACGAAAGTCAAGGATAAACTTCCAAAAATTGAAAATTACACATCAAATTTTACAAGCACCCAACAAACATCGAATTTTGCATATTTCGTCAGACAGTTTCATCATATTTTGTAGTCAAATGTATTAGTGGTGTAAAATAAATAAGAATAATGAAAGTTATAAAAGAATACAAGGAAAGATCTCCTCCCTTCTTGGTAGTGATAACCTCCTCTACACATAACCCTTAAAAATTATGAATAGAGGAATATAATCTTTGAAGAACTCAAAGTTGATTCTCTCCTACCTAATGCAATTAGTCATTTTATCCTTACAAACATTTATAGTGATTACTAGAGGCACATCGACCAATTCTTCATAATAGAAGAATTTGATCATACTTTTCCAATAATGGCATTATGAAAAAACCTTAGGTTAAATGAATAATTCCTAGCTAAGTTCTTTAAATCATGTCCAACTGTATAAGAGAAGATCACTGCTATGTGTACCTGCATACCATGGAGAAAGGCTAGTCTTTGGGCTCTTTCATCAATCATCCTACCTTAAAACATACCAAAAGTCTCCTAGAAATTAGACATAGGAATATTTAATGACTTAAAAAAATTTATTGCCAAAGCGTAAACTTATGATGACTTAACTAGGCCTAGTACACACTCCCTCCTCGTTAACCATTTAGACATATGGAAATTAAATGTAAATTTGTTGCTATTTTTAATCATGTAGGTGTCCAATAAACCACTTGGTGGTGTTTCCCTTCAAATTTATTTACTTGAATGAAGAGAAAAAGTCCTTTGATTACAATAAGAGAATACATTTGAGGCCTTGGTTGTGTAATTGGTGGACCATAGTCAGATTTAACACTTATTACAAATTTTTGGAGTCAAAACGTTAAGTATATTTGATTTGTGGTGGACACATTTGGACGGTAGTAACAATAGCTTACAATCTATCAAGACTTGATTACCTTATAACCAGTGAAATTGTAGCGATGAAATGATAGATTAATCATAATGTCACCTTGGGATCACATCACCATGAAAGAACTTCATCCAACATCCTTATGAGTGCAGGTACCACCAAATAGTTATTTGTCAGATCTGTCTTCCTCAAGCGAGGAAAATTCAGGAAGAGAAGAGGAAAGCGAGACATGTAGTATGTCTAAAAGAGGGAGATCAACTAGAGGTCAAAGGATTAGAAAAAAATTATGTAAACACATGGAATTTTTCTTATTGAAGGGGGGTCATGTTCGTATGATGATGAGAGCATAGGCGATGTCAAGGTGCAATGTCGAGGTTCCCTTAAGGTACAAACATCTACGGAAACAATGGGTACCCAAGGAAATTCCTCCAATAAACACTAATTTTTATGTCAACGAGAGGATATATCACATAACACCATCATCATTATATGATTTGGGCCTATTTTGCATGGACAGCATAAAGGTCTATTATGAAAAAGTTACTAAATTGATGGAGTATGTTGGACCCTGTTACAGTTACAAAGATTGGATGCAACTGGTTCGATATACACAAAGTATGTGTAGGTATGCACTGTCAACAAATTATATACAACTAAAAGATAAGGATCAAAATAAAGGAGTGGCTATGTACATTGATGGAAGGCCAAAATTATTAGGGAATATTGCAGGGTTTATAAATAGTACATGACCTGGGTCAACAAATAAGCAACCCAATTGCATATTTGAGGCATGCGAGGGAAATCGTGTATTCGTATGTGCGATAAAAACAATAATTGTAGGGGAAGAGTTGCTAATCAATTACAATTTGAATCACTTAGTTACAAACACAGTTACTATGGGGGTGGTACATATTATGTACCATTTTACCCAACCTCCAATTAATGACTCCAATATACCATTTTATTCTTATGTTTTTTTCGTAAGTCTATTGGTTTCATTTCGGTAATATTTTTTTATATTTAATTTTTATCACAGGGGGACATTGATCGTACGGAGAAGGCTCTGGCCCAGAGCACAGATCGTGATGTATCTTCAGGATCTTCTACTCGACAGGTTTACCTCATTGTAATTGTACAAATTAGATAAAAGTGAAATGTTTTATTATTATGATTTTTTCATAAGTTTTTTGGGTTAATTTTGATAATATTTTTAATATTCTTGTTGTAGTTGATTGATTGGGAAAAGGTACTAGCAGTAGAGGAGAGCATCCATAGTGAGGTGTAGTCAATATTTTTGTGATGATGACATCACTTATTCAGCAAACCCTCTCGATACAATAAAGAAGATCCAAAAAAAATGCAATGAAGAAATGGTTAAGTTGATGTTCATAGTGCCTCAAATAGATGAGATAAGAGAGAGGGTAAAAATATTGACTGAGAGATTAGAAAACTTGCAAGTAAGCTGTCATGAGGTCTTTAATTATAACATAAGTTCATTCACATTTTTATATTTTGTACTCTTTTATGTCATGAACTAAAATATGTTGTTTTTATATGGTTATTTTCCTCCTCATGATGCTCCTGGACATGATCAGGGTAGTGCAGGTGCTGCTCAAGGAGTAAGAGTTGGTACAAGTGTCCATCCTGATCTTCCTACGCATTCATCACATCATCTAACCCCATCATCCATGCCTATATTGTCGTCTAAAATGTAGGCAAGACATACGATGTAGACATCCGTTAATGCACCCTCTGGCAACAAACACATACCAGAACATGCGTTAAGACATGTACCTGGGGATGCAGAGGCCACTAGTAGTGGTGATGTTTTAGCAGCATTTCCTGGATCTTCCTGTATTACTAGTACGAGAATATTTCCGATCACACTTGTGGTGATCGAGGATTTTTTTCCCATAAAGATAGAGAAGGTCCTAGGTACTTTAAAATGTTTTAATTATTATTATATATAATCTAATTGAAATTTCCTTATTGATCACTCTTTTTAGACTATTGATCCCATGATCATTTTGTAAGAAATGGTTTTTTTTATAAACATCTAAGTGATATTACATTGGAGCTATTCAGGCCCACCATACATACACGGTGGAATGCCCAAAATGAAGATTTAAAAGATGAGCTCATTAACCATTTAGTTGTGTTGTTCAGTGATAAAACATTCAACTGAACCAAGGTCCTTAAGAAATTTGGTACCTATCTAAAGTATGTGAGGGACCAATATAGGTCACATTTACAAAAGAACAAAAATTATGAGTGTCCCCCCATGATTTTAGAGAGGGAGTGGGAGGACCTGGTGTCGGATGGAAAGGAGAAGGCTAAAAAGAAAAAACGGGAATACACCACCAGGCCAAGGAAGGTATGTGATACTATCAACAATGTAAGTATATATTGTTTACTCTTTCTTTTTACATAATCTAACGTATTTCAAACTTTTCATAGGCTGCTCGACACATCGAAGGAAACAAAGGAAAGACTAGAAAAGCACAAGCAACACAAACTTGGCTCTGGTGCTTATATGAAATTAGCCACACGAATTGTAAGTATCAATAAATGAAATATTGCATCCAAATTATAATAAATTGAAAATAATTTAGGTTTTATCACACCATAGAAGCAAAATTCATGATCTTATGCAAAAATGTAGGGGTCTAAATTCAACAAAGTTCCCACAGAAGAGGACCTAAAGATTTCCTTCCAGCAAGGCTATGGAGTCGTGGTTGAATGCCTAAGAGTCTTGACTGGGTAAACACAATCTTCCATTGCATCCGAAAAGCAGGTAAATAAACTCAATAAATTTTATTTAAAATTGAATATTTGTGCAATCTATTCAATATTAATTTCCACCATAAAGTAATTACATGCCTTTTTTTTTAAAACATTCAAGCAATGATAATACTGCACATGACATTGGAATGCAACCTGGTGAGGGTGGAGCACAACCTGCAGATGAAGGTCATGGTGTGCATCTTGGCACTTTAGAGCATGTAGAGCGTGATCAACATGTTGAGCATGATCAAGCTAGAGAAGATCAAGAATATGATGTGGCCCCATCAGGTAAAACCATATTTAATTGCAATTGGTGTATTATTTAATGTAACCTTTCGTGTTTCAACTTTAGAGCATGTAGAGTGTGATCAACGTGTTGAGCATGATTAGGCTAGAGAAGATTAGGAACATGATGTGGCCCCATCAAGTAAAGAGGACCACCCTCATGTTCTCTTAAACATATTTAATTTCAATTGGTGTATTAATTAATGTAACCTTTCATGTTTCAACTGTAGATCAGGAGAGAGTGTTCAACATGTTGAGCATGAGTCTATAACAAAAGTTCAGGAACATGATGTGGACCCATTAGGTAAAGAGAACCACTCTCATTTTCTTTTAATTAATGAAATACTTGTAACAATAATAATAAAACATATTAGTTTAACATTTCTTTCTTATTGTAGCAGACCCCCCTTGTAGCGACATCTACGTCATGAGAAAACGACTAGGTGTACATTAAGATCATGAGTAGAGGGTAGAAAAATTAAAGGGGATAGATATTGATTTAGAAAATGATACTCCACTTTAGCTTTATGTAGCTTTAAAAAGGAAACAAAAAAAAAAGTGATTGTAATCATATCATGACAACCATATTTTTGATAATATGTAAAAACTAAAAGAATGAATATTATATGTTAATAAATGAATGTGAATATGTTAATTAATGAATGTTATATGTTAATAAATGAATGTTATATTTTATTAATGGATGAATGAATTTTATATGTTATTAATGGATGGATGAATGAATGTTATATGTTATTAATGGATGAATGAATGAATGATATATGTTATTAATGGATGAATGAATGATTAATGTCATATGATTGGGTATGGGGAATTGAGAGTGATGTGAATGGGTGGGAGGGGCCAAATGAGCTTCCACCATCACGTGGTTGGCCCTATTAAGTAGAGAATATTAAACTATTCTCGAAACAAAGAAAAGCTCAATAAGGTAATGCAATTTTCAATATAAGAATTGCATCGTTTGAAGCATCAAACCAATATGCAATCTATATGTATCATCAGTAATTAGTCTCTACGATGGTACATTTCAACGAATATATATTTTTTTTAATTGCATTGTTTCATCACAATATTGACAAAACCCACCTATGAATCACCGAAAAGGTTCAATGAAGTTGCTATAGCTATGATAAAGGTTTCATCGTAACTCCTTTCCCATTGTGTCGCACTTTTGACAAAATTTTGGTGTTGTTAGGACGCTATTACTTGCCCATTTCGTCACAAATTCAACAAACTTTTGGTGTTGTTTCGACACTACTCATTTCCCATTTCGTCGCAATGGTGATGAATGTCTGGTGTTGTTTCGACACTACTCCTTTCCCATTTCGTCGAAATGGTGATGAACTTCTAATGTAATCGTCAGTGGATACACGAAGTTTTCATTGATATTTTGATGAAAGTACGAGTCATTTTATGATTTCGATGATTGACGAATCTATGCCGTTATTTCGACATTTAATTCGTTGTCAGCCTTTCGATGAAAAAATAGCAACTAAAATTTTTTCATCATTTTTTCGCTTGTCTGACAAAGATTTGTCAAATGACCGACAAACGTCCGTCAGAAAATGGTGTCAAATTCAGTAGTGTCCTATCTACCCTTAACCCTCTACCCTCTATCTCTATCCCACTCCCTCCCTCCCTCTCTTTCACTGACTCTCTCTATCTCTCCCCTCTACTCTTAACCATAAACCCTTAAACCCTCTACCCTCTACTCTCTCTCTCTAAGGTATCTCCCTCTTATCCCCTCTCCCTCTCTTAGGTCTCTCTCTCACTCACTCACTCCCCTTATATCTCTCCCTCTACCCTTAACTCTTAAACCCTCTACCCTTAAGCCTCTGTCTCTCTCTCTCCCCCTCCTACCCCCTCTTCCTCTCTTTCACTGACTCCCTCTATCTCTCTCCCCTCTACCCTTAAACCTAAACCCTAAACCCTTAACCCTTAAACCCTCTCTCTAAAGTCTCTCCCTCCTACCCCCTTTCCCTCTCTCAAGTCTCTCTCTCTCTCACTCCTCTATATCTCTCCCTCTGCCCTTGCCCTTAACCTAAGCCCGCCAACCCCTCAAACCCTAAACCAAACCCTCTACCTCCACCATTAACCTATACCCTCTATCTCTCTCCACTCCCTCTCTCTTTGTCAAGTCTCCCTCCTCTACCCCTCTCTATCTCCCTCAGAGCTCCCTCTCCCTCTCTGAGGTCTCTCTCTCTCTCTCTCGTTTCCTTTATCTCTCTCCCCTCTGCCCTTACCCTTTAAGCCTTGACCCTTAAACCCTAAACCATTAAACCCTTTACTCTCTACCAT
The DNA here is from genome assembly GCA_007258455.2 of Sequoia sempervirens. NCBI lineage: Eukaryota > Viridiplantae > Streptophyta > Pinopsida > Cupressales > Cupressaceae > Sequoia > Sequoia sempervirens. Next base: position 384,315,326 of record VDFB02047230.1, read on the forward strand.
TAACCCTGCCCTCTATCTCTCTCCAACTCCTCTCTCTCTCCCTCTCAAGTCTCTCCCTCCTACCCCTCTCCCTCTCCGGTCTCTCTCTCTTCACTGCCTCTATCTCTCTCCCCACTACCCTAAGCCCTTAAACCCTCTACCCTGTACCCTTAACCCCTCTACCCCTCTCTATCTCTCTCTCTCTCTCCCCTCCTACCCCTCTCCCTCTCTTGGGTCCCTCTCACTCCTCCCTCTATCTCTCTCCCCTCTACCCTTAACCCTAAACCCTTTAAACCCTTAACCCTTAAACCCTCTATCCTATACCTCTACCATTAACCCTATACCCTCTATCGGCTCTCCCTCCCTCTCTCTCAAGTCTCTCCTCCTACCCCCTCTCCCTCTCTTAGGTCTCCCTCTCAATCACTCCCTCTATCTCTCTACCCCTCTAACCCTAAACCCTAAACCTTAACCCTTAAACCCTCTACCCTCTACCCTTAACCCCCCTTCCTCTCTCTCTCTCTCCTCTATCTCTCTCTCTCTCAAGTCTCCTCTATCTCTCTCCCAATTCTCCCCTCTCAGTCCTCCTTTATCTCTCTCTCCTCCCTCTATATATCTCCTCTGCAAAACCCTTAACCTTTAAACCTTAAACCCTAAACCCTTAATCCCTCAACCCTATATCATCAACCCTGTACCATCAACCTTAAACTATCAACCCTCTACCATCTACCCCCTCTCTCTCTCTCCTCCTCTCCCTTCCCCCTCCTAATTCTCTCTCCCCCTCTCTCTGTCTTTGTCTCACTCCCTTTCCCTCTCTCTCTTTGTCTCTCCCTTTCCCTCTCTCTCCCTTCCCCCTATTAATTTTGTCTCTCCCCCTCTCTTTGTCTTTGTCTCTCTCCCTTCCCCCCTTTGTCTCTCTCTCCCTTTCCCTCTCTCTCTCTATCTATCCCTTTCCCTCTCTCTCCCTCTCTCTCTCTCTTTCCCACCCTCCACCTCCTAATTACTCTTGGGTCTATGTGTACAAAAGTCGGATATATAATTTATAGCACCAAAATATTTCCATTATAATACATTTTAAAATGTTTTTCAAATCTGATATTAGATTTTAAAATGTATATATACTCGACACAAATCAGATATCCAACACAAATCAGATATCCGATTCAATCAGATATCCAATTTGGATCAGATATCCAATTTTTTCTACTTTGGCTTGGACATTTCTTTGGAGAAATGTACTGACACCCAACCCAAAAAAAATTCAACTAACGATTTTTGAATTTTTGGTGAATGTAAAATGCTACTTTTTTCATATCACCACTTTTTGGCCCATCATGATCCTACACATACCCATCTCTTGCAACAAAGCCTACTACCAATTATATTGTAAAGTATGTAGATATAATGATTGGTCACAAGATCTACTTCACAAATAGAGAGAACTTTGTGTCTACTACATATATATACATCAGATATGACATGGCAACAAATGGTGTAGATTATGATCTATGTGAACTTCTCCAACAACAGTTGTTTTAAAATTTGAAGATGTCAAGAGAGAAGAAATATGATTTCAAGTTTGGTTCCCTGATTGTTTGTTTTTTGTTCTACTTTCTTAGTAAACTTCCTGGAAGAGATGATGTGGTTATTTGGGATACATCCAGACTAGTTACAGATCAAATTTTTGATTACATGCACAATTTGGGTGATTTGCAGAGTCAAGATAATGCTTTGACAAAATTCTTTGATGTGTTCATGAGCAACATGAATGAGAGAGAAAGGATTCTAAGGAGAGTTGTTGAGAAATACATGAATGACATCATATTTCATGTCTCCTCTAATAAGTGCATGATTGAAGCTATTGAACCCCAGATTGTCCAGGTTCAACCATTGGGTTATGAAATTATAAAGGATGAATTCAAAGGCTATGTACAAGTTCTATTGAAATGTCCTAAAGATACTAGTGAACCTAGAATGGACACCTATGAAGAAAAATTGATGGAAGTACACATGGATCATAGGAAGCTCATGATAAGAAAGAAGGTAGATGAAATGCTTAGAAATTTTGGCTTCATTGATGAAAAAATAGCACAAGGAAGAGCAATGGGAGAGCAGGTGGCTAGAGAATCATCAGGACCAAGGATATCTAGCAGGACTACTCCTTCAAAACAATCAGTAGCTCCTACAGTGAAGGTTGAGCTTGAAACTCCTAGTAAAGGCAAAGGCTCAACTCCTTCTAGACCCAATACAAGATCTAGTAAGAGGAAAGACACTCCTATGATGTCAATAATCAAGATAGGAAAGAAAGAAAAGGCTACAAGAGAGAAGAACCTCAGTATCACTAAAGAGCAAGACAAAGAGGAGGAAGACCCTGCAGCGAAATTGGTAAGAAATAAGAGAGGAAGCATGTCCTCTGGTGAAGGTGATTCACAAGAAGCTAGAGTTGGTAGTAAAATATTTCATTGTGTGTCATCCTCCGAAGAAGATGAAGAATAGGACTTTGGTGTTCATGTGCACACCAAATCGAAATCGAAGAAAGAAAAAGTCAAAAGAGGTATCTCCAGAATAGGAAGAACAAAAGGACTCACCAGTAATACCTGGTTCCCCTCTTAGATTAGAGGCTTTCGTTAGTAGCTTGATACACTTTGAAGATATGTTACAACCTACAATAGAAATTTATGATCAAGTAGGTAGAGAAGATAGAAAAAAAATAATTTTGGCTATTATTCAATATGTCATTACTTTGGAAGTTATTTGGGATTATATCAAGAAATGTGCTTGATAAACTATGGGAAGTGTTGATGATGTTTTTTGCATAGTAACAACTCAGACATAATATGAAATCCTATCTCTCTTCAAAGGTAAATCTCTATTAGCAAGCCTCAAGAGATAACCCCAAGGTCTCTAATGTCAGGTCTTAACAATGCATAAATAGCTTAGATAATATGTGAAAATGTTGGTAATCACAAAGGGGCCTTACTACAAGGAAAAACTAAATCTTGAATTTATCAGATCTGACAATATGATGATCTACCTCAATCCTAAATCTAACTCAGATAATAAAGAAATAACAAAAGTTTAGGGTTTCAGAGAGATTCCTAAATTTAACTACTCCTAAGATTAACCATGAAAAAGATGAAATACTTGAAAATTACCAATCCCTCATAAATTAATTCCTGCTTGACCAAGATAATCTACAATCTTACATAAATAGTGCAATCTTCTAAGGTGTTAAGATTTTTAGATCATGAACATTCATCCAAGACAACCCAATTGCAATTGAAATGAATAAATCTCCACAATTGAGCTAAGCACAATGAATATAAGGTCTAGGCTAACTTTGCAAAGCAACTAACAATCAACTAACTGCAAAAAGTATGGACCAAGGATTGCTGCAACACTTCAAGCATTAAACCATAAACACTATTGAATCAAATCTAAACCTAAATCTGACATACATCTAATAACTTTGAGAAATTCAAAAGATAGAAGCATAAGAACCATGCAAGATAAGTCAACAAAAAAGAGATCACCAAAAAATCACAATGTCATCAATTGTATTGAATCACTAAATTACAACAACAATTCCAATGTTCTGTTACAGCACTTGTTCAGAAATTGACTAAATTCTAACCTAATTCGCTCTTGTATCAAACTATCTCTATTTGCCTATGTATCTGTGTTTTTTCTATATGTTACAAATGAGGCAATATGCCCAATTTATAGGAACCCCAAAGCATGTCGGCCAAGCAGGGATTTTACAATAATAAAATAGCCAAAACAAGTCAGCCTCAACAAATGTTTACAATAATAACGGCCATAAAACAGGTCAGCCGAAGGAGAATTCAAAGTAAAATAAGATTGCATTAAATGCATGAATTCAATCCAAGTCGGCCTGGGATCCCCAACACAATTTGAACTTAAATTTCCCTCTCCAAGTAGGCCAAGTGGTGGAGTATATAATATTTGAATTTCCTTCATAGATTCAACTTCATCTCCCTCTAGCCACCACCATGCCAGACTCAGCCTACACTCAGCAAAACCTAGCATTAATATCCATTATAACACTATCATAACATGAAGATCAAGATTAGCTCATTATCAACAATATATTTGTAATCCAAATAAGCTCAAACACAAATAGAAATCAACCCAAAAACGTTGTTCAATCACAATCCTCACAGTCTGGGATTTCAAGCCAACCGTGAAATCCAAGCCAGGAAGGAAACTCTGGGAAAATCCGACCCAAGCAGATTCTGGCGAAAAGGCACAAAATCAACCATTAGATCATTAAAAATGAATAAGGAATGCATAATCACTGTGTAATCCATTATTTTAAAGCATGGAAGAGTAAGAATTTAACACTAAGATCATCCAATTTGACCAATTTTCAAGCTCCATGGCATCTCCTAGAAAATTCAGAAAAATCCGGCAAAACTGGATTTCCACGAAAACGTCAATCACTGCATAAAATTTGGGAAAACGAGGGCAAAAAGGAGGAATCGGGAAAATCCCAAAGCCGAAGGAAAATGCGAACACTGGCCATGACTTCGCCCAAATTGACCGAAGGTCACAAATTTGAGGACCTCGGGCACGAAACCAGGTTAACCTAAACCTTCAACAAATCTTCCTTGAATTCTAGGTTCATTCGAAAGAAAATTAAGATGAACAACAATTTCAAACGCTCAAGCAAGCAATAATGATAATGACACCAAGGGAATTATAACCAGATCAATAATTCACAAATTCAGAATGCCACACCACACCAAGCACCCAAGGATCAAACATCACAACCCAAGAGAATGCAACTAATAAAGCATTAAGGCACAAAGCTCCAAAAACTAACCAAGTTCAGAAACCTGACGACAAGACGAAAATTCAAAAAAATCTGGTCCAAGCGAAATTCTACGAAGACCAAAATTCTCTGAACAACAACACTGAAACCCACTTACCAGAGTTTTGATGAAATCCGGGAAAATACGGATGGACCAAAAAATCCTGAACCAGGGTGAAAACCCAAACTCTGTGGTGTAAAATAGACCGAGCCAGACTTCGAGTGGAATCCGGGAAAATCTTAAATCTTGAACTAGCACAAAAACCCAAATTTTGCCTAGAACTTAAGTTTTTCAATATGCAACATGGGGGAAACACCTAGGTAGGCAAGATAAACATTTTAAATTCATTCCAAGGCAACGCAAAACCTCAAAATCAAAGGGGGAAAAACAAAAAGAGCGAAAGCAAAAGAGGGTCCTTGCTTTCAACAGGGCATGTGTGCAAAAACTGCACAACAGGCAGCTTTGATGTAAAGAGAATCAGAGGCTGTTGAATTGGGAGAGAAGATCATAAATGAAGCATTTGAGAAAATTGGGTCCTCTTTGACCCCAAATGTTTTGAAAACCTTGAAGAAGGTATGTTCAAAGATGTTCTGGATGAAGAAAAAAGTAAACACTTTGATGACTAACAATAAAAATAAAATAAATAAAATAAGGAAAGAAACTATAAATTCCATTAGGGGTATGGCTAAGAAATATGACGTTTGGTGCACTCCCATCCAGTTCTACACCTAAATCAGGAGAAGAAGTTTCTGCAGAGGTAAAGGAAGACATTCCTCTAGATACAAGTGAAACAAATATCCTTCCAGAAACAAACGATATAGATATCCTTCCGAAAATAGGTGCTACAAGTGATCTTCTAGAGATAGAGAAACAAAATGGGGAAGAAGCTAAACGTTGTCCTTCCAGAGCTAGATAAAGGTGAAAAAGATAAACCTGAAGGAAAAAGAGATAAAGATGAAGGTGAAGGGGATGAAGAAGAAGGGAACAAAGATGGAAAAGAAGAATAAGAGAAAGTAGAAGAAGAAGAGAAGGTAGAGGAAACATAAAGAGTAGAGGAAGAAGAAAGAAATTGGGAATCTTCCCAAAAGAATGAAGAAGATCAAAGGCAAGTTGTAAATTCTCAAAGGTCCCCCAGAGAATCTTCCTCTATTGATGATGTTTTGAAAGGATTTTTATCCAAGTAGATAAGGCTCCAGCCGGTGGTTCATCTAGAACTTCTACAACTCCCCATGATTCAAGGTAGTATGGATTTGGATAAAATTTCTCCTCTTCATAAGATGGTGTTAAGGGATGCATTGCATGCATTCAGAAGAAGATAAATTCTAGAAACACATCAAAAGGGGACATATCTTATTGATGACACTCTTAAAGCTTTGTAGGAGGCCACCCCTTGTATATCAATTGATACATCTCTCACTCTAGTGGAGAATCTAGAACTTCTATTGGAATAATTTAAGGAGTATTCCTTCAGACTTGGTGAGAAGACAAGGCAAGAGGTTGAAGAGAAATTGGTAGAGAAAAGGCTTTTGACACTTCATGATAAGTGTGCTCTGGCATACACCAATGTTGAAAAGAATCCGGAAGTCATGCAGGCTTGTGAGTTTGAAGCAAATACTGTATTTTCTTACTGCATAAAGTGGCCAGATTCCACTCAGAGTATTAAATATCTCATGAACTCTATTGAGTCCCAGATAATAGTTGTTTCTAGTACTTACAATGCATCTAAAGATAGAGATAGGTCAACCTGGAATGCTATCTTTGCTCACAAAGAAAAATTATTTATTCTACAAAAGCAGAAGGAAGATATCATTAGAAGATTCGGTCAGTTGGGTGACCTTGTGAGAATGGAGTACACTCCAATAGCCAATTCTTTGGAAAATGTAGAGAAATTAGAAAAGATCAATATGACTTCAGGTACTCTGAATGATGCAGAAGAGACTCTAATGGAACTAGAATATCTAAATAGAATGTTGATAATTGCTAAGAAGAGTTGGGAGAATGGTAAGTCAGCATGGCAAGGTATTCTCAAGGAGCTTCAAGGCTCACCTTCCTCTAGGTAATGCTTTTTAGTTTTCATATTTTTGGACTTCCCTTTGTCCTTGATGTCTAAGGGGGAGTGAAGGTCATGAGGAGAAAAGGAGAGTGTGTTGCAAATAGGAGGCTTGTAAATTCTTTTAGCACATGTTGCCATCAATGACAAAGGGGGAGATTGTTGGAAGAATGAAGAAGAACATCTCATTATGCAGCTTTTTTATTATCATTGATGTCACCATGTTATATGAGTTGCAACTACAAAGTTAAGTTCAAGTTTGATCTAGTATTCTGAACTGGTATGTAGTTACTATCCTTCGGTATTTTGGTCTGAAATCCTCTGCTAATGAATATCATTGCTTGCGGTTTTTGGAAATGGTTTTTGGATGTAAGAAGGTTGTTTTTTCAGAATCTCATGTGCACGGATGCTTGTATGACAAGTTGACATTATTTTGTTGTTGCATTTTGTTATTAGGTCTATCTATGGCCAACCTAGTGAATAGTTGGTGATATGATGAATTAATTTGTGTTGCAAATGTATGTGTGACCTATGCTAACATGTTGTAGTGTGCTGCTCATTTGAATTGATTTTGGAAAAGGTTTTGAACGAGCTTCAAGCCGACAATTGATCTTTTTGGTGAATAAGGGATGCATCTAATTAGGCTGACCTAATTGATGCTTGCGGATGAATTAGATATATATTGGATAGTTTTGAGATTGATGGTGTGAATGAGAAGTGTGAGTGGATAGACAAGTAGGCGAAGATGATGAAGTGTGCAAAGTCAGTTTACTAAGCATCAAATGAACTGAATCAACACTTGTTAGGTGTAACTTTATATTAGTTCATTCTCTTGTTGTAAGCCATTTTTTTATTGTATCTTTTGTAGGTAGCGAGCCTCCCATTTTGGATAGTAAGTCCTAGCAATGAGCCACCCTTTGTAATATCTTATAACTGATTATACTATTTTGTGAGCTAATCCTCACCATGGTTTTTCCCATTTTGGGTTTTCCACATAAAAATATTGGTGTTCATGTATTGTGTACTTTTATGTTCTATTAATGCTCTTGCTCATTTTTACTATTATATGCATTGGAGTAATTGGATGGTGTTTGTTCAATAATTTTAAGATGATATTGATTCACCCCCCCTCTTAGTATCTTGGGTATTCAACACTTTCCATGGTTGAACTTATAGGATAGTTCAACTGCGTGATTAACTCAATCTATTTTTTGTTGTTTTCAATTACCCCCATTAAATTTTGTTGAGTAACAGGAGGATGTTGAGGAATTGGTGGAGTTTATTGTTGTTCTTGTTGAGGATTTTTTCTGTGTGCTTTTTGCTATGGTCATTGAGGATTTTGAGGTTGATTAAAATCTTCTACAAATTAAATAAATGAATATAAAAAACAACCTAAAATTACCTATTTAACAAAAAAATCACAAAAAAAAAACAATGCTTACTTGTTTGATCTCCCCATTCACGTGGCAACATCCTGTGATGAAATTGCAATGATTTGATGAATAATTTGCAACTTTTTCTCCTTCCAAAATGCGAGTTTGCAATTACAAGGTTTGAGGGCCATGAGCAAGCAAAAACATAGTGAAAATGAAATGAAATGATTTTCTTTTTGTTTTTAATAAAGCTCTAACGTGCTTGCATTATAATGCAAGCACATTATAATCTTGATGTGACTGAGCCTTAGGTTTGGTCATACCAATCCATAACGTGAGCACGTTATAATGTGTTGACGTTATAGCCTTTCAAATTTTTATTGAAATTTTGGCCACTTTTTGGCCCCCCAATGTTTTGTACCTACCCACATGTCTACCTAAGCATTTTATAAAACTACTTAGTTCCTTGTTGCTATGGCTAAAAGCCTAAAAATGGTGTTTTTCAAAAAACTATGGATGCTTGGAAAAAATATGTCAAAGAATAATAGTAAGCAATATCTCATAGACAAGGCAGTGACTAGTTTGAAAAAATGCCTCAAAGAAAGGTGGTCTCATGGTGATGGAATGGACTGCATTTCTTTGAGGAATTTTTTCAAACAAGTCGCCACCATTTCTATGCCCACATTTTCCATACATGTCTACCAAATTATTTTATCAAACTACTCACTTTCTTGCTGCTATGGCTAAACGCCTAAAAAAGGTGATTTCCAACAAATTATGGATGCTTGAAAAAAATCTATCAAAGCATAATAGTAAGCAATAGCATAGACAAGGAAGTGAGTAGTTTGAAAAAATGCCTCAAAGAAATGTGGTCTTATGGTGATGGAATGCCATTGTACACATTTGTTTGTAATCAACTAAAAATCTTTTTTTGCATATTTAACACCTATTTTCTTTAACTGGGCATTTAAATATGTAACCTCATTAAAGTAGTCAACCATTTTTTCAAACTCAACTAGGCCTATGTTCATCTATTTTTCTTCTATGCTGAACACATTAGCAATATCTACATCTTTATAATCCTTTTCTAAATTTTCCCATAGTTCTATTGGATTATCAACATCAAAAAACCTTCTATTAATATTGGGACTGACGGCCTTACCAATAATTCCTCTAGCTTGCTCCAACTTGCATTTCCATAACTCCTTTTCTTTGTTTTGTTGAGATTCTCCGATCTCTTTATTCACTATGCTCCGTAGAGCCTTTTCTCTCAAAGCGTTCTTAACTACAATCTTCCAATCTGCAAATCCACTTCCATTAAAGATTGGAAAACTTTCATTTGTAGAGCCCATGTTACGAAAAAAGGCCCTCAAACAAATAGATTAAACCACTTCAAAGATTATATTGCTAAATAAATATCAATCCAAAAATATCTTAAATTTTTTTGAAAATTTCTAGCTCTGATACCATGTAAGAACAAGCCCAAATAATAAAATAACAACAACAAACAAGGCAAAAAAGAGCATAAAACTATGAAAAATGGTTGAAAGAAATTATATTGATCTAACTTGCTTGCATACAATCCAACAACTTACCTCAATAGTAGTGTTGTTCACAATGGACAACTTCATATTTATACTTGAAGCCTCTAAGATCTAGAAACTTCTAATGTTCTAGATATTTCTAAAATCAGAATATTCTTTTTCCTTGATCAACTTCTAGTTGCTTCTAGCTTCTAGAAGATTCTAGCTCTTCTAGAAGATTCTAGTTCTTCTAGAAACATCTTGTAACTTTTCTAGACAATATTATTCCTTAACAGTCATAGGATTTAAAATAAAGTTGTTCTAACTTTAGGATTTATCATGTGTTTTATTTCCTTGAGCACCAAGACTGTTGGACCTAGGGTTTAAAATTTAATAATTGGTAACTCTACCATAGGAAAAAGAACCTTGAGAAAGATATTTCAATAAGACTGTGAGAGGGTAACCCTAGACATAAGGGACGGGTCAATACATGAAGATCAAAGACTCGATTTTTTTTTTTTTAAATGATCGAAAACTGACTACATCAAGTCACTTGAGAAATAGACCAAAAGAACAAGGATTAAGGTGAAATAAAATATGCTAAGGGAAACCAACCCTATAGCATAAAACCCTAAACCCTTGTAGCACTTCTAAACCAAGAAACCGCCCAAGTAAAGACATTAGATCAATGGAACATGAAATTTTAAAGGTTCCACCATGAAGAACGAACAATGCTATGTTACCACTCAATAAACCCTTGAATAGGTTCTTGAATGAAGGTTTGAAAATTGTATGAAATGAATTCAATGGATGTTGATCTCAAACTTTGAATCTTGCTTGGAATAGTGCTTTCAATGCTTGATTGGATCATGAAATCTACATCACAATGTTAGCTCCAAAAACATGCATGATGCAAGAAGAATTTGATTTGACAATTGGATCTTGATTGATGCAATAAAAATCTGATAAATCTACCTTTGAATTCTTTTGATTGCTCTTGAAATTCTTGAAGAATTCTCATAAAACTCTCATAAACTTGCTAGGTGAAACATAGTGAAATAACCTTATATTTATAGATATGTATCCTTAATTTCCTGAAATTCAAATATCACAAGCCGAAATTGAATCACAAATTTGAAAACATTAAAATTCCGCCAAAAAAATAATTCAAATTTAAGTCCCAAGGTCTAGGGAGGACCCATTTGCCCATGGGCGAGTGGGTCCCAGGCCTATAAACCTAGGACACGCATTGCTCATTGTGAAGATTTATGTTAAGGCAATAATGAATGTCAGGTTTACTCTTTGGAAAATGTAAAATTAAATGGGCTTGAAAATGAATTAAAGGGATTATTAAGGTATTATTAAGATCAATTAATTAAGGGAGCCCTAAATAAGTGTGAAAGTGAAAAGGGATACACTTCACAACACTAAATTAAGGCACAATTAAGTCCAATTTAACTAGGAGGGCCCAAACAAGTGAAGGGATACATTTTCCATCACTACAAGACCATATCTCACATAAAAGGATTGAAAGATAGTTTTCATAACTAGAGAATAATTATCCATTTTTCTTTCATGGATATCTTTGACAACATGTTGTCTCTCTAAGACATTACTCTAAGATGTGCATCATAGTCAAGCTAGAGTTAAACCTAGTTAGAAAATTATTCCTTTGAAATGGTGATCCCACATTTTTACAAAAAACCTTAAGTATTCCATTCTTGAATGAATATACTATTACTTTGTTTGTTAATTTCATAAACCTATCAACCTCACCAATCTAAAAGGTATTATTATTGTCATTTGCAAGCCTTTTGGCTCTATCTCATATATATGTTTGAGATTAACCATAGTATGCCTTTCAACTTAGTTAAGTCAACATTAATGTTCATATGATGTCAATTATCTATACTCTAGATAGTGTCTAAAGACTAGAATGTATAGCCTTTTGGCTTAAGAAAAGTTAAACAACTTGGTAGACCTTGTGGTAGATTAATATAAGTTATTCAATGAGATCATTGATAAGTATCACATTATCAGTATGTAGAGCCTTTTGACTTATGATTTTCTTGAGGCAGTGATATATGACCTTAATTTTATATTGAATTGATGTTGGTTCAAATTTTTCATTAAGTTATAATTGTGTAAACATTATACTTCAACCCTCTTAGTAATATGAATCTGTCATTACTATAACTATGTAAAGTTTATAATTTGACATATTCAAGTATTTATTTTAACCTTGTTGATTGTCATGATTGTGCAAATTTTATGTTCAATATGAACAAAACATTCTTGGTTTACCTTATGGCCCAAATAGAGTAATTTTATGATTACTTCAAGGACACATAATAGGGTTGAATAGCCTAGTTTTTCCATGTTTTTGATATATGAAATATTTTAACATTTGGTCATTATTTTGTAGTTGATCGTTGAAAGAATCCCATTATGAATACTTTTTAAAATTCAATAAGGATGTATTTAAATTATGAAAACTCTTGAACTAATGAGGTGAACACCAACCATTATTTTATATGATTTATATGACAATGCATACTTTGTTATACTTTTGAATAAAAATTATTAGACTTTCTTTAGGGTTATAAGCTACAATAGTTGTTAATGCTCATAGAATTATATGTGTGTATTATATATACATATATACACACAAAGACACAAACATATATGCATAAATAAAAATATAGTTCAAATGAATAATTTATATATAAGTAGATGCTTATGAAAGCTTATGTTATTTCTGCATGAAAATAATTTACTAGAATGTTAGTAAAAAATGGTAAATGTGAATAGATGGTTAATATTTGTATGAATGTATATTTTCATGCATATAAGTATAGTAAATATCAAAACATGGAATAAAATATTGGGTTCACAAGAGAATAGTAAATTTCATCTACACTTTGTGATATCATAATTAAATATGTGACAATTAATTTTATCTTTGTAAAAATAGTTGTGAAATCAAATTATTGATAACTAGTTTGAGAAAGAGATCTACGACCAGAAAACTACATTATTTAATGCACGATTATTTTAATATAAATTATTTGGTCAAAGTAATGCAAAATCAATACTTTTATTGTTAGTTCACAATGACTAAAGCTACAAATCAATCATATATGGACTAGCAAGAAGCACCATGGAGTAGCTCTTTCGTTTACTAAAGAAGAATATCATTGAGCAATAAAAGCAACATGTGTGGCAGTTTTTCTTAAATGGTTGCTTTCAAATATGAAGATGTCACATACTAAACCTTCATCTCTATTCCATGACAATCAAGGGATGCTCCAACTTGCTAAAAATATATTCTTTCATGAGTGTGCCAAACATGTGGAAATTCATTATTACTTCATCAAACAACTTGTAGAAGATAGATCTATTTGTTTTAGTATTGTTTGAGGGATAAACTACAAAAATTCTTACCAAGTCTTATGTCTTGAATTTTTTGAATTTTTGAGATAAAATTGGTGTAATTAGTAGATTGACCATTAAGGGAGGGTGTTAAACTGATTATTATTTAGTAATGGTCAATTAGGTATTAGCTACATGATTTAATAAAGTTGTTTTGACATTATTATTTACGTTATGTTTTATTTCTCTATAATTTTATCTTTTTTATCTCACATTCATAAAGTGTTTGTTGTCTCCATTATAATGCAATATAAGAAATATTTCATTTCTTATTTTATCAATGCATATCTTGGTGATCTTTATGTGCTCAATTTTCACAATAACAATTTGTGTTGGTTTCACATTATCGCCACCTCCAGTTTATTGCTTGTTGAGACTCGTGGGATTAAAGTCAAGATTACTTGCCTGGTAAAGTTACAGAAATTTCCAAGTGCATAAGGTGGAGATTGCCCGTCTCCCGATGTAGCTGATTTTGTTTGATTTGACAGCCTTTATTTTATTTTATTTAAGCTGTGTACTCAACGCCAGAAACTTTGAAGTTGGATGGCGCATCGGAAACAAAGTCAAGGTGCGGGGCGTATACTACCTAATCCAAGTTCGCGTGGGCACTGGCTATGGAGGCCACAATTTGCACCGATGGGTCGATGGGCACCCGATGCCCTGCCATGCCTGACGGACCTGCCGCTAACAGTTTTGTTATTAGCCCGTACCCACCATATCTGTAGCATCGAAGTCCGTTGGTAGAAACCAAAAATTGCAAGTTGGATATTAATGCGAGACGTGCCAAATTTATGATTTACTTAACATAAATTATAACTAAATTAAATATATATTTTATTTTTTTCAAGAAAACTTGATTTTAATATATTTTTATTATAAAATATTTATTGATTTTTTTAATTTATATGAATTTTTATTATTTTTTTAACTATTATTTTTCAAAAATTTAATAATATTTGTATATCTTCTTTATTTTTTAGTTAATATAAATTATAATTAAAATTAAATATATGTAGTTTATTTTTTAAAAGAAAACTTGATTTTAATACATTCTATTCATCATCAACCCTTTGAAATTACACAGTTCAATTAAAAACTAATTTATAAATTGTAAAATAAAAATTGATATTGCATCCAAAAATATCCAATTTTAGTTATAATTTATATTAACTTAAAAATAAAGAATTTATAAAAATATTATTAAATTTATAATTTTTTTAAAAAAAATAATAATAAAAATTCATATAAATAAAAAAACCAATAAATATTTTATAATTAAAATATATTAAAATCAATTTTTTTAAATAAAAAAATTAAATATATTTAATTTTAGTTATAATTTATATTAATAAAAAAATATATATATAAAATATTATTAAATGTTTTAAGAAAATTTATTTTAAAAATAGTAAAAATTCATATAAATAAAAAATCAATAAATATTTAGTAATAAAAATATATTAAAATCATTTAGAAAAAATAAAAATAAACTACATATATTTAATTTATATTAACTAAACATAAAAAAGTTATAAAAATGATAAGTAGGAGGTATTTTTCCACAACGAGTCAAATTATGATATTGCTATCAGGATTCAACCGTGTAGTTTCGAGTCAAACTCATTGACTCATGAAACATGGGTCAATGAGTTTGACTTGAAACTACACGGTTGAATCCTAATAGTAATATCATAGTTATAAAAATATTACTCCAAATGGCAGGTGGAAGGGGATGAATCAATAAAATTCACTTGTCGTAAATTGATTTTCCCATCGTACAAACAAACATGGGTCTGACAAATACGAAAATTTGTAAGCTGCAATGAATGGACTGTCAGTCTGACAAATACGGGTAGGGGTGCATTTTGTGCATGTTATGGGTGACAGCCGCAGTAGGACGGTAGAGTTGGACAGCCACAGTAGGATGGAAGGGTTGGAGACAATGCGAGACAACAGCAGGTATAGGTACAAACTATTAGCAGTGGCTTGCACGGGTGGAGCCATCGGATGCCCATGATGCCCATCCGTGCAAATTGTCACCAACATAGACATTGCCCTATCAGTGAGCCCATGAAGCTGATTAAAGGATTAAATATATTAAATGTATCAATAGATGTAAAGGACAAAAGATATTGAATCTATATTCTTTGTAGTAAGGGAAATGTATCAATTACTAATTATGTTGTAATAGTTGTTTACTTCCTACTTACTTGACCCCCAATAATCTTCTATATATTTTAGTCATTACATTGTTTTAATTATGTCAATAAATATTTGCATCTTGCACCTATATATGTTCACTATTTAATGTGTAGTTAATCAAATAAAATAAACAAAATTAAACATCTATTGGTACATAGCTATTTCCAACACAAGACAAGTTGCACATAATAAAATCATTTTTGCATTAATATAAGTACATAAATGTTTACAATTACCACTCTTTGCAAGTGGTTCAAAGCTTCAAATACATTGTATTTGCATGTAGATATGAACATTTAATGGTGCATAATATGACATGATATAAAACATTACTAGTTGTATGGGCTATCAATTGCACTTTCACCCACACTTTCTATCACATCTTCATGCACTAACTCCATCTACTATGCATAGTTACTCCATTTATAGTCTGACTGTGTATTCCTCTAGTCTGTCAAAGATGGCACTCAGGGTTGCTATGTGATCTTGTCTTTTTCTGGATTTTGCTAGGATATCATCAACATAGTCCTCCACCATCTTGTGAATGATATCATGGAATATTAGTGTCATGGCCCTTTTATAGGTTGCACCTACATTCTTTAGGCCGAATGGCATCATATTCCAGCAATAGGTCCCCCATGGACAAGTGAACGTCATCTTATGCTGATCTTCTTTTGCTATCATGATCAGGTTGTACCCTGAAAATCCATCCATAAGTGATAGCATCTCGTGCCCTGCCATCATATCTACTATCATGTCGATGTTGGGAAGTGGGAAATCATCCTTGGTACATGCTTTGTTCAAATCTCTAAAATCCATACAAATTATAATGGCTCCATCAGGTTTTGAAACAGGTACCAAATTGGACACCCATTTTGGATAATCAATTGGTCGAATAAATCTCGCATCTAACAACTTTTTGAGCTCCATTTTGACCAATAAGGCAATTTGAGGATGCATCTTTCGAAGCTTTTGTTTGACCAGTTTGGCTTCTGGATACACAGCTAAGTGATGTACCACAGTGTCTGGATCGAGCCCTGGCATATCGGCATAACTCCATGCGAAGTCTATTTTCCTTTCTTTTAGGAATGCTGCTAGGAGTTCTTGTTCTTCTGATAATAATGATTTTGCATAGAATGTGATATGCAGGGTCTCCTATGTTCCTATGTTGACAAGATTGCACTTTTCAGCCAAGACTGCTGACTTCTCCTGATGAATAGCTCTTAAAGGAAGATTGAATCCTTCATCCTCGGGCACCTCAGAGAGGTTTTCACTATTGGATACGTCCTTTCTTTTTACTATTTTCTTGTTAGAGAGTGCCATAGTGTGGTTTTCACTCAAGGACTTGGATATGATTCTTAGTTTTTCACTTTTGCAACTAAAGGATTCAATCGTTTCCCCGTAAAAAGCCTTTGTGTCCAACTCCATTATAAACCCTTCCTTATGATCTCCATCTGGAATGTTATCCCTCAATCCCATGAATTCTGAGAGTGCCTCATCATTTTCGAATGTGTCGAGAACTGGTGGTCCTTGTTGGTCATAATCGATCAATTGCAGTAAAACTAAGCAAATTTCATGGTCTTAATGGTTTGGCTCAAAAGACCAGGTACTGATCATGTAAAGGGTGGTATCCTCAAATAACCTAGGTAGGTTGGTCATGGTATCCTCATCATCGCTACTAACATAGGGCTCAGTTATAAAGTTATGTGTGTTGCTGCTTGTGACTATTGGTGAGTGTATTCATACTAGTACTGGCTAAGGAGAGTCATTAACTGCTCTAACCAAAGAACCTCGGCCACATATGGTTATTGTCGAAGGGGTACATCCAAGGCCAAGATTTGTTATGGGTTGTGTCTCTAGTATGATGGGTATTATAAGGCCATTATCATTTTGTCCCAATCTTTGATTTCTTTCATAACCCATTGCGAGCATCATTTGTATGCCCTTGCTTGTTTCATCCATTGGCAATTCAAGTGTTGGTCTCTCATCTTGGTATAGCATATGCGATGGATCTATCTCAATGTCCTCTTGGCCAAGATCTCCCCAGCTTGTGAATTCAGGATAATCTTTAGGAGACGTTTGAGATGTGGAAGCTTGATTTTGTTGTGGGTGTCCTCATGATCTAGGAGATTGTGGTAACTCTCCTATCACAAATGCGTTGTTAGGGAGTTTATAGCTTCCACAACCATCCTCTTGGATGATGAGCTTGATGTCATAGATGGTGGGGATGGTGGGAATGGTGGGTGTCTCTGTTGCAGAAGTGGACGTGAGAGGGGTGGGGTCACAGAAGTGGACGTGAGAGTGGCGGGGTCGCAGAAGTGAACGTGAGAGTGGCGGGGTTGATGTATGATGTGGATGGGCCCTCATCATTCTTTGGTACTTGGGAGATTTTGTAATATTTGGCTTCAAGATTCTTGCAATATGAGAAAGGTTCAGGACCTCCATGGACAGTAACCTCTTGTCCGTTATGTGTAAATTTCACACATTGGTGGAAGGTTGATGCTACTACTTTCATCGCATGAATCAATGGATGTCCTAGGAGGATGTTATATGGCAAATCAAGGTCCAAGACCTGAAAAGTGGTTTCCATAAGAGCCAACCCTACTTGAATAGGGAGTTTAATCGTTCCTTGAGACACTCTCTCTTGATCATCGTATGCTCTTATCATGATGCCTTTCCTTTTGTCAATGGAATCTTTTGATATTTTCAACTGCTTGATGAGGCCAAGAGAACAAATATTCAAACCTACACCTCCATCCACCAAGACCCTTTTGATTTTTCTCTTATTTATGATGGCTTCCAAGTGAAGTGCATGGTTGTGAGATGGCTGGGTGGGAAAATCTTGGTTAGAGAATGTAATGAGATTAGGCATTATGATATTTCTGACCATAGCTTGGAATTGGTCTGTATCAAGATCTGCGGGGACAGTGGATGAGGCTAATGCTTCCTCAAGGATCTTTTTATGTGCTAATGAGATTTTTAACAACTCCATGATGGAGATGTGTACTGGCATTCTCTTGAGTTGGTCTACACCATTATAACCATGTAGAACAAATATGGATGAAGGGACTCTATTTGGTTGGGATGATCCTGCGATGGTGACTTTGCCGCCTCTTGTGGTGACTCCACAATCTTTGGCGTGGGAACCCTTGATGGTGATGACCATGCAGTCTTCGTTTAGGGAGGAAACAACCATTTCATACACATGGTTGACACTACCCTTCCCTTTATCATTTTTATTCCCTGTGTTGCCATGATTCGGCATCAGATTCGTGTAGATTTTAAGATCTTGATTTCCCATAGGTTGTTCCACATTTATGATTTTCTTGTCAATGAGATCTTGGATGTTATTTTTGAGTCTCATGTAGTTGTTTGTGGTGTGGCATTTTATTTTATGAAATCCCAAAGTTGATTTTTGTTATACCAAGGGGGTTTGACATCGGGTTCTTGGTAATTCTCAAATGTAGGAGCTTGGATGAGCTTTTCGTCGATTAGCTTTTTCATGATGTCCTCAAGTGGTTCCCCCAAAGTAGTGTATATTCATTTGGGATAAGTCTTGCGTTGAGGTGGTCGTATTTGGTCATTGATATTATTGATGGTTGGATTGTTGTTGGGTTGATATGTTGTGTGATGCGCGTTTTGGCGTTGATTTTGGATTTGCGGTGTGGGCGTATTTTGGCGTGGACCACTAATGACCACCTTGGAATCTACGACACCATCATTAGTAATGTTCTTGTTCCTTGCCCATGTTTGAGGTTTATCATTGTAATTTGATGGTGGGTGATTGCTTTGTTGTTCATGATATGATGTTGATTCCATGGGTTGAGTCATAAGGGCTCTTTTGATGCTAAACACCTTGGGGATCGATTGATCATATGTGGTGATTCCCTGAACCTTGAGATGAAATGCCAAGTGGCCTTCAAGATTGGCTATGATGGTGAAAACTTCTTGTTCTTCTGGCATGGTCCACTTGCTCTGATTGGCCTTGGATCGCCATCGTTGAAGGAATGAAGCAAAAGATTCATTCTTTCCTTGTTTTAGAGCATATAATTCTTCAAGACTAACATCCATTACAATATTACATGCATAGTTCCTGATGAATGCGTCCCTAATTTCTTGGAATGTTCTAATGCCTGAAGGTAAGTGAGAGAACCATTCTATAGCTGGACCTGTTGAGCTTCTAGGAAATAGCCGCATTAGATAAGTATCGTCATATGCGATCTCCATGCAAAGAACCTGGAATTCTCTAATGTGATCTTCAGGGTTTCCCATCCCTCAATATTTTTCAAATTTGGGGATTTCGAATCCCTTGGGGAATGGTTTCATTTCTAATCTCCTATCAAATGGATAGGGAGACAAGTTGCTTGGTGTTTTGGTTGTTCGCTCGGATTACATATTGAGTACTTGTTGTGAAAGTAACCTAATTTGTGTTGTCACATCATTTTTCGGATCAGGGGGTGGGATGAAAATGTTTTGGGGTGTTTGAATCTTGGGTTGGGTGGGTGGGTTGGTTGGTGTGTTGTTTGACGTGTTGTTCAATGGTATGTGTATGTTCTGTTGAGCTAGGTAGGCTTCCACCTGCTTTTGTATGAACAATGCATGTTGTTGATCTTCTTGTTGTTCCACTTGTTGTTGTTCTAACAATGCTTGTTGTTGGGCTACCATTTCTACTGCTTCTTGCTGCTCTTGGTATTGCTTTAGTGCTTGCTGATATGCTTGCATTTGCGCTACAAGTGCAAGAAGTTGTGCTTGTGCTTGTGCTTGTTGTGCTTGATATTGAGCTTGTGCTTCAGCTTGCGCTTGAGCTTGGGCTTGTGCTTGTGTGGCTTGTTGCTACAATAGAAGTTGTGCTTGAGCGGTCCTTTGTGCTTGTAATGCTTGCACAGCTTGGGCAGCTTGTTGTTGTTGTTGTTGTAATAAAGCTTGAGCTTGTTGTGCTTGTAATGCAACTTGTGCAGCTTGAGTGTTTTGTGTAGCTTGAGCATCCTATTGAGCAGCTAGATGTACAACTTTTTGTTTCTGTACTTGTCGGTATCCTCTTTGGAAAGCGGCTTGCAATGCTGCATCAAATTGGTTTGATGTGGTGAACGTTGGTGGTGGTGGGTATGGTGGTGGATGATGATGTTGTGTTGATGTTTTGGGTGTTGGATAGTGCTATTGATGTGATTGGCCCTTGAGAGACCATGCTTTGTGATGTTAAAGGAATGTTTGATGTTGTTGACATTGCTTGTGTGTTCATCGTTTGTTGTTGCGATATCAACGAAAAATTTTGAACATTCGGTGTGATGTTTTGATTGATGGTTGGGATAGCAGTTTGATTGATACTTGGTAGAGGGGGAAGCCCTAAACCAAGAAGTGGTGCAAATGATAATGGCAATGGTGGAATAGGTGGAAATTTAAGGGGCGTTAGTTGTTGTGTGGTGTCGAATATGCCCCTGGTCTGAACATATCTCCCTCCTCTTGTGAATTTGTGAGAAGAGGTGTTTGTGGTGCTCCATAAAAAGATGTTGATGATGGGTCATAATGTAAAATGAGGGGAACATTTTTGTGCAATGGATTTTGGGGAATGTTTTGTTCCAATGTGGTGTTTGCGTCCATTTTTTGATTATTAACAAGGGGATGTGATTGAAGAGCATTGAGAAATGTGTTTCCCTTGTTAACGTTGGATTGGGTTGGAGCAAATGATGTTGTGATTTGCAGAATGTTTAGCATGATATTTTGGGATGGAGGTGTAGATGAAATGGGGATGGTGGATGAGATGGGAGGAAATGATGTATCTAGTATAGTACTCGCATCAAAATCCGAAGGCAACTTGGCCCCTTGTTTTGCTAGTTCAAGCATGCACAACAAAGGGTTAAGTCTCATCATGATGTTGATGATTCTATGGTTGTCTGGATTTTGTAGCATTTCAGTCATTTCCTCACGAGACATTCCAAAGGTAAGGTCCTCCCCTTGATTTTCTTCTTGTGGATTTTGAGATGATGAGAGGGTCAATGGATTGCTTGATTTTGTTGGATTCATTTCTATGTTGGTTTGGCTAAGATCGCTTGAAGCAGGTGTTTCTTTATTGACTTCCATACTCCTCTTGTATTGAGATCTCGTTTGAACCATAAAACAAGGATCAATCTTCAAGAATATGGGAGATGAATCTCTTGATTCTTTGGATTTTTCGTTATCTTATGCTCCAAAGTATAAAGTTTTAGGATGCCTTGAGGATCAAATGTAATGATGATATGATGATGATGTTTAAGGATGGATGATATGAATGTTGTGGCTTTTGATAAGTCTTGAATGAGACACTAGGCTTTTAGGACTTGCTGATTTTGATTTTGATTTTGGATTTTGAGATTTGAGATTTAGTCCTTGATTTTGATTTGCTTTTGATTTGGATTTTGAACAAAAAGATCCTAAGATGTTGGATGATGATCTAAGGGATAGCATTGTTCAAAGGATGATAATTTAAATATGTGTGAGGAGAAGGACGCATCTACCCACACCTATTCAAACAAAGTGATTGTTTCACTAAGCATATGGAGAAGGATTCATCTACATATACTAAGCTAGACGAGATGATTTTGATAACTTTGACTAAGTATATGCAAATGGATGCATCTAGACATGCCTATCCAAAGGTGTTTTGATAAATGTTCTCAAAGATTTTGTCTCACTGATATTGATGGATTTGATTTTCCCATAAAGCCTAGTATCAAAGATGATTTCAAGATTTTCACAAGGTGATGATGAGATGGATTTTGTTTTGATGTTTTGATGGATGAAAAAGGATTTTTGATGTGTTTTGATCCTAAGATGAACCTAAGAAGATACACTTTGTTTGCTTAGACCTAGGTATTGAAGAGCATGCAAATGCTTCCTAATGGCCTTTGTAACCAAGAAATGATTTCATTTGAACATTCATTTTTGGATTTCCAATCAATGGTTTGTGCTTTGGGATTTGGAATCTTGAACACATATGCAAGTTCATTTTTCTTAGCTTTGCTTAATGTCTTTATTTTACCAAAAACACTTTCTTCAATTAGGTTTTCAAACAAAGATGTCCAATGTCTTAATTTCTTCAAATCCCACAAGATATGTTAAGTGGAAATTTAATGAACTTAAGGCAAGGGTTTTCCTATTGTTTACTTAAGAAGAAAAATTGTGATATAATCCAATGCTTAAAAACCTCTAAGGATGTGAATCCCAAGGGAAAGCAATAACATATGGATTGAGTCAATTGTACTTATCTTCAAAAGGGTTTGAAATTTGGATGATGTTAAGTGTTTTTCTTTGAGATGTTTTCAATCAAGCAATGCATTTTGTAACCCAAGAGTAAGTACAATCCTATGGATGTGTAAGACAATATTTGTTGGATTCCCACTTAGACAAGTCCATCTACGCTTATCTCTAGTGAATGGTTAGATGCTTGACCCCACTGGCTCCCTTCCACGACACTCACTTATACGGAGCAACCAAGCATCAACACCCATGAAACTCCCATGGCATGTTTTCCATTTCTACTAGAAGACCATAAAATTATGGGGCGGCTTCAGAACGACTGTTCTTGCACCAACAAATAGATTAAGGATTTTGGAAAATTCTAGCACATGGGTTTTAGTAAGGACTTTCTGTTCGTAGGAGTTGACCCAACGTGGCAAGAGTTCCCTTTTGGATCCATCTTGTCAGATTCAACTGCGTGATATTGGAATTTCTTCCAATATCCACATTTATATCCTGGTTGTAAATACTCTCAGGTTTAGAGTGTTACCGGTTGAGCCGTTCCCTTGGGTGAGTACTTTTTCAACAAGGCGGGCCCTCTAGGATAAAAAAAGCGAATGAAGAACAATATTCGTAACTCATTCAATCCTTGTTGGCAACAAGGAGAGACAATGTATGCAACAAAGTCCCCACTCACACTCGCACAATAGTTTGTTCAATTTTAAGCCCAAATCGAAGTGTGGAGGTGATTGCTTTATCTCAACCCAAAGTCATGGAAAAGGCCTTTTGATTCTCAAGATCGCTATAAAGCGCGAGAGAAGCGCATACGTCCTTTTCCAATGCCTTTAGTCCAAGTAAGCCCTCACAAACAAACAAAGCTACACTTGTTCTTTTTAGATCCTTAAAGCAATATGTGAGTTCATTTTAGAGCACCAAATCACAAGTGAAAGACATTTGTTCAATTTGTTAATCCCATAAACAAAATCTAGTAAGTTGTTGGTCCTATTATTCATTTTAACCTTTGCAAGAAATGGAAATTGAAAGGTTCTTTTTAAGCCCAAATGAAAGCTAGTGTTTTAAAGATGAAAAGATGACAAATTCCTAAGGAAGTGTTAAACAAACACTTAAGTGTTTAAAAACACTTTGATTAGACCAAATACACTTTCCATGCTTATCTTTCCTTTGCTTTCGATTTCCAACCTACAAAGAATAATAATAAAAAAAACAGTCAGATTCTAAAAAAAAAACATAAATTAAAAAAGCAGAAAACAAAGGAAGAAGCAATCATAAATTAAAGCATGTGCTAAAAAATAAAATTTTCCCTTTTACTGTCTCCCAGTGTCACAACTTGTGAAGGTGTCGCTCCTACAGTGTGGCTTACCAATCATCCGTGCTTTGTGTCGGGATAGAGAGCACAATTGCGTAGCACTTTTTGCCCAACATCACAGTTTTTGAAAGCATCAAAGTTTAAGATTTTGAATGTTTTTGGTGGGATGAGTCCAGCGGTGCTAAAATAGCGACGCTGACAAGCCCGCGGTGCTAAAATAGTGACACTGACGAGCTCACGGTGCTAAAACAATGACGCTGAAGAACCCGTGTTGGAATTTCCTATGTGTCAAAAAAATACAAAATTTTTAAGGAAATGTTAGAAATTTTGATGTCAAGCCCTCCTTCTAGCGCCAAATGTGTGAACCCCAATCTTGGTGCCTATAAAACAACAAGAATAAACAAGTTATACAAGGAATTTCAAGTCAAACCAAGGATTCCCCATGAAATCCATTTATAAATCAAACTAGGAATGAAAATATCGAAGAACACAATGCAAATGATAAAAGCAAGATAAAAATCCTAATTAGATATGCAAACTCTTGATCCCATGGGGGAATTGGTGCCAATTTGATGTGAAAATTGGCCCTTTCCCAATTCCTATGATGCAAGATTTGAATCTTGAAGATGATGTTGATCCACTTTGACAAAAGATGAGAACTCCAAGCCAAACCTGCAAAAAGGCTAGCTAAGAATTCAAATGATGGATGGAAATGGCTAAGTATTTTAGCATGGTAACTTTGCTTGGATTGTGGATGAAAAAATGAGGAGAGGAGCTCTTCATTTATAGGATTTCAAGATGGATGAATGTCCAAATTTGAACAATGTGGGACTAACATTCATCCAATGATATGGTGCCACTTGTCAAGCTATGAATGGATGATGGTTGTGCAAGATTTGGGGTTTGTGCCAATAAATGCCAATATTTGAAATTCAAATTTGTTGAAATGACATGTA
This sequence comes from Sequoia sempervirens, assembly GCA_007258455.2. Lineage (NCBI taxonomy): Eukaryota > Viridiplantae > Streptophyta > Pinopsida > Cupressales > Cupressaceae > Sequoia > Sequoia sempervirens. Next base: position 384,340,212 of record VDFB02047230.1, read on the forward strand.
AGAGGGAAGGGAAAATGCAATAAATGCCACTTGTCTCACGGAAAAGGACATGTAAGAGGTTTTAAATGCCTTGTTGGATGTAAATGTTGACTTGGATTTTTTTTTGAATTCAAATTGAGGGAATATTCCAAAAGATGCCATGTGAGGGAAAATAGAGATTTAATAAATGAATTAAATCTATTTTCATGTGCAACTTGCATTATCTAGAGGATGTGACATGAGATAAGGTTCAATTAATCAAGGGTTAATTAATTTAATAGGAGATTAGATGATGTGACTTATTTGACTTAGATTTATGGGTTTATTTAAATCAGATAAGAGAGGAATATGATAAGAGGCTAATTAAATAAATATTTGATTTATTTAATTAAAAGGGATGGTGTTAGATTAAATCAAACAAGGTTTTAATTTATTTAATTTAATGGGTAGACTTTAGAGATTTTAATCAAATAGATTGATTATTTAATTAAATAGGGATAATTAGATTAGATGGGTTGATTTAATTAATAGAAGGAATTCACTTAATCAAATAAAATGATTTGTTTAATTAAGAAATGAATATTGATGAATTTAATCAGATAGGGGGATTTGATTAAATGGTTAGACCAAGGGATGATTTAGGAAGAAACAATGTTAGTAAGTCAGGATCAGATGCACGATGTCAATAAGTATATTTTTGATGTCTACAAGTACATAAATGTTTACAATTACCACTCTTTGCAAGTGGTTCAAAGCTTCAAATACATTGTATTTACATGTTGATATGAACATTTAATGTTGCATAATATGACATAATATAAAACATTTATAGTTGTATGGGTTATCAATTGCACTTTCACCCACACTTTCTATCATATCCTCATGCATTAACTCCATCTACTACGCACAATTACTAGTGTAAGGCTTCCTAATAAACAAAAAAACATATATTAATTCATATAAAAAACTAAATTTATTCAAGCCACCGTAGAAATAAATTTTAATTACATATAAAATTGAATTCATTCAAGCTATCATAGAAATCGGACATAAATGGCAACTACAATATGAAATGATTAGTTGTTTCCCACAAAAATCCAAATATGAAATCCAACCACCACAATTCAATGCATTCATTTTCTACATTCGAATGATTTAATAAGAGAGAATTTCCAGGATCATTTTCATTATGAATTCTCCTCTATTTTCACTAAATATCCTCTACAAAATTTAGAGCTTACAAAGGTAGCCTTTGTGCATTCCTTGCTAAAGGGTCTTTATTCAAGTTGGTACACCCAGAATAACTAAATTCATGTTTGCATTTATCAATATACTATTGTATATTTATGTACTCAATATCTACATTATTTTGAGGAATACAAATTATACTATTTTTAGTCAGTTGTTCAAAATCAAAGGGTCCAAATTTAGAAACAACCGTATTATCCATTTTTTAATCATGTCACAATTACATTTTTATCATTTGCATCTTATCACTCACGTTAAGCTTTCCAACTACATACATCAAATACAATAACAACATTATCCATTTTTTTAATCATATCACAATTATATCCTTATCTCTTGCATCTTATCATTACCATTAAGCTTTCCAACTGCATACATCAAATATACATTGCTGCTTATAGTTTGTTGTATATTTTCAAGAGAAAAAAAGAGAGTTGTGACAATATCAAATAAATTAGAATGTAAATGTGAGCTTTCTCTTTAGGAAAGCAAAAGAAGGCAAGCCTCCTCCAAGTCATTTATGAGCTAAAACATAAAATAATGTTGTAATTATAGTATTTTATGTTGTGTGCTACAAAACTATACTATACACCTCTTAAATGGGAAGGGAATAAAAAAAACTTCAAAGAATGTATTATCTCCAAACATAGAGAAGTTGATCCACTCTTATCATAATTAGAGAGTTGCATTGTTGTAAGAAGCAAAAAAACTTATACAAGTTTATGAGATTAGAGGTTTCCATGGTCTATAATATAATACAATTGCCTTTGAAAGTCATAAAGACTTTACCTGTGGTTAACGCTTGAGGTTTCCATTGTCTTTAATATAATACAATGGTCTATCATAATTAGAGAGTTGCATGCTATCTACTAGGTCATTTCCAATGTAAAGTCATAAAGACTTTACCTATGGTTAACACTTAATGTCTACTATTTAATGTCGAGAAGTCCTTCCATGCCTGCCATTAAGAGTCCAACATACATACATATAATCATCCAAACAAATATGCATTCATAAGAACATACATTTTTTTAACACAATATACCAAAAATTATAAATATCACAATGCATTTAGAGAAAAATGTCCTAATATAGTTTAGTGTGTTAATAAACACAATTTTGTTGATATGTCAATCATCCATGTACTTGGTTCAGCTCTTGACACTCTCACATGCCTACAAAAAAATTGTAATAAATGGGGGTAGTAACATTCCCACATCAAATCATCCTTACAATATTGCATGCACAACAATAAGAGTTTTGATTGGAACATCATATTGCACAATATTTTGATAATCTTCAACATTTCACATCGTGCATACGATCCTTACATACATATATACATATTTTATTATGAATAAAAGAACATTAAAATTACATTTGGATCCTTACATACATATGCATATGCATACATACATATACATATCTACAAACATATATACATACATACATATGCATATTCATATATACACATACATACAAATGCATGTACATATATACATATAAAGTGTACCAACATATATTTGATGTATGTAGTTGGAAAGCTTAACATCAATGATAAGATGCAGGTGATAAAGATGTAATTGTGATATGATTATAAAATGGATAATGTTGGTATTTCTAAATTTGGACCCTTTGATTTTAAATTTGGATATAACTCCCCACTTGATTTGCCTATTGTAGTGTAGTAAAATGTATCCCTTTGCATTTTCGCACTTGTTTGGGTCCCCCTTGTGGATTTTGACTTAATGTTGCCTTGATTTAGTTTTGTAATGTGGATAACACATTCACATTAGGTCTTGGGCCCTTGTGAACTAATGGAATTTAATGGTGTCTTGCTAAAGTGTTGTGAAGTGTTGTAACACACTTTCACACCTTTCTAGGGTTTTATCAATTAACTACGCATACTAATCAAAATCAACCTTAATCTTGTCTTATTTGGAGTGTTGTAAAGTGTTGTAACACACTTTCAAATTTATCTAGGCTTGTCATTAATAATTGGGATTTCTTATGCTTTAATTGGCCCTATTTTGCATCCACAAACCTCATTTATTACATATTTTTAGGAATAATCCTAATACCAATCATTAACCAATCATATATCAGGTGTTATTGGCTCGTGTAGCCTAGATTTAGTGTCAGGGACTCATTCTCCGCCTTGGGAAAATGGGTCCCACATGGATCTTTTGGCTCCAAACCAATTTTTATACATTTCTAAGCACTTTTCATTTTTGGTCCCATATGTTTCAAATTTAATTCAAAATTTCAATGGGATTTTATCCTCCTAGATCTAATGTCAGCTTGTAGTGTTGTGATTTTGGGAATTCTTGTATAATTAAGTATAAATACAAGGTTCTTTCACTCATATTACCACCTAGCATTCAAGAGAGTTCACAAGAGCATTTGAGTATTCACAAGAGCATTTCAAGGGTAGATTATCAAGCGTTTTAAAGTAGCATTCAAGTGCTAATCATCATGTCAAAGATTGCATTCATCATTTTTTTTATTATGCTAACAATTGTGGTGTAGATTTTATGATTCAAGCAAGTGTTTCAAACAAGATCAACATCATTCAAGCAAGAGTCAAGAACCACATCCATTGCAATCGTTTCAAGCATATTTACAACACCTTATTACTAGGGTTTGGTGAGCTGTGACATTGTTATTTTTTCATTCATCATTCTCCATTCATATTTGATTTCATTTCAAGGTTTAATTACCAACAAGGGGTTTTATAAAGGAAAACCCCTATTCCCTAACCCCACAACATTTTTTCCCTCTCCTTGTGTGTGATTTGTAGGGCTAGGTTGTAGATTTTTCAAAGAGAAAAGCTAGAGAAATGTTGTCAAATTCCTAAAGTTGTCATCAAGCCTTTGGAGAAGCTTACAGAAGGCCTATAGCTGGCAATTTGTAGTTTCAGATTCGAAAACCAATAAAAAAGAGCAAAGTAGATTGAGAGGAATAGAATCAGGTGCTAAAGTTCTGAAAAAGAAGAAGTGGATTGATTCACCGCAAGTGGCAAATGAGTCCCACTGTATAGGCCTGACAAAGATTTTCAGAGATCCAGATACCCTTTTGGCTAAAACATATATTTGCACATTTTCCCAAAAATAGGACTGATTCACCCAGCTTGACAAATGAGTCCCAATTAGCATTGCTAACAGATTTTCTAGAATTCTAGACCTCCATTCTTCCTTCTTTAGTCTCCCAAGTGCACACTTTCTACTTCATATCTTTCTATTGTATTCTTCTCATCTATTTAGGTCACCTAGAGTTAGTTTGTGAAGAATTGAAGAATCTCTAATATTCCAAATTTCAGCACCATCAGAAAGAGCTCAATGTCCTGATTCTAGCACAACTTGAATTGAGTCAAACAGAGCTACGGAGCCCAAGTTATTGCCGGTCAAAGTTTAGTCAACAACTGGTCAACTCAGGGCCCAAGGCAAGAAAAAAAGGTCAAAAATTTGATGTCACCAAAAGTGGTCAAAATTGATGTCAATGCGAAGATCTCGGCAAGAGCTTTCCGATGGTGTTTGTTTTGTGCAAATCGGAGCTCGTATGTGCAAGATATGGAAGGTCAAAGCTTGTGGTTGACTAGGTTGACTTGAAGGTACAATGATGACGTTAGCATGATGTCATCATGCTGACATGGATGAATCATCAGGTGACACATGGTGGTTTCCCGAAGTTACACGTGGTGGCAATTTGTTGGACATGGCTTTATTTATATATATATATATATATAAAATAAATAAATTAATAACAGCCATGCCCTCCATTTTAATAATTAAATCACTTCCTTAAGAAAAAAAACATGGCCCTCCCTATAAAAGGGGATCACTATTATTTTTAAAAAAATTCATGCTATTTTTTAGGCTATGTTTTTTAGGGAAAACAAATTGATCCCTATTTTTAAGGGATGTAAATAGCCCGTAACCAAACTCATCCTCTATTTTAAATGAGAATTTCAAACCACATTGTATTTTGTATGGCTTTAAAATACAAGTGGCATTGGATGGTTTTGTGGAAATTTGGAAACGAAATACTCCTTAATTTAATAAATTCCCTCCAAGTTGTAAAACAATAATCCTTTTAAAAGGATTAGTTGTAACTTATCGAAACAGGAAAAGCCCGAATGTAATATGTGACAGGGCATAGAAACCATCTAATTGTTTTTTTGGGGGATTTGTTTTGATAAGGGGAAGTTTTCAAAATATTTACTATGTAAGGGGGATTAAGTTGAAATTCCCAAATCAATTGGTTTTTCACCAATTTGGGAATATTTTATGTATAAAAAGGGAGAATTTTCAAGTCTAGGGGGGAAGTTGTGAATTAGAGAAACAAGGAGATCTTCTAAGGAGATTATTTTGAGCCTTTTTGTAAGTCAGAGTCTTGTCATGCTGCTGAAGTGCTCTTGGTGCATTTGTAATTGATTTTTGGAGATTAATCAGATCGGTCTCACTCTATTAGAGCGGACCCAGAGATGTAGTCACATTTGTGGCAAACTCCATTATCAGATCATTTGTAGTTTCTATCTTCTTCTCTCTCAATTCTATTTTTCACCTTCAGTTTTTAATGCATAATTTCAATAATGTATGTATGAATTGTATTTCCGCTTAATTCACATGTTAATGTGTTAATTTTGTTTATGTAATTTGGATTACATGATTTGTAAACATTAAGCATTCAAATGCAATTAGTCTAGATCCTAATTAGATCAAGTGGTATTAGAGCTTTTGGTGACTATCATTGCAATTAGTTTTGAATGCTAACAATATCTAGGATTCAGAAGGGCGAAGGCAAGCTCGAGGAATATAATCCTGAGATCGAGAAATGAAGAACATTTTCGAAGATGTCTGTGTCTGGAATGGAGGTACCTGAAGAACTCAGTGAGCAGGAATTTCAAAGAGCTTTTTGGCAGATGAAAGCTGCATTGGAGATGCTTCTCAAAGAAAGGGAAGAGTGCATGAAATGTGAAGAAGATCATGGAGACAGTAAAAGCAAAAAGAAGCAACCAGGAGTTGGAGATGAACCACCAAAATATCCTCTATCTACTCCTCCTTCTTCTCCTCATTCTCCTTCTTCTTCTACACATTCTCTTTCTGGTAATCCTTTTAAGAGTGTAAATAAGCCTCAGATTAAATTGGATGTAAAATTTGAACTACCTAAGTATTGTGGTGAATTAGATGCTAAAAAACTAGATGATTGGATTCAACAAGTAGAAGTTTATTGTAGAGTTCAAAATCTCTTTGATGATGCTTCTAGGATCCAATTAGCCACCCTTCGGTTAGGAGGTTCAGCTCTTACCTAGTGGGAGAGTAGGACTAGAGCAGAAATTTCACAACATGGTAGAGTCAATTTATCTTGGTTAGAATTTATTAATGCTCTTAAAAATAAATTCTATCCCTTAGGTCACATGCAACAATTAATGATGAATTGGAAAGTGTTTAAACAAGGGAAAGGTCAAACTGTCCAAGAATACACCCATGAATTTAGAAAGAAGGCTATTGCATTAAATGTACCTTTGTACACCCAGGATACTTTGTTAAAGTACATAGGAGGTCTTCATTCATATCTTAGACATTCCATTTTGGTTTTGAACCCTTGTAATTTGGATGAAGTGTCTGTTCAAGCTACACACTTAGAGTCAAGGGGAAAGGGTTCTTTCATTGATAATGATAACTTTGTAAAGAAATCTTCTAAGAATGCAGAGACAGGGAAAGGAAAGAAGACAACTACAGTCAAGAAGGATTACAAACTTTCTTGCTCTCATTGTGATAGGAAGGGTCATGATGAAGATCATTGTTGGAAGTTGCATCCTAAATTGAAGCCTAAGTGGGCTCAGAGACATAATCGGAAACAGAAGGGTAAGGAGAAAGCCACAAATGTTGTTATGGATCTTGGTTCCGATTCTGATGATGAAACTAAGATAACGACTATGGGTTTGAAAGGTAAAGATCCTAATTCCGGTGTTTACTTTGATAGTTGTGCTTCTACTTCTAAAGTTAATGATGTTTTTGAAGATAAGAAAAGGAATGAGCTTTTTCATTTAAGGGTTGTTGCTAAGAACATTAAGATTGATGCACTCATAGATAGTGGTTCTCAAGTTAACTTAATTTCTGAAGATGTTGTAAGAAACTTGGGATTAAAAACTACATTGCATAAGAAACCTTATCCACTAGGCTGGATTTGTGAGAATGATAAGTTGCAAGTAACAAGACAATGCACTTTGAGATTCACAATCACTAGCAAGTTTGTGGATGAAGTAGAGTTTGATGTGGTTCCACTAGATATATGTGGGATAGTTCTAGGTAGCCCTTATTTATATGATCAAAAAGCTATTTTCTACAGGGAAAAGAATCATTATCATTTGTTTAAAGATGGCATTCAGTATATTGTACATTCTCACAGGATTAAGACTGATCATTCTTCTACAAACACAGGACAATTAAAGAGGGTGATTAATGCAAGTAAAGATTTAACTCTTATGTCTGTCAGCATAGGTGGTTCTAGATAGGAACTTGGAGTAGCTAACCAGGGTCAGATGTTGCAGGATGCACCCACAGTACAACATGAGGGAATGATGATCGAAAGCATTGATGGATCCTTGGGTAAAAATGTTTCTCATGTGAAAGATCGATATGTTGTTGATTTGTTCTCTTTCATATCTGCATTATTGTTCAGCTTGATGCTAGTCAATTTTTGTTGGTTAGTGGCTACGACAGTTGATGTAGATGCTTATGGAAGTGATAGAATGATGTTTATGATCAACAATGTTGTTGCAGTCTTCATTGTGTTTGTGAGCCAGGTATATAGATGTACAGAGGATACAGGACAAGTGGGGAGGCCAAGTCCTCACTTGATGTTTGAATAAATGCCACTTTTGGAGGTCCAAAAGTTCTCCAGTGGGGAGGCCTGATCCAGTGGATATTTTCACTAAAAATTGAAGAATCTCTAATAATCCAAATTTTAGCACCATCAAAAAGAGCTTGATGTCCTGATTCCAGTACAACTTGAATGGAGTCAAACAGAGCTACGGAGCCCAAGTTATTGCCGGTCAAAGTTCAGTCAACAACTGGTCAACTCAGGGCCCAAGGCAAGAAAAAAAGGTCAAAATTTTGATGTCACCAAAATTAGTCAAAATTGATGTCAATGTGAAGAGCTCGGCAAGAGCTTTTCGACAGTGTTCGTTTTGTGCAAATCGGAGCTCGTATGTGCAAGATATGGAAGGTCAAAGCTCGTGGTTGACTAGGTTGACTTGAAGGTACAATGATGACGTTAGCATGACGTCATCATGCTGACATGGATGAATCATCAGGTGACACATGGTGGCTTCCCAAAGTTACACGTGGTGGCAATTTGTTGGACATGGCTTTATTTAAATATATATATATATATATATATATATATATATATATATATACAGCCATGCCCTCCATTTTAATAATTAAATCACTTCCTTAAGAAAAAATGTGGCCCTCCCTATAAAAGGGGATCACCATTATTTTTAAAAAAAATCATGCTATTTTTTAGGCTATGTTTTTTTAGGGAAAACAAATTGATCCCTATTTTTAAGGGATGTAAATAGCCCGTAACCAAACTCATCCCCTATTTTAAATGAGAATTTCAAACCAACATTGTATTTTGTATGGCTTTAAAATACAAGTGGCATTGGATGGTTTTGTGGAAATTTGGAAACGAAATACTCCTTAATTTAATAAATTCCCTCCAAGTTGTAAAACAATAATCCTTTTAAAAGGATTAGTTGTAACTTATGGAAACAGGAAAAGCCCGAATGTAATATGTGACAGGGCATAGAAACCATTTAATTGTTTTTTTAGGGGATTTGTTTTGATAAGGGGGATTTTTCAAAATATTTACTATGTAAGGGGGATTAAGTTGAAATTCCCAAATCAATTGTTTTTTCACCAATTTGGGAATATTTTATGTATAAAAAGGGAGAATTTTCAAGTCTAGGGGGGAAGCTGTGAATTAGAGAAATAGGGAGATTTTCTAAGGAAATTATTTTGAGCCTTTTTGTAAGTCAGAGTCTTGTCATGCTGCCGAAGTGCTCTTGGTGCATTTGTAACTTATTTTTGGAGATTAATCAGATCAGTCTCACTCTGTTGGAGCGGACCCAGAGACGTAGTCACATTTGTGGCGAACTCCGTTATTAGATCATTTGCACTTTCTATCTTCTTCTCTCTCAATTCTATTTTTCACCTTCAGTTTTTAATGCATAATTTCAATAATGTATGCATGAATTGTATTTCCGCTTAATTCACATGTTAATGTGTTAATTTTGTTTATGTAATTTGGATTACATGATTTGTAAACATTAAGCATTCAAATGCAATTAGTCTAGATCCTAATCAGATCAATTCAATTAGGGTTTTGTCTTATAACTTGCATTGCATTATCTTTTCCAAGTCTAAACTTGGTGATGAACCCCTCATTAGATCTCATTCGGCCTTTAGGACAATCCCTTTACAATATTTCAATCTCCTTTGTGCATTGAAATCTCAAGGGTTTGTTCTTGAGTGAAGAGTGAAGATTGCCTGTCTCCTTTAGGTCCAAAACCCTAAAGGTGAAAGAGATCCCCCCAATTTTCACTTTTTCCACCTATAAAAGGATGATGGCTAAAATTCATGTAAACTTACAACTTTTTCCATGAGGTCCTTAGACCAAAATGCATTCCAACTTCATATCAATTGTAATTTAATCATTTTTTCCATAAAAAGATGTATATCTCTTTGTAGAAACACTATGTTTTGTTTTTGCATCCTTTCTGTTTGTTCAAATCTTATTTACACTCTAATTCACTATCATTTTAGGTTAATTCAAGTATAAGCAACGCAAATAGTTTTAAGATCTGCATTTAATTTCTAATAAGCACGTTGGTAGTGAAAATTACCAATCGGGTTAAGTACTTCAATTTGTAAAGAAGAGACTAAAAAACAAAAATAATATTCTATTGGTCTCGAAGAAGGAAATTTGGTTGTGGTAAAAGAATAGTTCAGGGTTACATTCCATGCTAATCTATTCATCTAGAAAAAACATGGATCTAGTTGCATAAATCCAACGTTACTTGGGAAACACATACAAAGGCTAAAACAAGTCAGATATGGTGAATTGTTGTTAAAACTAGGTGACCTACAATGTAGTGTTCATGCAATAAAGATAATACCTAGGGTTAAAAATATATGGGGACAATGCCAACAGAAGTTGTTTGTATCATCACAATAATTTAAAATCATAGTACACAAGTATGTGGGAGTAAGATACAATTGATAATAATGAGGCCATCCATTACATCATGTTATGTAGGTATATAATTATAAATTAATCAAATTCATATGATGGTGAGTTAGTGAAACTAATTATACAATGCATAGCAATTAGGTTCAAGAATTTCAAAAGGTTGGAGGATGTTGAAAGGTTTCCCTGAGTTTGATATCATAAAAATTTAGAAAAGGATCAAAATAATATAACATTAAAAAAATTGCATAATCATAAAAGAAATATATCTATATATATATATATATATATATATATATATATATATATATATATATATATATATATATATATATATATATATATATTTCAACATGCAATGTTCATAGTAAATTTCAGATTTGGATAAATTACAACACCATATGATATATTATCTCAACTCTCTATCTTTTAGGCCTTAGGTCTATTAGGCTATAAATGGTAATGTGAAGTTTTGAACATCTTCAAAATAAACCCTCATAACATGATATTAATTCATAATCATAGATACAATTAATGCCAACATCCTGATCCAATGAATCTACACTACCAATAAAGTATTCATTATGCCCTTTCAAAACGTGTGATGTGGAAAATAAGAGTATTTTAAATAAATAGGATCAATGTCGCAATCAATATGTTCACTTCACATTGGCATCCTCTCTCAAATAGTTTTGGCCCTCTTAAACAATACAGGTTTGGAAAAAAACCCTTGAGGTTTGGTTGAACCTTGTTACTATGATATGCAAAGAATATAGAAATCAATTAAAAAGATAGTCAACTACCAAAAGCATGAAACATTGATGTCTTAGCATAATCTTTTCTTATGTAAATTTAATAATTTAGAAATAGGAACTATCTAAATGGAATTCCTCTCTATTTTTTGATTTCTACTACTTCCTTCAACCTTTGATATATTCATTGAATATGTAACACTACAAACTTGTAGCCTCTCTCAGACCTAGCTAAAACAAAAGATTGTGAATAATGATAATGATGTGTTGCTAGTTGCATTCCCTTGAGGTAATGATGATCCAAATTCAATTTTGTGCTCCAAATTCAGGTTTATCCAAGCTTGATCATGGTGAGACTACCCAAGAAATCACTCTAAACTAAATGAATGTCAATCAAAGAAAACTATTCTAATAATGATTTTATCCAAGAAATCTTTGCGAACTGGTGCATGCCAATCAAAGCAACTATTATATCAGTGAATTATCCTATAAATCTCTATACACTATTAAAAATCAATTTAAACAAACTATTCTAACACCAGTTTATCCTAGAACCTCGATAAGCTATTGCACGTAATCCATTTTAAATTGCAACAAGAAAACCATTGAAATCAGATAGCAAGAATATGAGATTGGAATGTCCTTCTAAGTGAAAACTCCCACCTGCAATATCCCTATAACAAAGCACTCTAGAAATCCCTGAGAAAATTCCCTACAAAGCTCTTGAGAACTCCCTAAAAAAAAACATACCTTTCACAAGGGGTTAGCTCGGGCTCTTCATGGAGGGTGATCCCACAATAGTGGTTTACAATTTTTGGCCAAACTAGACACTAATATTATTATTTTTAACTAAATCCTCACATTCAAGCACCTATAGCCGCTAAACCATGAGGAATTTGAAGATGATGCAAACTAGAGTCTCGTCATATTTCTTTTGTAGATTCTAAAAATATTTTTTCAAAATTTTTGGAATCAGATTGTACTTCTTTTTCCATCTCCCACAAAAAATGGCTTATTTCGTAAATCAACATTTTTAAAAAGTGACGCACACCGTATAACGCATAACTTTTTTTCCATGAAGGATAAAATTCTAATTCTTTCGAATTGAGATTTTTAACTTTGATATCTAGTGCTTCCACTTGGTTAAATAGTTTTTTATTGAATATTTTTTCCTTAATCAAGTTTCTAAGTCAAACCAATTACAATTCAGAAATAGCGCAACTGTATAATGCGTAACTTTTTTTGTATATATCAAAATTCAATTTTTTTTTTTGTTGGGTCAAGGACTTCAATATTTGGTGCACTCATATTTTTCAAATTTTTTTTTTTCATAATCTGCTATTTTTCCACATATGCAGAACAAATACCTTCATTTTCGATGAAAAACCTATGTTTAATAAAACTAAAAAAACAAATACATAATAAAACCAAAACATATTAAAATTATATTATTGGATAGCTCATTCCGAGGACTACCGATTCCAGTTGGGCTTGTGAAGATTCCTCCATTTTCATCCTCAACCCGAGCTCCGCAGTGCAAAAATTTAGGTTTTTTTGTGTCTCAGGGGGATGAGGGATAAGGGGGGTTCGTACAAACCCCTAGGGGTTCGAGTGAACCCATTCAAAGGGGTTCGCTCAAACCCTTTTGCTATGCATTTTTGTTTTTTTATTGGCGGTTAAAATTCAAAGGGGTTTGGTCGAACCCTAGTTCGAATGAACCCCTAATGGGTTTGGTTGGACCAATAGGTTCGTACGAACCCCCAAAATCACTTTTTTTGCTTCAATGGGGTCATTTTTTGTGAGTTTTCCTTCCTCACTTGAATTTTAAACCACTATTGTGGCTTCACCCTGGAACTAAATGCAAGTATAAGGAAATTTCTTGCAAATTTTCATTGGTCACCAATATTCTAACTACTTTCACCCAACTCTATCCATCTATCCTAAATGATGAATTTGGTCACTAGATGAACCAAAGGATTTGCATATTTCACTTTAGCATCATCTATTCACCTCTCATGGAGAATTTATACTTCTATCTCATTGATAAATGTATCATATCTATTTGATGTACCCAACATAATTAAAGTTTTTAATATTTTTTATTTCATCTCATACAAGAATATTCTAAATTATGTAGAAAGTAATTAACATTGCTTTTCAAAGGAATCTTCGTTATACTTATCTCTATCAAATTTTCACATAAACTCTATTTTCATATCTGCTTTGTGTAAGAACATAATCATAACTCTAAAAACCTAGCATGCTTGATAAAATCATCTCTACCCAAAGGTTGGTCACAAAGACATTTAATTAGTAAGAGGCATTGCCCCATATCCCATCCACCAACAATAACATGAACATTGGAGTTGTGCATAAAACTTAGATGTATTGAAAGCTTTTACTTCCCAAACCGTTCGAAAGAACGTAGGCTTTAACAAACATAGATTGTTCAACCTCACTAGAAAAGCATAAACAAATGAAAAATCTCATTGATGAAGAGGACATACTTTCCCTAGAAATGCCAAGCATGCAATATACCTATCCATATAATGAAAAAAAGTGTGACTCTTTGCACTCCAATTTAATAATTACACACAATTCATATACGCGATAGTGGGAAATTAACAAAAAAAAATTATTTCACACTCATACCAAAATATATAACCAATAGAAAAACACAGGAAGATACTATAGAACCAAAGAACTTAGTCAATGCATCTGAATAGTCACAATGTAATAAAACCCCAAACCAAAATAGACATATAGTTTCTCCACATTCACTGTAATCATTTCATAGTATAATGAAACCCAACACGACATCCATACAATCATGCTGAAAAATAGATGGAGTAGAAAAAAAATCAAATCATTGTCTATAAAAATGTAAAAAGAATTTGTGGGTCAACTAAAACATCATGTGGACAACATGTATGATGTGTAATCCTCAAACTGGTTAAAAATTTGGGACATTATCCCAATACCCATTAAAATTCATGATTTTACATGAGGGATTCTGAAATAAATCGGACAATGTTCTATTGCATTCCCATTCTATATAATGATTTCATAGTATACCATAAAAAAATCATTACAATGAAACCCTCTATTCCATACAAAGAAATGATAAAAACATAGAAAAATTCATAATGAACCTCAATGCCAATTGAAACCGATTATTGAGAATCCTAGGGAATGAACTTCCCTTATCCACCTCAACGTAAGCTGAATGAAGAAATTGCAAAGAAACTATACATGAACTAATTATCAGAAAAGACTACTTCAAAACCTAAAAGAGAAAAGCTTCTAAAAGAGGAGCTCTCAACCAAAGGACTATAGTGCAGATTTAGGACGTTAGTGTTGCACACTAGGGTCCAAATGATGCGTTGATGTCCTAAGCAATATAGAACTCAATAACTCAAGCAAGAAAACTAGAGCTCCACTTCTAACCCAGATCTAAGGTCCGTTTAGTAGAATAAAAGGATGAAGAACAAAAAACTAAAAGGAAACACAAGGAAAGCTTAGAGAGTGCTTACTAACAAATGGACATCTGAATCTTCACTTTTAGCTCTATTTTTACACCCTGCACACAAGACAAAAAAGGAAAAATTTTGGGGCCCTATATAGGGGCTTGTCACAATCAAACCCACACTTTGGTGTTCCCAACTCGACAAATAGCCAAATAGATAGATAAAGAGTAATTGAAATGGACGAAAGGGAGTGGTAAAAGCAACCCTCGCTTCAGGAGGAGAACCCACACCACCAAGTAGTAAATGAGAAAAGAGATCTAATTTATTCACAAATAGAGAAGAGTGAGAGAGCATTACCAATATGCCTCAACCACCTCTTGAACACACATATGCATTGTTGAATACTTTCTAGAGAGCTTTGGCTGTTGGAGGGACCTCAGTCCAATAGAGCTTCACTTGTAGAAGTGTTGTTGCCAAGAGTAGAAGGGATTGAGAATTCAAGATAAGGAGAGAAGCTTGAATGAATGAATGAACCCTCAAAATGAGAGAAAATGAGGGGTTTTGTTGCATGCAAGGGTGACAAAGAGTCATTACACCCAAAGACTTGGTTGTAAAGACACGTGTCAAGAGGCAAGATTTGAGATTCCCCATTTCAAACTTGAAAAATCACTAGGATGCTAGCATGCCACATAGATGTTTGCACACCATGCAGGTGTACAAGGCACAAGTTTTTGAGAAATGGGTCACCGAACTGCTATTGCTTCACCATTGGACCACATGGAGTTAGAATCATGAAATTTTGACCTATGGGTTTTTGCCATTAATGTGTTTAGGTGTCATAAATGCTAGGAAATGTGCTAAAATGCGATATTACCCCTAGGTGTAACTTTGTGACATTACATTTTTCCTCCACTTTAGTGGGCTCAATTTTTGGAAAAATCAGCCACACTAAAGTAGAAAATAAAAAATTTCACCCAAATTCAAAGTTTTACAGATTTGCATGCCAAAAGAGGATACTGTAAGAGTCACAAAGGTCAAGCCAACCAGCACTAAAGATTCCCCCAAAAATCAAACTCAACAAGTAGTGCAAAACCTATCGTGAAAAGTCATACAAAAAATTACTCTTCAAAACTCAATTTTAAGTTAGTACCAAAAATTAGAAGAAACTAAAATGGCAAGAAGAATGATCAAGAAAAAATTCAGTGATTAGGAAGAAAAATATGCTAAAGAGGTGACTATAATGCCCCTCCTGAGTTTTCCCCCAGCTGGGTGGAGTAAAATCAAGAGAAGCCTAAGAGCCACAAGCTCTAGGAAAAATGGGCCCTAGGGGGCCTATATATACCTAGGTGGGCCCTAAGAAGGGTCATTTGCACTATTCATTGTGAGGATTTTGTTGACTTTTGTGAGAGAAAAGTCATCAAAATGCTGAGCAAACATGCGCATGAGGATCTGAGGTTGGACCACTTGCATGTAGACATTGTTGAAGGTCTTGAGGTTGACTAGGTAGGCCTCGAAACCACTTCGTTTGGCATTTTTTTATTATTTTTTGAATGCTTTCAAAAATTTTGCAGCATAGACGTCCTAGATGCATGCATGCATATTTAGTGTGCACTAGCATATAGGGTTGACGATATTTTCTTGAGGATGCGCTAGTGTTGCAGTGACACATTGTCATCCTTGAGCCAGTAATGGCAAACTAGGACAAGACCGGGACACCTACATGGCATCCAAACATCTACATGGTGCACACATGTCCTACAATGTTTTTAACTTAGATTTTTTCCAATCAGTCATGTACTAATGTAGAATTTTCTTTTTCATAGGATTATCCACAAATTTTGGAGCATCTCAGAAGGCAGGTGATACACGTGATTCAGGACCAGAGGGACTACCTTAGAGATGACGAGGTCACACATTGAAAGTGCATTAGTCTCTAGCATGTGTACACCATTGCAGAGATGTATCACGATAGGATGCTGATGGCATTGATGGAGAGATGGGACGCCACCACCTCGAGCATCTAGTTGCCTACTAGAGAGATGACCATCACTTTGGAGGATGTATGTATCATATCCTTGGACTCCCCATCCATGGTCAACGAGTGGAGTTGCATGACACACCCTCATCATAGGAGAAATTAAATGGGGAGCGATCAAATGGGATCCGATATTGCTTTGACCGGACAGATGGCAGTGATAGGACTGGGCACATATACACCAGGTGGTATGATTAGGCCCAAACCACTGCTCCTCTACTATGTCACATCATGGTGGTCACTATTGTTTTGCAAGTCACCATAGATGTGAGAGGCTCTCACCTCCATGGGAGCCTTGTCTACACCATTCGGGAGATGGTGGAGTAGCACACATTTTTTTTTTGTGGGGGTGCAACATGCTCGCACACCTATACCAAGAGCTTGGTTGGTATGTGTAGTACAAGTACCATAGCCTACCTACATGCACACTCCTATAGGTGTGGTATTTTTCCCATATCACATGCAAGAGCCTAGAGGGCTACCCATAGGTATAGGACTACACTGTTTCGATGGCCCACTAGTATGAGCTCACTCGGTAGTGGAGACATGACAACCTGTAGTTATAACAGTTGTAGTTTGATACCTTGATGCCAGACAAGATCAGATGGAGACCCCATCATTTTTTTCAGTGGGTTGATGATGGTAGGTTCCTTTGGAACCTGTAGCAAGACTGATTCATTCTTGGCCACACCAATTTTATCATTATGCCATACTACTAGAGTTGGGTCATGCGACAACACAGGTGGATCTAGACTATCACACCTCCTATCCCCACATACACCTGAGTTGTGCAAAGCATGGAGAGGTTGAGGGACCACCCATGTCCCACCTTAGTAGATGTTGACCTATCCGATGAAGAGGTTTCCGAAACTGACCTAATGCCAATGGGGACAATAGACAATGTCAATGTGGTTTAATATTTTCTAGCGTGGTGGGAAGCACATCATTCCGCCCCAGTTTTCCCAGTAGATTCCCCCAAGGGGGATCTTGATCTATAGGGGGATGTGCTGCCACAACCACCCAGGTAGAGGCGGAGGTGTCGAGGCAGCGAAAATGAGTAAGAGGAGTAGTAGTAGGTAGAGGGCCATCCAAAGGTGCAGGAGCAGGTCAAGGAGGCTAGAGCAGCTTCACTGAGGTTGAAGTGGAAACAAAGGATGTTCTCTCCTCTGCTAGCTACTTTAGTATCATTGGTGCCACTAGCCCTTGCACCATCTAGGGTAACTCCTAATGCAAGTGTTGCGGGACCGAGCACTCCTCCTCCCCTTGACCCATTCTTGCAGCTAGGGGACCTAGGTATGATGGTCATTTATTTCATTTTGTTTTAGTGCTTTTATTTTTATCTCATGCATATGTGGGTAAAAGAACAAAGTTGTATCACACTTTTAAAAGGAAACAACTAACACTGATCAAAGTTTTAAACTTGAATCACTAAAAAGTGACGTATATGTTTTGAAATTTGAAATGATGTAAACTAATGAAATATTTATTTTTTAATATATTTTATGCTTGTATTTTTTAAAAAAATTAAAAAATATTTGAATATAGTTTTTTATAAATTGACACTATAATTTAGTTGCTGAAGAAATGCTGAAAAATTAAGTCACATGAAACGTCAACCTTTATATAGTAATCTTTATTTTTTATCCTTCAATTTTTTTGTGTATTTATAACTTGAAACTTTAGTGCATGGATTTATTTTTTTCCAATTTTGATGAATCCATATTTTTAAATAAATATTAGAATGTGCACGTATTAAAAAATAGATGTTTCCATTGGACGTCAACTTTATCTATTTATCTAAAATGGAAAAAAAATTATACCCTCTTAATATAGATTCTTTTATCTAATGCATCATATTTTTTTAAAAAAAAATTAATAAGTTTTACTATTTTTCCTTTTCATGGTAATCAACCTAATATTTTGTGTTGATAACCTACTTTTAGTAAAAATTAAAAGAAAAATATAAATAATAATTTAATTATTAAAATATATATTTTGAAAACTAGACTTATGGATCTAGAAAAGGGTATTTTTATATTTTTTGAAAAATGTTGTTAAAACATCAATTTTTTCAAATAAATCTATTTATTTAGTAAATTGGCCTCAAAGTATTGCTACATATGTATTTAGACAACAATTTTAGTTGGAAAAGTTGTGGATATATCTAACTTAGCTAGAATGAATCTTACAAAATCATATGTTTGACCCAAATATATTTTTAGTTAGAAATGCTTAAATTCACTTGGGTTGATACATTGGTTGAAAGTGTAACACAACTTTGTACTTTTACCAATGTATGTCATGTTTTGGTTTTAGTATCTATATACATCATGGTACTGATATACATTCTCTTTTATGTTTGTAGTGGATACTTAAGGATGGATTGGGTTGTTTGCCAAGTGCATATCAGAGGTGGCCCCTGTTGTGCCTATCTAGGGGGTAGTTCTAGATGCATATTGATTGGTGTCAGTGAGACATCACATCCACTTTTTTGAGTCAGTAGCATGCCTAAGGACTACCTATGAGGAGGCATAGGTGGATATAGTTCAGATGACTATTGATGCGAACACGTTCTAGAGGCAGTGTGACTAGCTATCAGGGGAGTTGCAAATGACACTCGAAGAGCGAGACATGACTGTGACAAGGGCTAATTTTGTTGAGCAGGTGCATGATTCCCTTCAGAGCCATCTTGATGATCTCGCAGGACAATCGATAGTTATGATCCCGATAGGTGATTAGTAGAAATAGCATGAGAACATCTAGGCCCCCATGCAGATATGGTCCCTCTAGGGGGAGATCAGGGGGATGCATGCAACCATGTCTACATCACGCTCACACCACTCTAGATCCATCTCCACTGTGTAGCCCCGCCCGCAACTACAACTAGAGCCAGATGGCTCCAAAATCCACATGCCTAGGCCATAGAGAGCCTCATTTTGTATATCATTTTGGTAGCCATGATACATATTTGTAGATATTTTTTGTATAGAAATTGATACACCTATACAATGGCCATTCATTTTTTGACGACAGTGGCACAATACATGTACATGACTTCTGACATTTATACATATATACATGAGATATTGATTATGATATTATGGCATTGTTTATTTGATGTGTATGCTCCTTACTTTTATGTATGTTGATGTTATGGATTTTATGCACATATACATGTATGTTTACATTAGATGTTGTCATGATTTAATGAACATACATAGATGTATATTGATTAAATACAATGGTGATCTAATTGCCTAAAAAGATTCAATGCAATGCATGGATGCACAACATTGTAAAACATACGCAGTGTTACAACCCTTAAAGAGTAACATTGTACATGTGGCGCACTAGACACTACACATAGTGTTGGAAAAGATGCATTGCATTAAAAGGTTCTTTTAGAGATTCCCATCCATAGATGATAATCTATAGGCACTCAAACCATACACGAAGATGACAATGTAAGGTCCAACCAATTAGGACTGAATTTTCCCCTTTGATCAGGTGACACATTTACATTTCTCTGGTTCTCATAAAGAACTAGGTCACCTACCTTGAAATTCCTAGGAATTACACTTTGATTATATCGTTTATATAATGATCATTGATAAGATTTAAGATGATCGAGGGCCTATAATTGAAAGTCATCAAGCATCTCTAGCTGATGCAAATGATTTTCTCAGTAAGTTTCATCATCGATTATCCCCTTAAGGGAAACCTATAGAGACAAAATTTCCAACTCTAAAGGCATGATAGCTTTGGCACCATACATGAGATTGTAGGGCATTGTTCCCATCACCATGCAAACACTCATGTGATTGACCCATAAAGCATACGTTAATTGAACATGCCAATCCTTACCATGTTTATTAACTATTTTGTGAAGAATGAGCTCAAGAGTCTTGTTAGATTCTTCCACTTGACAATTAGCTTGAGGATAATATGGTGTAGAAAACCTATGTTGAATGTGGAACTTCTCTAGGAATTGCTTTACTTGTTCTTAAATGGTGTACCATTGTTAGAAACAAGTGTAGAAGTCAACCCAAAATGAGCAATAATGTTGTTCAGAAGAAAGCTACAAATAGCTTCAACTTTCATAGATCGAAGTGGGATGGCTTCAATGCACTTCATGAAGTAATTTTTAGCAGTGATGATAAAGGTGTTTCCTTTAGAGGAAGGAGGTGATATTTTTTCAATAATATCCAACCCCCATTTTTTGAATGGGCAAGGGGAGGCTAGTTTTGTAACTCTTGTACAGGAGCATGAATAAGATGACTATGTTGTTGACATTGTGGTCACTTCTTAACAAAATTGAAGAAGTCTTGTTCCATCATTTTCCAAAGGTACCCCACATGTATCAATTTCCTCACTAGGGATTTACCACCAAACTGTCCACTCCCAAAGCCTGAATGGGCTTCCTTAAAGGAAATGGGTATTTTTGCTTTAGTGAGACATCAAAGCAACAAGCCATTATAATATTTTTGATAGAGAACATACTAAAATACAATGTAATAGACTAAAAGCTTTTGTATATGAGTGTAATCATTTTTGTCACATCATCGAGAAAGTTTCTAGTCTTCAGATAGTTATAAATGTTAGAAAACCATTCTCTTGAGTCTACGTGAGAACACACAAAGGCATAAGATCTTGGTTGTGTACCATAGAAAAATGGATCATTGACATTTTCATGGTTATTTAGGTCCTGCTTCCTTAGTATTTGATTTATTTTGCTTGATTTAATGATGTAATATGACTTAAATATTGACATTAAATTCTAAATATTAAATTTATGATGTCTTGTGATAATGTTGTGAAGTGTTGTAAAACATTTCTACACTTTTCTAGACTCTTCCTATTATAATTCATTTAAATATCACCTTTTTATTCATCATCAAGTCCTATTTTAAAGTATTGTAAAGTGTTGTAACAAGATTTCATGCTTTTCTAGGCTTATTTTCACTATTTACACCTTTCTTATATCTTTTATGACCCCTTTATACACTTATAGGACACATTTAAGTATTTTTTGAATGTAAACCTGCAAACAATATTAAATGAATTTTAAATCCCGACACCCTATTACAAGCCTAGGGTGGGACCCATTCACCATGGGTGGTGAATGAGTCCCCCTTGGCTCCAAATTCAAAATAATTTAAATTTTCTTTTGGGTTTTTATTCTAAATTACCTTATGTTAGCCTATGATGTTGTATTATTGGGTTAATACAGCACAAGTGTGTATAAATATGTATTTTTCTATCATTAATCACCCCATTCATCTTAATTCTTTCAAGCATTCAAGCATCTCATCTCTCTAAGAATTTTGCATCTTTTTATCAAGCAATAATCAAGTACTTTGGAGTTGCCATTGTTATATCTTCAAATTTCTTCAACAAGGGTTTCGTAAGTGATATCATTTACATGTTATTTGCTTATCATTTCCTTCATATTTCATTTTATTATCTTGGTTTTGATTACCAAAGTGTGATTTGAACAAGGTAAATCCCTATATCCTAACCCTAAACCATTTCCCCCCTCTTGCATGTGTGTTTGCAAACTTGTGTATGCACATTTATCAAGAAAAATGGTGTTGAGAGGTGTTCAAGAAGTCAACAAATTGTTTCAAGTCAATTCAACCTTATTTCAAGCTTGGAGAAGACCTACAATCTATTTTTTGCAGATTTGACTTTGACAACCTGATAGGAAAAGAATTGCAGATCTGGGCCCACAATCCTAATTCTTGAATCTAGAATTTTAGGAGAGGACTGATTCGCCATCTATGGTGAATGAGTCCCACCTTAGGCTTGAAAAAGTGATTTTGTTAGATTTTGGATCTTGACACTTAGAAATCTATTTTTAGAAGTTTTTATTAGAAGCAGGATTGCTTCACCATCAGTGGCAAATGAGTCCCACTGTTGATTTTCATTGATCTCTATCAGCATTCAAAATATTCTAGATTCTCCCAGGTGCACTCTGTTTATCTTTGTTTAGTTTTATTCAATTCTATTTATATATTTTTCATATCTCACCATGTTTTCAAACATTTCATTTTACATTAGTTTTGCATTCATAGTTGATCAATTACATCACTTAGTTGCATTTATAGATTTTCATTTAGCTTCATTTGCATCATACAATATTCTATTTGAGTGAACCACCCACAATTTTATAGGGATTGTGGCCTTAGGGGATTCTATCTCTCTCCTTTTTGATGAAACATCCTAAGAGTGTAAGAGGACATAGAATCTTCCCCTTCCCTTTCCCTATCATAAAATTGGTTGTTCAGGTTGATAAAAAATAGTAGGAGATCGAAGGACCTGGACCATGAAGTGGCATTCTTTCGTATCCTCATTCAAAGGCACCAAAGAGGGAGTAATCGCCATGTCATTTTCCTCTCAATTATCCCTCCTACGGATGTTGTTTATTGTGAAAGAGGAGAACCAATTAAGCAAGGAAAAAGTGAGATTTTGATACTGAGACAATTTAATTTTCTTAGCGTAATAGGTTCCCATGATCTGATTCACAATAAGCTCGGAGTCACCAAATATATGGAGATGTCTTATTTTTAGTGCGATCATGGCCTACAAGCCAACAACGAGGGCTTCACACTCAACAATGTTGTTGATGCAACAAAAGCTCAATTGAAAGGAGAGAGGGATCGACTTACCTTTAGATGAGATTAGAACCATGCCTTCTTTGGAGCTAGTTTGACATATCAATCCATCAAAATGCATTTTCTAGTCAAGGTCATGATTGATTACAAAAATGTTATCACTAGGAAATAAGTCCAAACTTAGGAAGGAGTGAGATGAGGGAGCATCTGCCAACTAATTAGAAATTGATTGACCCTTTATCAACTTCTAAGTAATAAAATTTATGTTAAACTTAGAAACCAACATCACCCATTTCGCTAACCTCCCAACAAGGTCAACACAAGAGAACAAATGTTTCAAAAGATCACTTTTTACAATAACATGCATTTCAACATGAAGAAGGCAGTTCCTAAGCTTTTGTGTTGTAAAGAAAATATCAAGGAATTGATTCTCCATGGATGAATAATGGGTTTCATAATCAACCTAGACACAAATAATGTAGTATACCACTCTCTCTTTCCTATCATCATCATACTGATCGAGCAAAGCTGCCAAAGCATATGGTGATGCAACAAGGTAGAGCAGAAAGGGTCTATTCTGCATAGCTGACATTAATATGGGAGGATTGGCCAAATAGGGTTTGATTGAATCAAAAGATTTCTGGCACTCTCCATTCCATACAAAGAAAAAATATTTCTTTAATAAGTGAGTGAAACAAAGGGTACGATCAACCAATTGAGATATGAATCTATGAATTGCCTGAATCTTCCCTTGTAAACTTTGAAACTCTATAATGTTCCTAGGTGGAGGAATGTTAACAATCACATCAATCTTATTTGTGTCGACCTCAATTCCATAATGAGACACTATAAATCCCAAAAAAATTATTGCATTGAGACCGAAGACAGGGTATGTGCAGGATCATCATGGAAAAAATAGGGCCTTAAATGGCAAAAAATTCAAAAAAATTAGAGTTAGGCAACTTTATGTAAAAAATTGAATATGTTATCTATATTATTTCAAAAATATGTAAGAATAGAATCTATAGCAAATTGAATTTCATTTCTATACTACTAGGTTTATTTAAAAATAAATAAAATCTATTTGGTGAAAATTTGAAACTTCAATGTAGTAGTACTTAAATTTTAGGGAAAAATAAGTAGGTGTCTATCTTACCACCCTAACCATAATAAAATGATAATATATTTTTATAATATTTTAGATATAAGTATAGGACTCATGTCCTGATGCGATGCATATTTTTTTGTAATTTTTTTCCAAGTAAATAATTAATTATGAATTTTTATTACAACTTTTAAAAAATATAAAAAATCGTATGTCTGACCACCTTAACTTGGTCAAAACTTCATGAAATTAAATTTTTTTTTGTTTAATCCTATAATATGCAAAGCATAGAATGTGACACATGTTTTAGATTCAAAAAATGTGATATCGTTTGAAAGCTATAGATTTTTTTCAATCAGCCTATCAATTAGGACTTTTGTCATAATTCAAATAGAAAATGAATAATAATTATTTATTAAATTCAAAGTAAAGCATTTTTTATATTGGTGGAAAGTTGAGAATCTCCTTTAAATGCCCTTTTCGTTTCATCAATTTTGGGTAAAAAAATTCGTTAGCCCTATACCCTACACATACCCATCATATCGACACTTTTTGGCCCATCATGATCTTACAGATACCTGACACACTTAAGAGGATTAAGCCTCATCTTATAGAGTTGAAGCCTTTCAAAAATAATACAAAGGTTTCCCATGTGATCCTAGCAAGTTGTATATTTCACCAGGATATCATTAATGTAGTTTTCTAGAATTTTATGGATGAAGTCATGGAATATTATAGTCATCCCCCATTGGTAAGTTGCTCCTGCATTCTTTAACCCAAAGGGAATGAACACATAATAGAAATTACCCCAAGGGATAGTGAAAGCTATCTTGTGTTGATCTTTTGAGTTGATATGGATTTGATTGTAACTTGAGAAACCATCCATGAAAGATAACAAGGCATGGATTGCAGTCAAGCCTATTAGGTAATGGGAAATCATCCTTAAGAGAAGCCTTATTAAGATCATTAAAGTCAATACATCTATGAATATGACCTTTAGGTTTACTAATGGAAATGATATTTGAGATCCAAGAGAGTAGTCAATTGGATAGATAAATCCTACTTTCAAAAAATTCTCTATCTTGATCTTAACCAACAACACAACCTTGGGATTAATCTTTTGGATTTTCTACTTAACTGACTTGGCGTTGAGACACAAGATGATATTGTGAACTACTACATACTCATCAATGTTTGGCATGTCCTTATATTTCCAAGAAAAGATATCTGGGTGAGAATGTAGAAGATCAAAATGTTCCTTAGCTTCTATGGTAGAAAGGCACTTCCCAATCTCAATCACCTTTTCAGAAGACTTAGGATCCATGTTGGCCTTCTACAATGATTCAACAACTAATCCTTTACAACTGTGATTAAGAGATTGGACATCCAACCTGAATAGCTATTTCAATCATCCTGAAGGGGCATTTAACTTGTCAACCCAGGGACGCAAACTTGAAAAGGGTTAGCACAGTATGTGCACTAGGAACCCAAAGTAGCCACTAACTCATTTGACTACAAAATCCGATGAAACAGTCTAATGAAATATGTATAATTTTATGTATCATTGGGTTCTTGTAAAATTTGATGTGTAATTTTCAATTTTTTGAAAGTTTATCCTCGACGTTCATCGACATTTTGACGAACCTGGGGTTCGTCAAAATGTCAGCTATCATTTTCATTGAATTTTTGACAAACACGAAAAATAGAAAAAAAATAAATTGTGTCCGACATAAAGAAAAGTGAGTTCATGCTTGATTTATTGCGAAGGTGTTTTTTTCTACTTGAGACAGTTTGTGGAGAACTAAGGATGATTTTCTTGGGAAAAATCAGAAAAAATTCAAGAAGATATCGCCAGGTTGAGGATAGTCATTGTCATTTTGCAAAATTAAGTTGTGAAGTTAGATTTGTAGTTCCAGGTTTGAAAATCATATTTTAAAGCAACATCTCATTAGATTTGATTTTTAGAGGTTTAGGGTTTTGAGAATTTCATGTCCAGATTGTGTTGTGTGGAATCACCATAAGATCATAACCAAGGAACAAATTCTTGTGATTGTAATTATGTGATCCATAACTCTATTGGTCATGTGGCAAAGTTGTGCTATAACAAATATAGGATGCATTCATGTGTGATCCAAGTTTAATGTGGCTATGTTGTGATAGAAATGGAGGCACTCATATAATGTAGTTAATTTAGGTTGTATAATGTAGGTGTCAATCATCGTTGGGTGCATTTAGGTTGTCTCAAGTTTTAACAGGTTAGGATGTAATTATAGCATGATCGAAGAGTGATTACCTCTTGTTGCAATAAAGAGCGTATAACTCTGGTTGATATGAAGAGTGGTCGTGTTATATCAATTATGTAGTGCATTGAAGCACAACCCATGTTTAATGGGCTATTCTAGAGAGTGATCAAGATTTTCTAAACCTTATGAATGTTACTTGACATATATTTGCATAATCTCAAATTCCTTCAGAGGATTTTGAAGTATCAATGTATATTATATAGGGTTTAGAATGATTTATTTTAATTAAAAAAATAAATAAATAATGTATTTCCCTATAATTAGATAATGTGGAGATCTCCTAAATCTGCCCCAGCAGACTATCCTCTTTGGAACTATATTCATTACTCCAGCTACTAGGGATTTGCATGTGACATCTTTAATATCTTCATGACCGTGGCTTTTAAATAGATCGTAGTCTTTGCTTTAATCCTTTTCATGGTAACCCTTGAGTTCCATAATCCACCTTCAATATCTTCTAAGAAAGGTGTCTTAAGCTAGACTACATAGTATGCATATAAAGCAATTCCTTCATACCTGCCATTGTTCCAAACCACCACTCACTGCCTTGCTTATAATGTTTCCTCCATAAGCACAATAAAATGTTTTAAAATCATGGTTCCCAGTGATTGAACATTAAGGTCACCACTTTCATCATGAAGATACAATGGAATTTTTGTCTTCAAACTCAAGGCATTATGCAAGATAACATTGTGAATTTTTTGTTGTGTACGATTTTATTTTCTTGCACATTTACTACTTTGCTAACTTCCTTTAAGACTGGGTATTACACCTTCAGCTGCAATATCAAACAACTCACTCACTATCACTTGAAGATTCCTTTCATGAGCATCCTTCTATAAAATAAAACTATGCCCTATAGACTACCTACTTACTATAGGGGACTCATTGTTTCATGGTATTGTAGTTCTTAAGATCCTTCAACCTTATTGAGAATATTTCACAGTCCACAAGGTATTATTCACTATTCTTCCATCTTTGATGAGTCTTAAAACACTGCTCAAACATGCAATCCACTACCTCCATCATACATTAATGGCTAAAAATAAACACTGAACCTATGATTACCATTGTTACTTCATTTGGACAGTCATTCCCTAATTGCATTTTCCTTGTCTAACACTACCAAAAGCATTTGAAAAACCCTTAAGGTCAGCAAAGGGGTAAGAAAACTCATTGTTAAAATCTCCACTTTACTATGCAAGGTTTGAGCTTTATTATCTTGTCACTGCTCAACCTCTTTTTGACTGTCACATCTCAAGTGACTATCATTCTTCTTACTGTACATTGAATTTACAAATGTCACTAAGCTACATAGTGTGCTTGTTATTGGCTACAATATTTAGATTGCAAGTTTTTGTTATTACGTACAATGTCTCAATCTTTTTGGTATTGCAACCTCACTAATCCGCTATAGTTATTGTTTATGTTTCTACGGAGGCCTAGGGTTTGTACCCTAATCATGCTCTTACCAATGCTTCTGTTGTTTTTTATTAGGGATCTCTCAATGTTGAGGGCCCTAGGGATAAACTCATCATAAGAAGTGACACATTGCATCTTTAACTAAAAGGATAAATCCGTATTGACATTAGCAATGATAATTCTGACTTGTTGCTCCTTAGGAATGGGTCACTTGCTCTTACTAGCTCGCTACCTCCATCATTGTAGGAAGTTTGCGATCAAGTTCAATATTCTTATTTTAGGAGTCTTAATAGTTGGAAATCATAGTGAAATCATAATTTAATAAGTTTTGGAATTATCATTTTAAAGTGTTTTTTGGGGTCATTAACTTCAGACTATCTTCTCTTTTGCAGGGGTAGTTGCATGCCAAATTTTTTGGTGTAAAATATCAGAATTATTAGATTATGTTACCTGTCTATGAATAAAAATTATTGGAGTGTGAGTTTGATATTTTTTGAAGATCTAAATAGTCAAGCTTGGTAAAGAAAAATCATGTCAAATAATATTAGTCCAGAACAAAATGAAGAGACACTTGATAGATTGTGGGCTAGATTGAAAAGAAAGGGTGATGAGAAATGTTATTTTCCTTGCAATAATTGCAAGGGCTTAAAGATGAGATGACTTTTAATCACAACAGCTGAGAAACATTGTAGGCAACATGGTCACATTGAAGGGGGGCATGATTATTGTCCATTGGTAAGTTGTTCATTATATGTGTTTATATTGATTGAATTTGTAAATGTTTATATCATTTTAACATTATATATATAATCATTTGATCATGATCATGGTTTATTTGTGTCTATCATTATTATAAAGGTGGGGTGCCCAAGGGCAGATGATATGGATTATCATAGTCTGAATCTTGAATGTGGTTTTACAAGAGGACAAACATGGAGCTGTGAATATCGAAGATGAAGTTAATGATCCTATGGAAGAAGATGATCATGCGCCAAAAACATAGTTGAAGATGATGGTACAAATACATTGATCCATGACACATTTAGTGGCAGAGTTGATCATGATGATCAAGATGACTTTGATGATGTTCATGATTTACCTGTACTTGAGAAGGCATACGATCCTCTTTATGAAGGCTACCAAACAACTCTTCTCTCTATTGTATTGTTGCTGTTGAACTTGAAGGTTATGAATGGTTTATCAAACATAGTAATCTCATGGATGTTAAGGTATGTCATTTATGCCATTTTTTTTCATCTATTTTATTTGTTGTTAGTTCATCACTAGTAAATAAAGGATGAAATATGTACCATTAATATTCTTTATATCAAAAATATATTTCTTGTTGTAGATTGATTGGTGAATTTTTGTTAGCACCATCAAATATTTTACCTCGCTCATACTGAGATTTATCTGCCATTATGAAAGATATTGGGATGGAGTATCAAGCAATAGATGCATGTCCCAATGATCATATTATATATCATAAACAAAAGGAATTTGCAACAGAATTCCCGGAATGTCATATCAGTAGATATCAAACAGATCAACTAACAAAAAAGGTGTCTCACAAGGTTCTTTGTTATATTCCCATTATTCCACATATGCAATGATTATTTAGGTGTGAAAGCTTAGCGCAATTTATGGGTTACCATGCACAGAATAGAAGTGGAGATGACATTCTTTGAATTCCTGTGGATGGTTTTGCATTTAAGGACATGGAAGAAAAATGGCCACACTTTAAAGAACCTTGTAATCTCATTCTTTCATTGGGAGCAGACGGTGTCAATCCATTTGGAGAGCTAAGATCTATTTACTCAGTGTGGCCTGTTTTTGTTATCAACAATAACATTCCTCCATGGATGTCAATAAAGAGGGAGCACATAATGTTGTCAATGATTGTTCCAGGTATTTGTTTACATCAATTTTCTTTAACGTAGTAGCATCTCATTTGTCTTATTTGTTGCATAACGACTTACATTTTTTTCATTCAATAGTCATGTACATTAATTTATATATATTTTAGTAAAATGGTTATAATAATTATGTAATATTTATGTTCATTCAACTAGGTAAGTACAAAGTTAAAGATATGAATGTATATATTGAGCCTCTTATCAACGAGTTACTAAAGTTATGGAATGGCGTCACTATGTATGGCACCTCTAGACCAATAGGACAGATACAATTTTAATTCCATGCAATGCTTGTATGGAAAATTTATGATGCCCTAGGGCTAACACATTTTTGTGGTATGTTATAACATTCAACTACACTTTAACAATATTTAATTTGATGAAGTAGATATCATGCATTTTTTAAAATAATCTATTAATTATATATAATTATAAAAATTAACAAATTTATTCCAATTATATATGATCTTGCAGGTCTTCAAACAAAGGGATAATTTTCATGTCCAATTTGTGGTCCAAAGATGAAATCTCGTTGTTCAACAAGTTTAGGAAAACAGGTGTTTTATGAAATCTCGTCATTCAAAACCATGAAGAATGACACCTCGCCTATGGAAGTTGAAATATAATAGAGTTAATCAGCAAGGTTATACATCAAATCAAATTGTTTATCTATCATATATGATATGTTTTGAATTTATATTTTTATATTGTGTTGTGTTTACTCATGTTGTAATTGACAATGATTGTCATTGAAAATTTGTTTAACTTATATGCTTCATGAAGGTCATCAAGGAATTAATGGTCGGCTTCCACAGGACTGAAAAGTTATCCCAGACAATTTAGTAGGTTGCCCTACTATGAGTAGCTACAAATTGTACATTTGTTTCATACAATGCATATCAGAAAGAATATAACAAAAACATTATGCAAAATATTGGATGGAAGACATGACAAAGAAAAAAATTTTAAAATTTGTAGTGACATTTAGGAAGCCAATCATGCAATGAAAAATTTCATTCAATTAAATAGCGATGGAGACCAAATTAATATAAGTACCCTTCCTTGGTTATTAATAGAGCAGCAAAAGAATGCTATAAAAGAAGTCATATGAAAAATTTGATTTCCCACAGGATTTGCTGTGAACATAAACATTATAATAACAAAGAAAGGTGAATTTGGGTTAGGGATGAAAACACATGATTGTTATACTTTCATTAAGGTAATTATTTTGTTATATTATATACACTTGTATAATGCATGTACTTTTTAGTGTATTGTGTTTACTACTTTTGGAAAAAAAAGTAAAAGATCATTTATAATTGTTGCAGTACGTTCTACCTCTATCTCTCTTAGACAACTTTGACAACAATGTCAAGCAAGTTATATATGATCTTGGAAAATACATGAGGTAAGTAGCGATATTTGTTCAATTCGTTGTATACATCTTATAATTTTCATTTGTTTTACTTGTTATGTAATATACTATATATTTTTGTTAAATCTCGTTGATATATTTGTAAGCGTGTAGAAGGGGAAAACTGAATAAACAATGCATCTACGCTTCTAAATAGGATAATTGTATCTAAAACTCAATGAATTTAAACTAAATTAAACTAAAAAGCTTCAAAATGCTATCCTATTGCTCTCTAACTCTAAAGACTTTTAAAAATTACTTAGCTCTTAGATTCTTAAGCTATTTAAACTATTTAGTGACACTTAGAGAATGAGAAATAAGCTATTGTGAGTCTATAATGCAGCTAAGATGATTCTACAATGAGAATTAAACTACTGTAAATAGCCATGATTAAAACTATGAAATTGGATGCTGGATGATTGCTGGATGAATGTTGGATGATTTGGATGCTTGAATGATCTGGAAACCTGCAGAGTAAAATTGCATAAGTTAGGATCCTTTTTATGTAGCCCAAGAGCTGTATTTATAGCTTTCACGGCAGGACAAATGCACAGGAAACTGGGATGAGGGGCTGTGATTTTCTCTGGAGAATCCAAAGGCTTGGGATGAGAAGAAGGAGCTGATCATGGGGAATGGTTTCTCCCCATGAAAACACCAGGCAATATAAGAGGGAAGGTGGGTGGAAGGTTGTTGAGAGATCTTCCTGCAGATTTTCCCTGAAGCATTTCCCGTGAATGGCAATGCCATTAATTTGATTGGTGAGAATTAAATATTTATTGGTGAGGGAATAGTGCAAACTTTATGCCATAAATTTAAATAATTTTAATTTATTTA
Organism: Sequoia sempervirens; assembly: GCA_007258455.2. Taxonomy (NCBI): domain Eukaryota; kingdom Viridiplantae; phylum Streptophyta; class Pinopsida; order Cupressales; family Cupressaceae; genus Sequoia; species Sequoia sempervirens. Next base: position 384,372,559 of record VDFB02047230.1, read on the forward strand.
AATTTAGCAAAAATGAGGAATAAATAATTTAATAAACCAAACTATAGAGTTTGGTTTTATTAAATTAAAGGAGAGTGATAATTAAATAAAAGATTTTTGACAATCTTTATTTAATTAAGAGGAAATGTGAAATTAAATAACACGAATTATTTAAATTGTGTATTCAATTTTAAGATAGAAAAAATAATGATAATAATTAAATAAAATAAAGTTTTTAATTTTGTTTATTTAATTAAGAGAGAATTAATGTGATAAAAATGATAATAATTAAATAAAACAAAGTTTTTAATTTTGTTTATTTAATTAGGAGAGAAAAGTAGGAGAATTGATAAATGAACTTAATATAAATAAATATTTCTATTTATTTACTAAGTAGAGGAATTTTAAGATTAATTAATCAAATAAGGCGTATTCGATTAATTGGATTCTCCAGACCATTTTTAGGTGTCTACATTTTGCCCCTCTTTGAAGTGATGTGTTTACATAGTGCTTCGAAGAATAATTTTGCTTCAGTTGCCAGTATTGACGATTAAACATGCCCCAGACCTGCCTCAGATGATGAATTTTGAAAAGATAGTAATATATGCCCCCTCGGGAGATAAATTGGTGAATTTTGAATTTTTATGATGGTTTGATGATGAATTGATGAAGAAACCATTTATCTCCCGACAAGAGTGTAAATGCCCCAGTGATTGATAAGAATTAATTCCTCCGATTGAGAAATAAATAAATCTCACAAAATTTCTCCAAAAATAGCCTATAAATGCTCCAAAGGTCATTTTCAAAAGTCATTTGTGCATTGACTTTTACAAACTTTGAGATAGAGACCCTTCAGAGCATTCAGAGCTAGGATGCCGATCCCATACCACACCCACCGACTCGAGCGTGTGGGCCGTCACCAGCGTCCGACTGATTATGGTCCTCTGGTATGTACCTAAAACCTTTCTCGTAATTTGTGCCATTAATTTTGATGCATGTGCACGTGTTTTTTTAGTTTTAGCGTGCACGGAATGCGGTGTAGCGCGTCTGTGCTCTATTGTAGCGCGTCGTAGATTTAGCGCGTCCGGTCAATAGCGTAGCGCGTCATGTAGGTTTTGCAGCGCGCCAGAAGTTTTAGCGCGCGGTGTCAATTTGATAGCGCGTCTATGAAGTTTTGTAGCGCGCCAGAAATTTTAGCGCGCTGGGTTTGTTCTGTAGCGCACAAGGGAAGTTTTGTAGCACGCCAGATTTTTTTAGCGCATTAGGTTGATTTTGTAGCGCTTTGGGTAAAAATTGATTGAACATTGTGTGTTTTGATTTTTTTTTGTCGATTTATTTTTTGATTCCATCTATTTTAGTGTTGATCTTGACTAAAATATATGGGAAACGATCTCATGATGAGCGAGATGTATTTGATTGATAATAATTACCCTCATGATAGGCGAGGAATAATTATGCATTCTGAATGATTGAACCCAATTGATAGATGAGGGTTTCTTGATAATCTGATAGATTGAGAGGGAAAAGCACAATGTTTTGATTTGTTGATGATCTTTTGATATTCTGATTAAAATGTTGCATGAGTACAGGAGCAGTTGGATGTGATCCAGGTGCGGGAGCAGTTCCCCTGGCCGTTTGATATGATTTCGCGACTGTCTCCTGACGAGAGACAACATATCGCTTCCTGTGGTTTAGCTACATTGTTGGACATGCCCCATATTAGACTCAATAGGGGTCTATTGATGGCTTTGGCAGAGAGGTGGCATAGTGACCACAACACCTTTCATTTACCCACTGGTGAGATGACAGTGACGCCAGAGGATGTATGGCGTATCCTTCGCATACCGTTTGTAGGTGAGATTGTGGTCCATGACTCGGAGGAGGTTGGTGGTGTAGAGGCCATGCAGAGGGTCTTCCAGGACCCTCACGTTGCAGGGGAGTGGATTCCATGGATAGATATTTATGAGGCTTATGCTCCACTCCCTTCAGTTTTGGCTGGTTTCATTGGTGGATTCCTTTGTCCTGATAAGAGGTCAAAGGGTCTATCTCTTGGATGGGGTCGAGTGTTAGAGGGTCTAGTCGTTCATAGGACTAGATATGCTTGGGGCATGTGCATGCTTGCCCAGTTGTACCATGATTTGCATTGGATTGTTTATCTCGGCGACAGCAGTCTATCAGCAGGGGCTACCCTTCTCCAGGTATGGGCCTGGGAGCATATTGCTGTTACACGTCCCGTACCCATTTTGGCCAGACCAGCGACGAGGCCGTATGTTTTTCGATACAGAGGCAGGCCTACCCAGCATATGATGGGGAAGCTTGAGTATTGGAGACGGATCCTTGATGACATTGAGGCAGTGACTTGGCGTCCGTACCTAAACTGTGATGCCTGGGACGACGATGATATTGAGTTGGGGTTCTTATCTGATTCCATGTATTTGATCGGGAAGAGCCCCAGGGTCTTGGAGCATTTCCTGTTTCGTTGGGTGTACAGACAATACGGTATCGTGCAGTGCATGCCACAGGGTGTAGCCCATTATGGATGGCGACGGATTGATGTGCCTGATTGGGGTCCTAGCTTGCCTTACGGGGCACTTGTCAAGGGTTACCGTGCCTTGCAACCATCAGCGTGGGATGTTCGACGAGACATTGTTGAGGCACCCATTACACCTGAGTATGGAGAGTATCTGGCTCTGCACCCACCTCCATGGATTACCATTCTAGATGAGCCAGCACCTGTACCAGCAGCCGTACCGGCAGTAGCAGCACCAGTAGCACCAGCAGCAGCACCAACAGTAGCACCAGCAGGGGGAGTTCAGGTTGGTCAGCGACAGGGGAGAGAGGAGGATGTTGATGTCGATGTGGAGAGCAGCTCAAAGACTGACAGTGATGATAGTTCTGATAGCAGTGAGGATAGCAGTGGCGATGATGGCAGAGATGGGAGGGGACTAAGCGTAGCAGGTTCATCCGAGCCATCCTCCAGTGCACCTTGTAAGAGGCAGGCTGTGACTTCTTCATCAGTAGATCCCTCAGAGGTGGCAGGCTTACAGGTGCAAGTGCAGACGTTGCAGGGTCAGCTAGCTCAGTTACAGGGTTTTTTAGCTCAGACTCAGGCTCAGACGCAGGCACAGTTAGCCACTGCTCAGACCCAGATCACATCTCTGATTAGCGAGAGAGATGGGGCATTACAGGAAGCAGCGACCGCACAGGCTCAGGTGACAGGATTACGAGCACAGTTGTCCACAGCCCAGGCACAGATCTTGGCCTTGACTGCAGAGCAGGATACTATTAGACGGACAGCGGAGACAGCACAGGGGACTACAGAGAGGTTACAGAGAGTGGCAGATGGTACTTCTGTGGCTGACTATATGCGAGAGGCCATGCGGGCAGGTGCTGAGATAGAGTTCTACCGGGGCCGTTATCATGAGCTGTGTCCCCCAGAGCAGAGAGTCAGTTATGCTCAGTCACGCTCAGGGAGGAGTCGGTCGAGGACAGTGAGCAGAGGTGTGACACAACCTCTTCTGAGAGATCCGAGAGATCCTGGGACATCCGGTGGTGGTGCTGATACTGGTGCTAGACCTGCTCCTTCTGGTGGGAGTACTACTTGAGATTTTATGTGTAGCCATTGAGATTTATATAGCCATTTTTGACATGATGTTATTTTTATTCTTTTCAGACTTCATTGTATACTTTGACACTTGATGAGATATATATGTGCAGCGGTTCGATTGATCCATGATATTTTTTGACATGATTTATGTGATGGATGCATTGATTTTATGATGTATTGATGTGATTGATTTTATGATGGAGGCATTGATTTTATGATGTATTGATGTGATTGATTTTATGATATTGATGTGATGAATGTATGGATTTTATGATGTATTGATGTGATGGGTGAAATGATATTGACGATGTATTTCTTTTCTTATGAGATGTGATGTATGATAGATAAAATGTGATGGATGATGTATGGAAAATGTAATAAATGAAGGTGTGATATGTGAATTGTAAAATGTGACATGTGATAAAATGGATGATGAATAAATGAAATGTAAAATGTAATGATGTATGTAAATGAAATGTGATAAATGATAAATAATGATATGTGAATAAAATGATTTATGATGAAATGTGATTTAATTGTAATGATAGATGAGTAGATGATGTTAAATGAATGATGAGATGTAATGCAATGAAATGTAATGATGAATGGAATGATATTTGATGGAACGTAATGATGTGATGAATATGTAATGATAAATGATGTATGGATAAATGAAATGATATGTATGATGAAAATGTAATGATAAATGGAAATGTAAATGATATATGATGAGATGTAAATGGAATGATATGTGATGAAATGTGATTTAATTATAATGATAGATGAGTAGATGATGTTTAATGGATGATGAGATGTAAATGTAAATGAAATGTAATGTAAATGGATTGTAATGCAATGAAATGTAATGATGAATGTAAATGATATATGGATGTAATGAAATGTATTGATGTATGATAGATGAGATGTAAATGATATGTAATGAGATGGAATGCCCTGATGTATGATGAATATGTGATGATAAATGGAATGGTGTAACATAACGTGTATATGATGTCACGCAATGAGATTTTTATTGTGAATTTATGCATGTGTCAAGTATACTCAGTCGTTAGTAATAAAAGATAACATCATTTTGCAATTGAATTATTGTAACTTGTGCCATCAGTTTCTGCAGATGTATTATTATGAATGCAATCTATGTTAACCATGCAAATGCCTATTTTATTGATGCAAACCTAAGTGTCACTTCAATAATTATTTAATCTGCTTTGTATCATCACTGAGCTTTATTTTAAAATGTTGAAAGTGAATACAAGCATCAATGATATGAGATAGACCAATGATGACCTGAGTATTTCTTTCATGATTTTTGATATTGCAAGCGAACACAAGCATCATGGTATAAGATAGACCAATGATGACCTGAGCATTTCTTGCGTAAACAAACAAGAATTTCTTAAGTGAATTTGAATGTCATCCATGATACTTGGTAGAGCATTTCCCACGACAATTCTCATAACAATAATGACTAAATCACAAACAGCAGACAAAGAAAAGATATCATTCTTCTTCCTTACTTCTCTAGTTCAATACATCATTGAGTTGCTCCAAAGAAATGATAATCAAATGATAAAAAAGTACAACAATTCAAATTCTACTTAATGTATTTTCAAATCATTATTCAGATTAGATCATCAGTGTCAAGATGTGTGTGCTAATGTGTGCATGATTTTCCCAAATGTTTTGACCAAGTGATGCGACCTAAAAGACCTACCCTAGGGGTCTCGGGGACTGATCAAAGATTAGTCTTGCCTACGTTATATACGCAGAGACCACATAGTTCGACTGACACAGACTTCACTTTTGACTGATGCAGACTCTATTTTTGTGTTTTTGATTTTTTGATGTTTTGGATTTTGAATTTTCTGATGTTTTTGGATTTTGAATTTTCTGATGTTTTTGGATTTTGAATTTTCTGATGTTTTTGGATTTTGAATTTTCTGATGTTTTTGGATTTTGATGGGTTGCCACTTGATGTTGTTATGTTTAACTACCCTTTCATGCAAGCTGAATGTCTACTTGTACCAGATAACATTAGGATGTTGCCCCCAAGCTAGGGTAAAACATGGTATCCTTGCTATGATATGGTTAGTGATAATCTCAGATGATAGATGGAAATGATATGAAAGGAAATAATTGTAACAACACTGTACCCAATAGATAAAGGAGTTTTGGTGAAAATCACAAGTAACGCCTGTTTTCCAGGTTTTCATCACTTGTTTTTATTGTGTCCTCTTTCTTTTCTTTTCTTCTCTTTTTTTTTGTATTTTCAATATTTTTCTATTTTTTTTTGTTTATTTCTCTCTTTTCCTTTCATCATGACGCCTGTTTGCCAGGTTTTTATCAAGACAACTTTATTGACCGTGCACTAGATATCCTCAAGTGTAGAATCGTCGGAGATGAATGTTGTTCATGGGCTCCTCCAACATGTCTCCCTCTGGTGTAGATAGTCGATATGCTCCTGATCCATAGACTGATATGATGACATAAGGTCCTATCCAGTTAGGTTCAAACTTTCCCTTCTTTTCTCTGTCTGCTTGATTTCTAGGGTTTTCCCGTAGGACCAAGTCTCCAATCTGGATGACTCTAGGTTTAACCCTATGATTATAGTTTCTAGACATCCTTTGTTGATAGGCTGTCAAATGATTAACAGCTTGTTGTCGACGTTCATCAAGTAGCTCTAGTTCCTGAAGTCTAGAGATCCTATAATCTTCATCTGAAATGAGTCCCTTTAGTGAAACTCGAAGGGATGGGATTTCTACCTCAATAGGTAATATTGCTTTTGATCCATAGACAAGAGTATATGGTTGATCTGTATAGGATCTAGACTAGATTGCAGTTTTTAAATGCTTAACTTTTACAATGCTTTACAATGATTATTTCAAGTTAATTAAAACAAAATTAACTTAAGGAAATAACATAAAGAAAGCAATAACAAGGTGATTTAACAGAAAGAAAGGAAATGAGAGACAGAAAGAGAGAGAAGAAGAGAAATGCAAACAACGCTTGATAACGGAGTTCATCACGAAAGTGACTACATCTCCGGGTCCACTCCAATAGAGAGACGGATCCGATTAACTCCAAAATCGATTACAAAAGCACCACCATTCTTCAAGCAATTCGGCAGCGTAACGATGCTCTGATATGCAAGAATGATTTGAAAACTCTTCAACAAGACCCCTCTTCCGTCACCTCAGCATCAGGACTTCATCACCTGGAAAAAACTTGATTACAACTCTCACCTCAAGCCCCCTTTTTATACAAAGAATTTGCTCAATTTGGTTACTAACCAAAAGATTTGAAAATATTCCCTTATCTCTCCAAAATACATAAAATCTTCAAAATCTCCCTTTTACACATTAAAAATCTTCAAGATATCCCCCCTTTTACATAATAATCTTTAATAAATTCCCAAAATTAAATTTAAGCCCTTCCATTTATTTATTCTCGGGCTTTTGTCGTTTGGGAGGTTTGATTAAATCCTTTAAAAAGGATTTTAGTTTGTTTTTAATATAAAAATTAGGGGTGTTTGTTTAATTTAAAAGCATTCGGTTTTGAGACAGTCATCAAATACAACCGATGCTAAACATAGATTAAAGTATGCGCATGGCCTAGCGGTGCATATAGATTTTACTTGGCCGGCGGTCGGGGGTTCGACCCCAGCCGCTGGCTTTTATTAGCCAATTTCTGGCCGAGAGATAACAAAATCAAGCTGTCTCCATATATGTTTAGAGCGCGCATGTAGAGGAGTTGGTAGGCGGTCGTTGCGGAGAATGGATGGTAGGGGGTTCGAATCCATCCCCCACCATTCAATTTTAAACAAACCAAACGATTTTCGAAACCGCCGGAGAGGAGAGAGAGAAGACACGTGTTCCGCCACCAGGATGCCACGTGCCACATTCCAATTCGCTGCCAAAGACACGTCAGCTGCCAACTGTCTGCCACTGTGTTGACGTGGATGGCGACACTTCCTGCCACGTGTCCAATGCTAATTCGCTGACGAAGACACGTCATCACCAACTGTCTGCCATGTCACCGATGACTGGGTGTACGACTGCTGACTCATCACGCCACGTGTCAAATTTTGGTTCACCCAAACTGCCGACTGGACTGCCACGTCTATGCTGACTAGGCCGCCACTTGGACTGCCACTTGTACACTGACGAATACGGAGATGCCACGTCACCCGTACGGATAAACACGTGGCAGATTTTGATTGGTTCCGTACGGTGACTGTACCGCCACGTGTCATGCTCAAATTCGCCTGTGTATTCCATATAGTACGGACCGACCGCTGACGTCAGCATCCGTACGGTCAAAGTCAACCCTTCATAGCACAATCTTTGACTGACGATATCTTGCGCCTACGATGTCGGATTTCGACGAAACGAGTTGCGTTGGAAAGCTTGTGACGAGCTCTTCGCAATGACACCAGTTTCATTGATTTTTGATGACGCAATTTTTTTCGCTTCCTGGATGCCCCTGATTCCAGTTTGACTGAAGGTTTGACTGGCCATAACTCGTGCAAACGGACTCCTTTTTGCTCCGTTCGAGTTGCGTTGGAACCAGGACGCTGAGATCTTTCTGATGGTGCATATTTTGGAGAAAAATGAGACATTTCAATTTTCACTGAAAAATGTCCACCGGATTAGGCCTCCCCACTGAAGACCTTTTGGACCTCCAAAAGTGGCATTTACTCTGACAATAAGTGAGGACTTGGCCTCCCCACTTGTCCTGTATCCTCTGTACATCTGAAAACGTGGCTCACAAGCACAATAAAGACTGCAACAATGTTGTTGAACATAAACATAACTTTATCACTTCCATAAGCTTCTACATCAAATGTCATAGCCACTAACCAAGAAAAATTGACTAGCATCAAGCTGAACATCAATGCAGAAATGAAAGAGAATAAGTCAACAACAATTCGATCTTTCACAACAGGAACATTATTACCCAAGGATCCATCAGTGCTTTCAAGCATCATTTTCTCATGCTGTACTGTGGGTGCATCCTGCAACATCTGACCCTGGTTAGCTACTCCAAGTTCAAGTGTAGAATCACCTGTACTGACAGACATAAGAGTTAATTCCTTACTTGCATTAATTACCCTCTTTAACTGCCCTGTGTTTGCAAAAGATTGATCAGTCTTAATCCTGTGAGAATGTACAATATACTGAATGCCATCCTTAAACAAGTGATAATGATTTTGTTGCCTGTAGAAGATTGCTTTTCTGTCATAAAGATAAGGGCTACCGAGCACTATCCCACAGATATCCAGTGGAACTACATCAAACTGAACTTCATCCACAAATTTACTAGTAATTGTGAACCTTAAGGTGCATTGTCTATTTACTTGCAACTTATCATTTTCACAAATCCAACCTAGTGGATAAGGTTTCTTAAGTTGTGTAGTTTTTATTCCCAAGTTCTTTACAACACTTTCTAAAATCAGATTCACCTGAGATCCACTATCTATGAGTGCATCAATTTTACTGTTCTTAGCTATAACCCTTAAATGAAACAACTCATTCCTTTTTACATCTTCAAAGAAATCATTAACTGTAGGAGAAGAAGCACAACTTGCAACAGAAACACCAGAAATAGAGGCTTTACCTTTTAGACCCATCGCTGTTATCTTAGTCTCATCATCTGAATCTGAACCAAGATCCATAACAACATTCATGGATTTATCCTTACCCTTCTATTTCTGATTATGTCTTTGAGCCCACTGAGGCTTCAATTCCGGATGCAACTTCCAACAATGTTCTTCATCATGACCTTTCCTGTCACAATGAGAACAAGAAAGCTTTTCATCCTTCTTGACCGTAGCTGCCTTCTTTCCTTTCCCTGTCTCTACATTCTTGGAAGATTTCTTTACATCATTATCAAACTTATCAATGAAAGATCCTTTACCCCTTGACTCTAAGTGTGTAGCTTGAACAGACACTTCATCCAAGTTACAAGGGTTCAAAACCAAAATGGAATGCCTAAGGTAGGAATGTAGACCTCCTATGTATTTCAACAACGTGTCCTGGGTATACAAAGGAACATTCAAAGCAATAGCCCTTTTCCTGAATTCATGGGTGTACTCTTGGACAGTTTGACCTTTCCCTTGCCTAAACATTTTCCAATCCATCATTAACTGCTGCATATGTCCTAAGGGATAAAACTGCTTCTTAAGTGCATTAATAAATTCTGCCCAAGTTAAACTGACTCTACCATGTTGTGAAACTTCTGCCTTAGATTTACTCTCCCACCAAGTTAAGGCTGTACCACCTAAACGAAGAGTAGCTAATTGGATCTTATCAACATCATCTATTAGGTTCTGGACTCTACAGTAGACCTCTATTTGTTGAACCCAATCATCCAATTTTCCAGCATTAAGTTCACCACAATATTTAGGTAAATCAAATTTTACATCCAGTTTGATTTTAGGTTTATACCCACTCTTGAAAGGATTAGAAGAAATAAAATGAGGAGAAGATGGAGAAGAAGGGGAAGGAGAAGAGGGAGGAGAAGAAGAAAAGGGATGATCTGGTTGCTTGTCACCATCTTCATGATGTTTCCCTTTCATGTCTTTGCGATCTTCTTGCTTCGACGAACCTTCTTCACGTTCCTTCCATTCTTGTCTCTCCTGAAAAAGAATATCCACCTTTGCCTTCATCTCAAGGAATGCTCTTCGAAACTCCTGCTCATTGATTTCTTCAGGAACCTCCATTCCAGAAACTGACATCTTCGAAAATGTTTTACGCTTCCCGATCTCAGGATCAAAGTCTTCGAGCTTGCCTTCACCCTTCTGAATCCTGGATCTCGTTAGCATTCAAAACAAATAACTGCAATAAAAGTCACCCTAAAGCTCTGATACCAACTTGATCTGTATAGGATCTAGACTAGATTGCAGTTTTTAAATGCTTAACTTTTACAATGCTTTACAATGATTATTTCAAGTTAATTAAAACAAAATTAACTTAAGGAAATAACATAAAGAAAGCAATAACAAGGTGATTTAACAGAAAGAAAGGAAATGAGAGACAGAAAGAGAGAGAAGAAGAGAAATGCAAACAACGCTTGATAACGGAGTTCGTCACGAAAGTGACTACGTCTCCGGGTCCACTCCAATAGAGAGACCGATCAGATTAACTCCAAAATCGATTACAAAAGCACCACCATTCTTCAAGCAATTCGGCAGCGTAACGATGCTCTGATATGCAAGAATGATTTGAAAACTCTTCAACAAGACCCCTCTTCCGTCACCTCAGCATCAGGACTTCATCACCTGGAAAAAACTTGATTACAACTCTCACCTCAAGCCCCCTTTTTATACAAAGAATTTGCTCAATTTGGTTACTAACCAAAAGATTTGAAAATATTCCCTTATCTCTCCAAAATACATAAAATCTTCAAAATCTCCCTTTTACACATTAAAAATCTTCAAGATATCCCCCCTTTTACATAATAATCTTTAATAAATTCCCAAAATTAAATTTAAGCCCTTCCATTTATTTATTCTCGGGCTTTTGTCGTTTGGGAGGTTTGATTAAATCCTTTAAAAAGGATTTTAGTTTGTTTTTAATATAAAAATTAGGGGTGTTTGTTTAATTTAAAAGCATTCGGTTTTGAGACAGTCATCAAATACAACCGATGCTAAACATAGATTAAAGTATGCGCATGGCCTAGCGGTGCATATAGATTTTACTTGGCCGGCGGTCGGGGGTTCGACCCCGGCCGCTGGCTTTTATTAGCCAATTTCCGGCCGAGAGATAACAAAATCAAGTTGTCTCCATATATGTTTAGAGCGCGCATGTAGAGGAGTTGGTAGGCGGTCGTTGCAGAGAATGGATGGTAGGGGGTTCAAATCCATCCCCCACCATTCAATTTTAAACAAACCAAACGATTTTCGAAACCGCCGGAGAGGAGAGAGAGAAGACACGTGTTCTGCCACCAGGATGTCACGTGGCACATTCCGATTCGCTGCCAAAGACACGTCAGCTGCCAACTATCTGCCACTGTGTTGACGTGGATGGCGACACTTCCTGCCACGTGTCCAATGCTAATTCGCTAACGAAGACACGTCATCGCCAACTGTTTGCCATGTCACCGATGACTGGGTGTACAACTGCTGACTCATCAAGCCACGTGTCAAATTCTGGTTCACCCAAACTGCTGACTGGACTGCCACGTCTATGCTGACTGGGCCGCCACTTGGACTGCCACTTGTACACTGACGAATACGGAGATGCCATGTCACCCGTACGGATAAACACGTGGCAGATTTTGATTGGTTCCGTATGGTGACTGTACCGCCACGTGTCATGCTCAAATTCGCCTGTGTATTCCGTACAGTACGGACCAACCGCTGACGTCAGCATCCGTACGGTCAAAGTCAACCCTTCATAGCACAATCTTTGACTGACGATATCTTGCGCCTACGATGTCGGATTTTGACGAAACGAGTTGCGTTGGAAAGCTTGCGACGAGCTCTTCGCAATGACACCAGTTTCATTGATTTTTGACGACACAATTTTTTCCGCTTCCTGGATGCCCCTGATTCCAGTTTGACCGAAGGTTTGACTGGCAATAACTCGTGCAAACGGACTCCTTTTTGCTCCGTTCGAGTTGCGTTGGAACCAGGACGCTGAGATCTTTCTGATGGTGCAGATTTTGGAGAAAAATGAGACATTTCAATTTTCACTAAAAAATGTCCACCGGATCAATGGTGTAGCTCCCCGTTGGTGTTCTGATGCTTGTCCTGTAAGCCCAAAGAGCAGGGTTAAGCTGAACATGCCAATCACGTCCCACTTCATTTACAGTCTTCTTGAGAATTTTGAGGATTGTTTTATTTGAAGCTTCTGCCTGTCCATTACCTTGAGGGTAATATGGGGTTGAAAAGCGATGTTGGATGTGGAACTTTTCACATAGCTCTTGGACGTCTTGGTTCTTGAAAGGCCTGCCATTATCTGTGATGATTGACTGGGGTATCCCATATCTACAAATGAGATAATTAAGAATGAAAGATGATATTTGCTTTCCAGTGATTGTGGTTAAGGGAACTGCCTCCACCCATTTTGTAAAACATTCGGTTGCTGTGATAATGAACTTGTGTCCATTAGATGAAGATGGGTGAATTTTCCCTACCAAGTCTAGTCCCCACTGACAGAAAGGCCATGTAGTTGCAAATGGATGTAGCTCTTGTGCTGGTGCATGTATAAGATTGCCATGGATCTGGCATTTTGCACATCTTTTTACAAACTGATAAGATTCTTGCTCCATGTGTGGCCAGTAATACCCCAAACGAAGGAGTTTCTTGGCTAAAGATAACCCACTTGAATGTGTACCACAAATTCCTTCATGGACCTCATGTAAAGCAGAAGCGGATTCGTCATGTTCTAAACAACGTAAAAGAGTACCATCTAGGCCTCGACGGTAAAGGGTGTCAACAATAATGGTATGTTTGGAAGATTGGCATATGAAGTTGCGCTTTTGGTTGCGAGAAAGATCCGGTGGTAAGACATTATCTTTCAAATAAGTATAAATGTCTCCATAAATGGAGGACTGGGCACTATCCAAAAGGCTTATGGTTTGGGATTTGGGATTTGCGTATGCAGGATTTGATACTTGTTCTACAATAAATCGATAACAATTTTGCGTTTCAAGCATTTGTAGAAGAGATGCTATTGTGGCCATGGCATCTACTGCTTTGTTCTCTGATCTTGGTATCTGCTCAAATTTGATTTCTATGAAGTACTTTCGTAGGTCATCCACCAGCCTTTTGTACAAAATTAGTGTGTCATCCTTAGTTTGATAATCATTGTTGACTTGATAGATGATTAACTGGGAGTCTCCATACACCTATAGTTCTGTGATCTTCCATTCAATAGCTACTTTCATTCCAAGGATCAAAGCTTCATATTCTGCCACATTGTTAGTGCAACAGAAGGTAAGCCTGTATGATCGCAGGATTGTGTGCCCAAGAGGTGTGACAAATAGAATTCCTGCTCCCGATCCATGTTGTGTGTAGGATCCATCGAAGTAGAGTTGCCATGGTTGTGTTGTTATATTGAGGATATCTGCATCGGGAAATTCCATGGTCATATGATGACTGTCAGATAATGGAGCTTCTGCTAATTGATCGGCGATGGCTTGTCCTTTGATAGCTCGCCTTTCCACATACTGAATATCAAACTCACTGAGGAGCATGACCCACTTTGCCAACCTTCCTGTTAAAGCTGCTTTGCTCAGTAAATACTTGAGAGGATCAATTTTTGCAATAAGCTTGATAGTGTGAGTAAGCATATAGTGTCGCAATTTTTGTGTTGCAAATACTACTGCTAAGCATGATTTTTCAATGAAGGTGTAGTTTACTTCATGTCCATTGAGTGTCCTGCTGATATAGTATATAGCCTGTTCCTTTCCTTCTTTATCCTCTTGTGCTAGCAAGGCTCCTAAAGAAATGTCTGTTGTTGCAATATATAACAATAATGGCTTGTCTTCACTAGGTGGTACCAAGATTGGTGGCGTCATCAGATAATGCTTGATTTGATTGAAGGTACTCTCACACTGTTCATCCCATTTGAAAGGTACATTTTTATGCAAGAGATGGTTGAATGGATGACACCGATCTGCTAGTTGGGAGATGAATCTTCTGATGGACTGTAGTCGGCCTTGTAGAGATCTTAATGTGCTGATATTCTTAGGAGGTGGCATTTCCATAATGGCCTGGACTTTTGCCGGATCTACTTCAATTCCCTTTGTAGAAACTATGTATCCTAGGAGCTTTGCTGATGTTACTCCAAAGGCACATTTCTTTGGATTTAATCTGACTTTGAATTTTTCCAACCTGTCAAATATTTTGGCCAATATCTCTAGATGTCCTTCCCTAGTGTAAGATTTGGCTAAGATGTCGTCCACATAGTCCTCCATGAAAGTATGCATCATGTCGTGGAAGATTGTTGTCATAGCCCGCTGGTATGTAGCTCTTGCATTCTTTAACCCAAAAGGTATGACGTTCCAGCAAAAGGTGCCCCATGGACATGTAAAGGCTATCTTTTCTTGGTCTTCAGGAGATATCTTGATTTGATTGTATCCTGAAAATCCATCCATGAGTGATAGCATTTTATGGCCGGCTGTGAGATCTACAATCATGTCTATGTTTGGCAAAGGAAAATCATCCTTTGGACATGCTTTATTTAAATCCCAGAAATCAGTACATATTCTAATGGTGTTATCTGGCTTTGAAACAGGCACAATGTTGGATATCCATTCCGCAAAGTCAATAGATCTGATAAATCCAGCATCTAGTAATTTCTTCAAGTCATTTTTCACTAATAATGCAACATGTGGATGCATTTTTCTCAGCTTCTGTTTTACTGGTTTAGTGCCAGCTAGTAAGGATAAGTGATGCATAATGAGATCTGTGTCCAAGCCTAGCATGTTAGAGTATGACCAAGCAAAATTGATGCATCGTTCTTCAAAGAATTTGATAAAATCTGGCTTTTCTGTATCTGTCATGGATGCGGCCAGGTGTAATATTCTTGCCTTTTCTGATGTGCCAATATTAATAGACTGTGTGGGTTCTATTAACACTGATGACCTGTCATGGTAATGTTGCGGGAGAATGTCAAACCTTCCATCCTTTGGTGCCTCAATGAGGTTTTCACCATCGGATGCGTTCTTTATTTTTACTATTTTAGGATCAAATACTGCCATAGAATGGTTTTCACCATTAGATCCATTTTTTTCTTTCATATTTTTGCAACTGGAAGGTTTGGCATCCTCCTGCCTAAAAGCATCATTAAAAGAAGTATTGGTAGAACAAGCATCGGATTCCTCACAGCAAAGGTAGCTAATAATGGAGGAATCATTGTCAAAAACAGGGAGATTAATAGGATGTTGGGCTTCCCATTCGATAAGTTCGGGATGTAGTAAAGGCAAT
This sequence comes from Sequoia sempervirens, assembly GCA_007258455.2. Taxonomy (NCBI): domain Eukaryota; kingdom Viridiplantae; phylum Streptophyta; class Pinopsida; order Cupressales; family Cupressaceae; genus Sequoia; species Sequoia sempervirens. The sequence goes on from VDFB02047230.1 coordinate 384,388,101, forward strand.
GAATCATTAGATGGGTTGAGGTCAGCGATTGTGAAAGCTCAGACGGAAATGTCGTCTAGGTTATCTATGGTTATGTCGAGGCCTACAAAGGTATTTTCTTCCACTTCATTTATCTCAATCGATGTCCGTTCATCTTCACTTGAGTCATCGAAATTTTGTGTTTCAAAGACAATAGGATTAAAACTTGAGCTTTGACCCTCTTCATGATTGGGGGTATACTTTTTGACAATATCAATCTGAATATCTTCATAGGAAACCTCTGATAGGTTGTCCCACTCATACTCATTTGAATCTGTTTCAGAATTATCTCTTATTTGAAGAATATGCTCCACAGTTTTATTGGTGATTTCTGCTCTTGCTTTTTCTGTGTATCCTAGGCCAGATTTGTCCTTATGTTGGAGCATAAGAGGCTGGATTGGTTCTATTATGCCTTGTTTTCTTAACCCAAGAGGTCCTTGTCCTGAATATCCCATCTTTTCCAGAATAGTTTTTCCTTTCCCATATTGATTTGTCTCTATGATGCTACTTGTAGAAACGGAGGCTTCTTCATCCTTATAAAGCCAATTTAGTATGGCCTTATCTTCTGATTCTTCATCTAAGCTCCCAGCTTTTACAAATCTGCCATCTAATGCTGTTGTAGATTGTTGTGAGGTGTGGGTGTTTGTAGATGGCTGTCCATATGTTTGTAAGGAGGGTAACATTTGTGATAAATGAAATGAGTGTCCAACACTATATTCACTTATTCCTTTGTCATTTATCTATGCTTCTTTGGTGAATTGATGTGAGAGTGGAGCCAATTGTTCTTCAACATTTGAAGGTTTAGATTGTGCCACCCTTACCTCTTGTGATCTTTGTTGTTTTGGAAGCCACTTTGAAATGAAGCTTTGCTGTTGCTCACTATCTGATGTGCCAACTTCCCTATTGTTAGGTATGAATGTATCCTGAGATGTCTTCAATGTATGACAAGCTTGGGTGTCATTGTAGTCTGCTGTGATTGTTACCTCCTGTCCATTGACGGGAAATTTTAGGCATTGATGATAGGTAGACGGTACTGCTTGCATATCGTGGATCCAAGGGCGTCCCAACAATATATTGTATGTCAGTTCCCTATCTAAGACCTGGCAAACCACTTTTTGGACAATAGGTCCCACTTGAATGGGTAATATGATCAATCCTATAGAGGACCTTTCTTCTTCATCATATGATTTGATTGTGATCTTTCTTCTTGTATCAATGGCTTCATCTGAGTATCCTAGTGCACAAATCAATTTTAGGGTACAAATATTTAAACCAGCTCCTCCATCTATCAGGACACGTTTTACATGATGTTTATGGATAAGGACTTCAATGTGAAGGGCAGAATTATGCGGGTGGGTGAGTCATACATCATCATGTTCAGAAAATGAAAGGAAATGAGGTGCAGATAGATGTCCCACCATAGCTTGGAATTGACACACATCCAGATTGTTAGGTACTGTAGTTGATACGAGAACTTGTTCAAGAACCTCTTTGTGTGATGGGGAAATCTTCAAAAGTTCCAAGATTGATATTTGTGCCGGTATTTTCTATAATTGATCGATGAGATTATATTGATTGGAGGGGGGATCCACTGATGGGGATGATATTGATGCTCCTTTCAATATAACTTTGGATTGTGCCCTTGTTGTGGCATTAACCGGTTGGTACTCTTGTTTCCCTTTGAGTGTGACTACATTGATTTGGTTTTCGGATTTGTCCATATGTTGTACCAAATTGGTAGATGTAATGTCGTTGTTCTGGTTGATTTGATTGCATAACTCTTCATCCTCTTTGGCAGCAGAAAAACAAAGGATTGTTGCGTCATAAACATAACCAACGTTCTTACATTTGGTGTTTGCGGAAGAAGATTCTCCCTTTTGATAATTGGGTAGAGGATTTTTGAATGTTGTATGATCCTTGTTTGTTTGAGGGCCCTCTATGAATACTTTCTTTTGATCTATGAGGTCTTGTACCACATGTTTTAATTGCCAACAATTTTCAGTCATGTGACCTTTATTTTGATGATAGTGACCGTAATGTAAGTCATTCCACCATGATGGTTTGACTTGAGGGTCCCAATTTCTAGCCTCTTGTACTTGAATGAGTTTTTCATTTAAAAGTTCTTTGAGGACTGATTCCAACGATTTTCCTAATGGCGTGAATTTTCATTTATTGGAGGGTCGTTGGAATGATTGGGTTTTCGTTTCTCCACTGTTTTGATTATTTCCTTGATCACTACTTTGTTTGATATTAAAACCATTGTTTTGTTTGTTTGTAGTAGTTGGTGTCAAGGTGAATACTGGTTTAGATGTATGTGCATCGATCATGGTATCAGTATTCTTATTCTTTTGCCAAAATCTTGGCTTTTCGTTGTTGCTGTTAGAGGAATGGTTATTGTTTGAACCTTCAGTGAAATGTTTGATTGTTCCTCTTTTGATTAGAGCCTCTTCGATCTTAAGCCCCTTTTCGATAACTTGTTCAAATGTGGATGGACATTGTAAGTCCAATCTGTAGTTCATGTCATCTACTAAGTTATCAATGAACATCTCTATCTTCTCCTCTTCAGGAATAGATCTAGGGTATTTAGCAAATAGCCTTCTCCATCGTTGGAGAAAAGAGAGAAACTTTTCGCCCTTTGTTTGTTTGTTGTTGTAAAGTTCTTTTAAGGTTACCCCATGTTGGATGTTGAATGAGAGGTGTGTTATGAACCTATTGATTAGTTCCTCAAAGGATTGAATTCCAGGTTCTAATTTAGAAAACCACTCCATGCAAGTGTTTCCTAGGCTTCTTGGGAATAACCGTAGTAAGTAAGAGTCCTCATGTGTGAACTCTATGCTCATAGCTCGAAATTCTCGTACGTGGTCAAACGGATCTGTTCTCCCATTGTATTTGTTGTATGTTGGGTACTCACAATACCTTGGAAATGGTATCATGTTGATGCTTGAGTCAAATGGATAAGGGAAAATGTCTTGTAATAGATACCTCTTTGTTGGCCCTTGTTGGATATTCTGGAATTGTAGTTGTAATTGTTGGATTTGTCTTGTCAAAGCATCTATTTGATTTGGATTCTCTATATTAGTTGAGTTAGGTGTGGTTGTTTACTTGAGTTGATTGACATCAAAGTCTTTAGGAAGCTTCGCACCTTTGTCAGCTAATAAGAGAAGATACTTTTCCATGTCTTGCTCTAACATCTTTTCCATAAATTTATGGAAATGAGGGTCTTGTTGCACTTTCTCGATTTCTTCTGCAGTTATTTCCTTCTCATGTGAGTTAATAAGAGGATCAGTGTTGCTATATCGTCCCCAAGGGTTTTCTTCAGTCATGGCTGCTATTTTTTTGTTTTCTTGTTCTTGTTGTTTTTGATATGCTGCTCGCGTGAAGATAGGCATACAAACGTTAAAAGGTTTACCCTAGACTTTGATCTTGGATTTGATTGGATAAGTGTCAAGTTGTTGATTTAAAATCTGATTTTGTTTTGTCTAGTTTCGTGATGAAAGGATGATAGAATCCTTGATAGGAAATTTTGACAGAAAATCTTAGATTTTGGTGATAATGACACTATGCAAGATGCTGCAAGATTTAGGTATAGGGGTAAAGCTTTTTCTTTTTGTATGACTATTGTGTTCTGGACTGTAAAAAAATTATTTTGAACTGATAGAAACCTTGTATTTGATATGGGCAAGCTGACAGAATGTCCTATTAACTCTCTATTTTTCGGGTTTTATGGCGCGCTAAAACAGATACCGGGTGCGCTAAAACAGAGACTAGGCGCGCTGAAACAAAACTTAGGCGCGCTGAAATAGAAACCAGGCGCGCTAAAATAGAGATCAGAGGTGCTAAAATAGAGACTAGGCGCGCTGAAATATAAACTAGGCGCGCTGAAACAGAAACTGGGTGCGCTAAAACAGAGATCAGAGGCGCTAAAACAGAGACCAGGCGCGCTAAAATATAAACCGGGCGCGCTGAAACAGAAACCGGGCGCGCTAAAACAGATACCGGGCGCGCTAAAATAGATACCGGGCGTGCTAAAACTATGACCTGAAGGGGTTTAAGACAAAATTACCTTATTCTATGAAACTCACTTGGTCTAGTATCATATTGGATGGCCGGTTGTGGGATGTATTCAGGACGAATTCTCTGACTATGATTGTGATGTTGCCTAAGAGCTCTTCTTTGAAAGTATGCTTGTGAGTCTAAGGGAGCTACGACGTAGTCGTTTGTATAACCTCTAGAGAAAGCGTGATACCTATGAATAAAATTTCGATGTTGGAGTAGAACTTTCCTGCTTTGATATAGAAACCTTTGTTTTCTTAGGAGTTGTTTGTAGGCAAGTGTCCTCTTTGGTTTTCAGATTCGTTTGGCAAGAGATTTCTTGACAAACTTGGTGGATACCCAATCTCAAATCATGAGAAATCCACAAGTGTTTTGATTTTTTAGGATTTTTGTGATGATCTTATCTAAGTTTAATGATAGAAAACACAACAATCAAGAATAGAATGGTTGTATTAAAAATCCTAGAATCTAAACAAGTAGTGTATGTTCTCAAAAATAATGATTCTTGATTTTTACTGGTTTGATAACAAGATAAGACAATCCAAACAGACTCACTCCTAGAGACAAAAGGTCATCGTTATATACTTGAACAGCCCACAGCTTGGAATTGTGTCGACTCACATAGCCATGTCACCCCCTAGAGGGCGCCCGTGTTTTTGTCTTTTCCAGGTGCGTACTCAGAGTGACGGAAGTGGATACCGGATCCCCTGAGCAAACAGTCCTTGGCAATTATATGGTGAGTGCTTGAGGGTAGATTCTTCCCCGCCCCTGCACCGCCGAGTATTACAATGTTCGGAAACTGACAAGCGTGCTTCTAGTTCTAGGTTCTTAGATAGGGTTTCCGTTCGAAGCGACAAATGGATAAACTCCCTCGAGAGACCTCCTAATTTTTAAAACAAAGATTTTGGGGATGGTTATCCTGCGCACTTCCGTTGAAAGAGGGTTTCCCCAAATTCACATAAATTTTAAAGTGGGTTGGAATACCATGGCTTTTGGCTGTCCCCACTCAGGTCGTTCCCGTAGGGTGAGTATTTTTTCCCACTACGGCAGGCCTGTCTAAAGGTTTTAACAAAAGCATAAAATGCATAAAGTAAATGGTGAGTCTGGTATTCTGATGCACCCAGTTAAGGGGAGAGCATAAACCTGTCACCCAAACACAGCAAATATTCTGTTCTTTTTAAGCCCAAAAGACAATTGATTTACTTCTAATGGAGATATTGCTCCATGACAAGCAAAATATTCAATTTTAAAACCTCAAATAGAAGTGTGATGTTTCTATCCTAGGATTGGTACATTTTTAATCCATTTCTATCCTAGGATTGGTAAATTTTATTGTTTCTACCCTAGGATTGGTAAATTTTATCCAAACAGAAAGAAATAAAAGAAATCTGGCCGCGGACGCGTCGGATCCAGATGAAATAAATGACTTTAAATGAAAAGAAATGGCGTGCTGGAACAGAAACCAGGCGCGCTAGAACAGTAACCGGGCGCGCTGGAACAGAAACCGAGCGTGCTGGAACAGTTACCGGGCACGCTGGAAAAAGAACCCGGCGCGCTAAAACAGAATCCCGGCGCGCTGTAAAAACTCTCGATCCCGTGAAAACTTTTACGCCGATTCCTGTACGACAAGATTTTCAAAAATTAGCAAAATTCGGGGTATTGCCCCACGGTGGGCGCCATTTTGTAAGCGTGTAGAAGGGGAAAACTAAATAAATAATGCATCTACGCTTCTAAATAGGATAATTGTATCTAAAACTCAATGAATTTAAACTAAATTAAACTAAAAAGCTTCAAAATGCTATCCTATTGCTCTCTAACTCTAAAGACTTTTCTAATTTACTTAGCTCTCAGATTCTTAAGCTATTTAAACTATTTAGTGACACTTAGAGAATGAGAAATAAGCTATTGTGAGTCTATAATGCAGCTAAGATGGTTCTACAATGAGAATTAAACTACTGTAAACAGCTATGATTAAAACTATGAAATTGGATGCTGGATGATTGCTGGATGAATGTTGGATGATTTGGATGCTTGAATGCTCTGGAAACCTGTAGAGTAAAATTGCATAAGTTAGGATCCTTTTTATGTAGCCCAAGAGCTATATTTATAGCTTTCACGGCAGCACAAATGCACAGGAAACCGGGATGAGGGGCTGTGATTTTCTCTGGAGAATCCAAAGGCTTGGGATGAGAAAAAGGAGCTGATCATAGGGAATGGTTTTTCCCCATGAAAACACCAGGCAATATAAGAGGGAAGGTGGGTGGAAGGTTGTTGAGAGATCTTCCTACAGATTTTCCCTGAAGCATTTCCCATGAATGGTAGTGCCATTAATTTGATTGGTGAGAAATAAATATTTATTGGTGAGGGAATAGTGCAAACTTTATGCCATAAATTTAAATAATTTAAATTTATTTAAATTTAGCAAAAATGAGGAATAAATAATTTAATAAACCAAACTATAGAGTTTGGTTTTATTAAATTAAAGGAGAGTGATAATTAAATAAAAGATTTTTGACAATCTTTATTTAATTAAGAGGAAATATGAAATTAAATAACACGAATTATTTAAATTGTGTATTCAATTTTAAGATAGAAGAAATAATGATAATAATTAAATAAAACAAAGTTTTTAATTTTGTTTATTTAATTAAGAGAGAATTAATGTGATAAAAATGATAATAATTAAATAAAACAAAGTTTTTAATTTTGTTTATTTAATTAGGAGAGAAAAGTAGGAGAATTGATAAATGAACTTAATATAAATAAATATTTCTATTTATTTACTAAGTAGAGGAATTTTAAGATTAATTAATCAAATAAGGCGTATTCGATTAATTGGATTCTCCAGACCATTTTTAGGTGTCTACAATATTTGCGCCTTGAATCACTTGTATATGGTTGTCATCTAAAGAAATTCATAAAGAAGATATAAATTATTGGAAGAGAAAAATTCCTCGTCTAATGTGTGAAATGCAAAAGTGTCTATCTTCAACATTTTTCAATGCACAAGAACACTACCTCATACACCAGGTTGAGGAGATTTAATTGTGTGGACCTGTACACATAAGGTCAATGTGGATGGTTGAGAGACACTTGAAATTTTGAAGGCTTTGGTTAGACAAAGAGAACATCTTGAGGGTTCTATGGTGGAGGGATATATGGTATACCAGACCATAGTGTACATTAGTGAATATCTTCCTAATTTTTCAATAAAGACCCATGTAGATCGCATTTGGGATCCCAACTCCATTAACAAATTCAAAGGGGAGTACCTGATAGGGAAAAGTAGATTGAGGAAAGTGAGAGGTGATTATAAGATGGTCATAGAGATTAATTGAAATATATTTTACATATGGTTTTTATGTATATTGTACTTATTTAATTTTTAATCTTTGATATACATCAATTATAAATTAAGGTCGTTTATTGTGGTATTTAATTAATTATACGTCATTTGTGAATTTCAATTCTTTTGATACAATTGGTCAAGAGTGGGTTGCACTACATTTGTACATCACCAACAATCTTGATTGGATGATGGTATGAATTGAACGATGTCAAAAATCTGGTCACGCATTAACATGGGAAGGTGT
>VDFB02047230.1:384395864-384441378 GCA_007258455.2 Sequoia sempervirens
CCTCCCCATTCCCTCCTCCCATCTCCCCTCCCCCTATCCCCCTCCCCCCATCTTCCCCTCTCCCCATCCCTGCCCATCCCTTCCCCCCATCCTCCCATCTTCCCCTCCCCTCGCCTCCCCACATCCCTCCTCATTCCCTCCTCCCATCTCCCCTCCCTTCCCCCCATCCTCCCCCCATCTTCCCCTCTCTCCTCCCCTATCCCTCCCCATCCCCTTCCCCCTTCCTCCTCCCCTCCCCCCATCCCTTCCCATCCCCTCCTCCCCTCACCCCCTGGAGCTAACTAGTCCCCCCACAATTGGCCGGACCACACCACCTTGATTGGACCTGTCCACCCCCGTGGTGGCGGACCCACTGCAGTGGTGGTAGATCTGTCTGCCCGCGGCGGCGGACCCGTCGTTGCGGTGGCAGACCTGTCCGCCCGCAGCGGCGGACCCGTCGCCGGCAGATCGGTCCACGTGGCTGCTGCCCTCTCTCCCCCCTCCGGTGCGAAATCCAATGCACTACACAAAATTCTTTTCCTACCCATTTTTATTCTTGACGCCCCGGACAAAACCCATGTTTTCATTTTTTGAAAATATTGGCGTAAATGACTAAAAAACACAAAGTTACGTTTTGAGCTAACCTGGCGGGGTACGACACGGTGGGTGAAAAATAAATGTCTCTCGTCAGCCTGGTGAATGATCTCACTCGTCTCCTCTTCTTCCTCTCCTTCTTCTCCACTCATCAGCTGTCACAATGAGCTAAAGGTAATTCAACACTTACCTTTTATCCCCTTTTCACTTTTTCCCTCCCTTTTCACCTTAGGGTCTTTTTTTCCTTTTTTTTAACCCAAAAATTCCTCCAACTAATTCATCCCAGCTATTTCTTCCCAGGGCCACAATTCACACTTTGTTTGTCTGATTGACTCCGTTCAAGCGCCATTCTTCTCATTTTTCTGTGCTCTTTCCAACAACATGTACCAATCCATACTTTCGAGAAGTTGACCGGGGCTCCCCTTTTCCTCCCTTGTCCCCCTTCTCAAGGGGGCATACCCTACCGTTCCCTCCTAACCCATCGCTCTAAGCCTACCTTCACTTGACTGGGGCATCCTCTCCGCATTCCCTCCGTTTGGGCCAACTCACGCACATTCCCCCATGCTGGGGCATCTCTTTTTCTGATCTCTTCCTCTACAGAGTCATCTGCATTCTGTTTTTCTTCGAAACCTTATTATTCTAATAGTATTTCAAAGAGGGGAAAAATGTAGACATCATATTTGATCACTTCCATATGATCAAATGCGTCTCCTTATTCATCTGGTTGCTCATCCCCTCTATCAATATTAATTAAAACATTTGTTTAATTAATACCCTGCATCTTGCATAAGGGTCCTAAAGTATTTAATTTAATACTTTATCCCTCTCCCTCCTCTAAATCAAATAAATATACCCTTTTATTTAATTTAGTCATATCCCCCTTTTAAATTAAAATTCATTTTTAATTTCTCTTTTCTCTCTCATGGTCACATCCTCCAACTTTTGCAAGTTGGTCTCTAATCCATCTTAATTACTTCATCTTCTTCTAATTAACTAGGATTAGCATGTGCACACCCTTAACCATCATTAAGGTCACATCCTCCATAATCTCCCACTTGCTTCTAATGAGTCATTAGTCCATCTAACTGAGTACTTGCATAGCCTTAATCATTTGGTTAGCCTAACCTAATCCTTATCCTATTTATGGCATATGTCCTTGAGTCAACCTTATTAAATGCTTTCTCCTTTTGGACAAGGCACTCCACTTCCCTATGTGAATTTTTAATTCACATAAATAATCCCCCAAGGCACCCAAAAGGAATTTTTAATTCTTTCACTTCTCCCCACATGTCCTCTTCTTATTCTTTATTCTTTCGCATCTCCCCATGAGAATATTTGAGGAATTTTTAATTCCTCACATGTCCTCTCACCCACATGGAGACAAGGACCTCCTTTATGAGGAGATCTTGTCCAATCCCAAGGTACTTTGTACCCCCCTCCATGTCATGTACTCCTTCCACCTCATGTCCACTTCACCTTTTAGGGCTAAATCACATGCCACATGTCAAGATGTGAGGGCTTGTGAGTTCTCAACTCAACTTAGCCCTACATCTTGATATTTAGTGGCTCAATCTTGGCCCTCTATTTCTTCTAGGAATTCTCAAAATTCCTATAAATACCCCCTCTTTTCTCTCATTTTGGGGGAGATCATTTTGCTAGCCAAACTCTTGCAGTTTTGTTTCTCAATTTATACTTAGCCATTTTCATGTTTTCATCCATTTGCACTCATCCTCACAACACCATTTAACTTGCATCTTGTGCCATCAAGGAGCATACACATCAAAGATCGAAGGGCCAACCAAAGGATCGATTCGACACAAGGTATAGAGTTCCATTTTGTTGCTTTCATCTTGTGTTGTTTCCAACTTAGGCTAATCTTGAGGTTGTAGGCTGTTTTGGTGTTTATTTGCACTCTTTTACTTGCTGCTTGTTTTCTAATGCTCACATTCGACCTATCACAACTTTTATTAAGATAGTGGACAACAACAATTGGGGGAAATATCTAGTTTGATATGTATTATGCAACTATTCCAGTGAATGGTTAGGAGGTCAGGTTGTTGATTTTGTACCTCAAGATCAAATCAATTATTTATGTGATGTGGATCTTGGCAATTTCAAGATAGAAGCAGCCCAGCCAAAGTTAGTCAGTACTGATCCAGTTGAGAAGTATGTTGCACATGACTGCAATGGTGTGTTGAAGATGTATTTTGGTGGAGCATGGGAGCCTGAATCATTTTATTGGCTAGAATCATCAAAACAATGTACCTTTTATACAATAAATAAATTTATTGATAGGGGTGATATCACAGACGAGCATCAGGAGATCAATTATACATTGCAGCCAGTAGAGGATGAGACATGTGCAAGTCAATATGATTCTTGTGACAACCTGCATGAAGAAGATGAAGATACAAGAGAGTTGTCTTGCATAATAGATTGTGACAGGGAAACTTATGTATGTTATAAGGGATCCAGTGAATTTTCAAATTGTGAAGATGGATTTGTGGATTTTGATCTGTAGCAAGGTGATTCTTGCAGTTCTTGTGATGATCAAGAGGAAGAAGCAATGAACAACATAGGTCCATTTGACAGTGAGATAATACCTCCAGCTGGAGTTGAAAGCTATGAAGATACAGTTGATGAAGAAGAGGTTTGTACATTTGAAAATGGTTTCTGAACTTTTTCAAACCCATTGTATGATGAGGAGTTAAAAGAAGATCAGATGATATTTTGCAAAGGTGTGTCCATGAATGAGTTTCAGTTATTTTCAAATCCACTTTATGATAAAGAGGAGATATTTTCAGACAAACAAAGTGATGGAATAAATGATTGTGCTAGTAATATTTCTGATTTCTCATTCTTTGATGATCTTGGACCTCTTTTTGATGATGAAAAAAGTGAAGAATATAAATGGAGTGATGAAAATGTACAAACATGTTCACTTTGCAGTGAGAAAATTTAAGATTTACTAACTCTTGAATACCAGAGATGTGTACACAAGGATGATTTTGAATCTTTGTGTCCAGTTTACATTTGTTTTGGCAATAGAGGTTCTCTGTGTAATGATTCTTATGACTCCCAATGCTTTTGTTGAGATGATAGAAAAACCTTTGGAGTTGACCAAATATATGTGTCCATTCAAGAATAGGTAAGTGATTTTGGAAGTGCTAACTCATATGGAGAAGACATTTGTTTGCATACCAAGGATGATAGAGGTCCAGATTTGATTGGTTCATACATGCATGATTTTGGAGATTTGAGTCATATTCAAGTATTGTTTCCAAATGACAATTTGAAGGAAGTGCAAAAGGTTTCATATTTTCTTGTTCTAGACAGTGTTGACATGACATAAATTTCTGTTTCTCAAGAGAAGCACTTTGATGGTCAATTTTCAATACAGATGGGAAAGTGTTTTATAATACATAACAGTGAGAAAGATAATGAGGAATTTTGCATTGAATATACATGAATTTTATATATTGAAGATAATAGGGGTTTGTCCCATAATGATGAAGAATTTCAATTGTTGAATGGTGTAGGGATTTTGGGCCAAGCCGAGCATGATGTTTCTCTAAGAAATTTTAATAACAGTGATAGAGCAGGTTGCATGAATGTCTTCAAAAAGAATCTAATGAACTTAAGAGAAAACAAGATATTTGATAGGGGAAAGTATGGTTTGAGTTCCAGACCATAATTGTTCAGAACTGATGAAGTTGAAACATAGAGGATTAAGGGTTTCCAGTGCATGGACAACTCTTGCTAGTGCTCTTTAAAATTATTTTCCATGCACAGTAGTTTAGGTTCTTGTTCATCTCCATCTTGCATTCATTTCTATTGTCATTCATGCCATTTTTGCTTGCTGCTCATCATCTTTTGTCTGGTCTGCTCACCCAAACATCTGGATCCTTGTAATGATCTTACTCTCATTCATCCCTAGACGGAGCCACTGTTGGAACTGTAAAATTTTGATGATTTTTTATGTTATCCATACCCATGTATTTTCCAAATGAGTCCTACCATGAGCACAATTTCCTCTCTTCATGATATTTTTACCCACATTTTTCCCTTATGGCCCCATAAAATCCATCTAAGTCTTAATATTCCACATTGCAATTTGTATCGGCATGACAATATCAGGGTCTCCCAGATCCATTTTTTTGATAAACGTCTGTGTTTCCTATCGGCAAGACGTTTCTAATGTCATGGCAATTAGAATTCATCTATTGTTCCATTCGACATGACTTTCACTTTGTTTCGGCGACAGAGCGGGATACACATTTCGGTGGGAGTTTGGTCTTCAGTATATTGTTTCACTGAGTGCTTTATGTCTCATCAACTGGCATATATGGAGTTGCATCGGTGAGAGTTTTTCCTCTAATGAAATGTCTTGGTGAACTCACCTAGTCTTTCCGATCACCGATAGGCAAATACATATCGGGAGGAGTTTAAGTTGTATCGGCCGGACTAAGCGATATCAGAGTGAGGTCTTGGCGAGTGACCTTCGGTCTTGCTGATGTTACACAAAAGGTTTCTATTGAATGGCTTTCGATGAGAGGTTGGTTATGTCTCGGTGATCATGTGTGAGTTCAGGGTGTTTCGGTATGACATAATATAATCTACAAGAGGTCTCCCCGATATCAGAATATTATGGTGAAACACAAAGAACTAAGGGGTGACTGACAGCGTTATAATTTCCTTCAGCATAATTACAAGGTTATCTTGGTGACTGTTTGAGTGATGATTAACAAAATCTTTGTCATTGTGGCCAACGTGTGAATTCCTAAAATATAGTTGCAAGCCGACATGGGATTTTCCCGACTGCTGCGGTTGGCCGAAATGGATTTGGAAGCAATGTGTTTCCTGATGCTGGTGTATAAATGTTCATTCCTGATTGTGAATGAAAGAGGACATTTTAGAGGAGATACATTAGGTAGATTAGGAATGGATACCGTAGAATAAAGTTCTCATATCAGAGACTATGATGCATGTTTTCAAATGGCGATTTCAATGAAAAACAATTGTTGTGGTAGTTTATTTCTGGTGTCAATTGTCTGTTGAGTTTATTGGAAAGTACTGTTAAGCTATCTCCAAGTTGATTCTTTCTGGTTGTTTAAATTGATATAACAAGTTTATTTTCAGTTTATCAGTGCAAATTTGTTGTATCTGTATGATTAATTGATCGGTTCTTTCAAGGAGAGATTAAATCCTTTTGGTTGATCACAATAATCAGGGAGATTCATCTAGATTATTAAAGTAGAGCTTAGTAGTCATAGTCTTGCATGTTTATACAAGTTATAAACAGAACATATGCTGACAATTTGAGTTTCTGACATAATAAGTTTCCCACTTCTATTTCATTTGACTTTGCATACCCAATAAGGCACTGGTCTCTGCAATTTCATCATTTAGATTCATTCATTTTCTTTACATCTGTTAACTGAACATATTAGGATTTAGCTTTAAGTATTGCTATACATTTTGTACCAAGCTTGATTTCATTTGTTCACCTCCATCTGCCATTGTGGAAAAATTACTGCAAGAAGGATAATCATCAGTCAAGTATTCTTCATTCAGATAGGTACACCCACCTAGGTATAACAACACCTAAAGAGTACAAGGCTTAATTCATTTGACCTTTTCTATTACCCTAAAATGTACCAAGAGATTGGCAGCCTCTTGAGGTTTTCTGCTTGCGTTTTTGAGAGCTAACAGGTCCAAAATATCTTCATAGAAAATACCTGCACATGAACGACATACATATATTAGACGTATGTTATAACAATTTTATTGATTAATAAGAACATGTATATATTTGTAATAAACTATGAATTAATTGATTTATGATCACTACTGCTTCTTGTTTGAGTTAAAGATATACCTGCTCACAATGAATTGGTAGAACATAAGGCTCCTTATCCTTCGGTAGGAAGCATGAGGAATCTATAGAGAACAATCCACCATGGGTATCATGTCTTTGTGTCCTCTCAAATGCTTCATACCATCTACACTTAAAAATACAACATTTAAAAGAGTGGTAATCCAACTCAATAATTTCTTGTATTTTCCCAACATATTGTAAATTCCCTTCAATTATATTCTTATCTTTTGAGCTTGATCAACTGGATTGCTTGAAGTCAACCATGATGCCACAATCAAAGGATCATCTCTTTACATCTACACTTTCTACACGATAATGTCGACCATATGCCCCCATTGTTGGATATTCCTTGCTTATGAAAGACCATTTATTTCAGTGAAAACAAATATAATGATGAATATTAAAATAGTTAATAGTGTCAAAACTATAAGGAAACAAAATTTTGTAAAATTCCAATTGTACCTTTATTTCACATCCTCTAGACATGTTGATTTCATATTTTTTTATGTTTGAATCTATACCTACATCTTCTATTTGATTTTGAATTTAGAGTTCAGTAACCCATTTTAGTGTCCAATATTTTCCCCATTCCCCAAGTAGATTAGTGGGAAGTGGAGTATTCCTTGAGTTCGATCTCTTAAAATGCCTCATTCCTTCTAACATTTCTTCTCTCTTTTTATCATACAAATCAATCCATTTGTTCATAAATTCCATGTGGTACAAAATGAATTTTTTGAGTATAGCACTTTCATCTACACCTATTAAATGTCAACATGCTTATTTCAAACTCCAAATTTAATACTATTAATTTGACAAATAAATTATAGAGTACATTAATGATTACAAGAAAAACAACCATATTGATCATGAATTTACTTACTAATTTCTACTTGAACACCATTATATTGTGGTTTTTCTCCATTAGTAATATCTAATGCTCATTCTTCATCCCAGAAGCATGGCCCATCTTCAAAATCCTTACAAAGGAATTCACATAGGAAGAAAAATGTTTATTTCAATACATACCCTTCAACCATGCAACCCTTTGTCGGACATATCTTTTTAGAGTTTTCATATACCTCTCAAAGGAAAACATCCACCTCGTTGATATGACACCTTCCAATTCAATGTCATCGACTAGGTGTGTAAGTAAATGGACTTGTAGGTCCATGAAACTTGTAGGGAGCTCCTTCTCAAATACACATACAATTTATGCAATTTCCTTCTTCCATTTTGGCACTTCACTTTCATGGATCTCCTTCGAGGTCACCCACCTAATATAAGAATGGTAAATTAGTATGAACCTTTAGTCAAAAATTAAAATGCAATATAATATCTCTATGTCTCTCACACATGAAAATTTCATATAACCGCATACCTATTAAATGCTGACAATCAACTTATGGCATTCCTTAAGTCAACTATAAGACATGAATCCCCCCTAATTTCCAATGGCATGATATGATATCAAACACATTTATGAAAAGGCCATTAGTAATTGTTTCACACAAAAAAATATCAAAATATATTTAGTACTTAATCAATGTTACCAATACATGTTAAATGTTGATATATAATACCTTCATAGAATTATGAAAATCATGTGCTTTAAATCTTGTGATATGTCCATCAACTATAAAAGCTTTAGCCTCTATTTTCAACTTTTCCATCAAATTGATTCTTTAGGCGATTTCTAAACTTATGATCTAGTGGTAGAAAAACCCTGTTGTTTGCATAAATAAATTTATGTAGATCTTTAGAATATCGGCTTGAAATTGTTCTACACATCTTGGACATGCAAATATCCCATTTTTTTGAAGCCCTACGATTCAATAAGTAATGTTAATAACATCAAAAAAATAGTATAAAAATAAGTATGAAAGTTGGGATGAAAATAAATTATGAGTGTAAATACGTAAACATTTTATCTTACCAGAACAAACACCAAGTCCTAGGAAATCATGAATAGTCCAACATAGCACAACATACAACATGAAGGACTATTTGATGGAGGATGTGATATGTCATACATTCTTATTCTTTTCCATAACAGTTGCATCTCATCAATAAAAGGTGCAAGATAAACATCCATGTTTTTAACTTGATCAATGTTTTCCTAGAACAATGAGAGTTAGCATAAGGTGCTCCTTTCTAACACTCATCCATGGGGGAATATTGCATGCTATCAATCCAACTAGCCAAACACTATAATTGGAGCTTAGGAAAGAGAATGGGCACACTTCATCAATTGCAAGACCAAACCTGATACTACAGGGTTCATCTTTTAATTTTCTTGGCCATTTTTCCTGTATGTGTTTCATTGCTTTGGAGTCGGCCAGAATTCACATGAATCCATCTTCACTCCTATTCTTTGCATGCCAGTCCATCAATTGTGCAAGTGAGTTGCAAAAAAAAAATTCATTGAAGTATAGGTATAATTGGCATATGACGTAAAACCTTCTTTGGAACTGTAGGGCCTTGTACATCTATACGATATCTCTTTTCTTTGCATACAGGTCATTCTACCTTGTTTTGATATTCATCTCTATATAAAATGCAATCATTTTACATGAATGATTTTTCTTATATTCAATCCCCAACTCAACCAACAACAGATGCACCTCTCTGCAAGTTGATGACAACACATTCTCTTGAGGTAATATTTTAGTTTTTAGTGCCCTATAAGATTTCTAGAGATTAAATCAATTGAATGTTTGACTTATGATGAACATGTTTGATATGTCAATCTATACTAGGATTGTTTATATACAATATATGGTTTTAAAATCTCCTGAAAGAAATATAAACAAAGTTGATGAAAGTTTATGAATTATGTACACCAATTGAAAATGTAAAGTAAGAAATATATTTCAACTCTTCATTAGGGTAGTGAATCCTTTGTCTGACCAACCAAATACTGACTTGATTTCTAATAATATTAATGTGCATGCTAGTTTTGAGGTTCTACTTTCACTGGATTTGAACATGCATTTCTTCACTACTTGCTTGATGGAGTCTTTTAGGTTGTTATCATCAACATTACGTTGGTGGTAATTACCCCTGCTATCATCGTTATTGTCAACCATATGATCATTATTGTCATCATTATTTCCATCCCCAAAGAAACTTGTAAGCATTTCTGATGAGGGCACAGTCCGAGAATTAGAAAATAACTCACAAACAAGAGAATAATTTTATTATTCAAAAAATGGAGCTTCTTACATGCAGAGGATCTCAAATCCCCAAGTTCTACAACACATGCAAGTTACAAAAAGCTACAGAATAACCCTTTCGCAATATGCGAGTTTGTCCCCAAAAAGTTACCAAAAAATTAGAAACCCGCCCATAAATAGAGCTCCTCATTAGTTTGGACCCAAAAAAACATTCAAATTTGAGTTTAGGCAGTTTGGTGCCAAAAATTTACAACATGAAGTTCAAATTTCAAAAGAGCATTTGCAATTGTATCTTCTAGAAAGTGCGCCAACTTCCCAAGGCAATAACTTTTGATCCGGGACTCCGATTCACGAACCGTTTGAACTGTTAGAAAGGTCTCAAAGTCAATAACGGACTCAAAATTTGCGACGCTAATTTTGACAAGTTTTGGGGCCGTTTCGGGAACTCTAATTGCCTCAAATCTCACTCGGAAGATTTTTAGGTGCAAATCTGGGAAACTAAAACTGCAATATCTTTCAACCTAGGAACAGAAAATAAAAACCGTAAATTGGGAATTTAATTATGAAAAAAGGGTATCCAAAAAGTAAAAATCTAAAAACCAAGAAACTTGAAATTTAACTATTTTTGGGTGATGCAAGATTGCCCTTACACCACTGGATGCTCCCGCATCATTCACCCAGGGTAATTTGAGAAGTGACCCCGCCATATCTCAGATGGTTGAGGAAAACCCAACCGGTGAACCACCTTAGATAGCTAGGATGAATCTTCCACAGCCTTCCTCTCCATTTCACTAGATATTCTTCATACTGCCTGTTTCTGGTACTCCTTCCCACACGACTATCCAAGATTGCTTCAATCTCCTCCCTTTTGAAGTAGGTGTTGGAATGCCATACTACCCTATTACTGGTGCTTCCTCCATTCCACCTTCATGATACTCTATCAAATCTGAAATATTGAACACAGTGGGAAATGTTGAATCCATCCTAGCACTCTCTACCTCATATGCATTCCCTGAATCATGCCTCTTCAAAATTTTATAGGGACCGAACTTATTCATCTTCAATTTGTTATGTTCCCATTGGAAACCTTTCTTTCCTCAAGTGGACCATCACTTCATCACCAATTTGAAACTCCTTATACCTCCTCTTCTAATCTGCATTAGCCTTATAATGCATATTCATCTTGTTAATATGTTCTCTTACCTTCTCATGTATATCCTTGATGTGTTCTGCAAAATCTTTGGCTTCAGCACTTATTTTCTTCTCTTAGTCCATCTTCCTCAATTCTGGAGTTGTTCTGGGGCTACCTCCATACACAATCTAGAATGGTGATCTACCAGTGCTTCTGTTGACAAAATTGTTGTAAGAAAATTTTGCCTGGGGTAAGATCAAGTCCCATCCCTTGGGTTTATCTCTAACCAAACATCTCAATAGGTTACCCAGACTCATGTTAACAACTTCTATCTGCCCATCTATTTGTGGATGGTGTGCAGAACTGAACTTCAACTCTGTCTTTAACTTCTTCCACAAGGTCCTCCAAAAGTACCCCACAAATTTGGTGTCATGATCTGAAACAATAAACTTTGGTAGACCATGTAGCCTCACCACCTCTTTGAAGAACAAGTCAGCAATCTGGACTACATCATGGGTCTTCTGACATGGAATGAAATGTGCCATCTTCGAAAACCTATCAACCACCAGAAAGATTGAATCATTCCCTCGTTGTGTCCTTGAAAAACCAAGAACAAAGTCCATACTTATATCCTCCTACGACCTCTCTGGTACAGGGAAGGGTTCATATAAGCCTGTATTCTGGCTCACTCCTTTAGCCATCTGACATACCCTAAAGCTTTGTACAAAATTCTTCACATCCTATGACAACTGAGGCCAATAATAATGCTCACTGATAATGGCAATGGTCTTATCCTGACCAAAATGTCCTGCCAATCCTCCACTATGCTTCCTTTAATGTTCTCTCATGGAACTCCTCAGATACAATTTGATTCCTTTAAATAACATGCCATCCTAGATTATGAAATCTAGCCACCTTGTCCTATCCATCATCAGGTTCCTGTAAGCTTTCCAGCTTCCTAAAATCAGGATTCTACATACAATGTCTTGAGTTCATTGAACTCCAACCACTTCAATCTACATCTTGTCATCAATGTATGCCTCCTACTTAAGGCATCTGCAACCTTATTTGACTTCCCACTCCTATGTTTCAAAACAAAGGTATAACTCTGCAAAAACTCTACCCATTTCATATGCCTCTGATTTAATTTTCCCTGACTATTTATGTACTACAAGGCCTAATGATCAATATATAGAACAAATTCCTTCGGCAACAAATAATGTCTCCATTTTTTTAATGCTTGAACTATCACATAAAATTCTTGATCATATACAAAATACTTTCTCTTGGCATCATTTAACTTTTCACTGAAATAGGCAATGGGCTTACTTTCTTGGCTCAACACTGCTCCAATGACACAACCACTAGCATCACAATCCACCTGAAACACCTTGTTGAAATCTGGGATGGCTAGAACAGGTTGCTATGTCACCTTCTGCTTCAACAATTCAAAACTTTTTGCTGCTCTAGTGCTCCACTTGAATTCTTTTCTATCCCCTCTCATTGTTTCAGTCAGGGGTCCACAAATACTACTGAAGTTTCTAATGAACTTACTATAAAAACTAGCCAAACCATGGAAAGATCTCACCTCGGTAGTAGTTCTTGGGGTAGGCCATTCTAGAATAGCCTTCATCTTCTCTGGGTCCATCTTGAGACCTTCTGTTGAGACAACAAACCCCAAGTACACTAACTCCCTCTTCACAAAACTGCACTTCTTTAGATTAATCAATAGTTTCTCTTCTCTTAACTTATCAAAAGATCTTTGAATATGCATCAGATACTCATCCAACATCTTACTGAAAATCAAAATATCATCTAAATACACAAAAACTTACTAGAAATTCTTTTAGTACCTCGTTCATGATCCACATGAATGTGCTCGGTGCATTGGTTAGCATGACTAACCACTTGTACAGGCCCTCTTTGGTCTTGAAGGCAGTCTTCCATTCATCTCCCTCTCGAATCTGGATCTGGTGATATCCACTCTTCAGATCAATATTTGTGAAGTACTGAGCTCCACTCACAGTCCATCAGGTCATCCATCCATGGCAGGGGAAATCTATACTTGATTGTTATCTTGTTTATGGCTCGAGAATCTGTACACATCCTCCACTCCCCATCCTTCTTTGGTGCTAGTACTGCAGGTACTGCACATGGAATTAAACTCTCCCGTATCAAACCCTTTCTCAAAAACTCTTGAACTTGTCTATTCAACTCCTCATTTTCTGCTAGAGTCATTCTATGAGCTGCCTTATTTGGAAAACTAGCTCCAGGAATCAAGTCAATCTGATGACTGATCTTCCTTATTGGTGGTAAACCCTCAGGTACATTATCAGAAACAATATCCTGAAACTCATCCAACATCCCAAAAACTTCTTCTAGAACCTTCTCACTATCCTCCTTACTCACTCTAGGAATCAATGCATAACACACACGCTCATGCTTCCATACCTTCTAAAAATTCCCTTCCATCTACATAACAAATTCTAGCACTACTGCATACCTTTTCTTCGGTCTCTTTCAGGGGTTTCAACTTGTGACGAACCCCATCCTTTGTCAAGGAATAAGTGTTTGCATGGCTATCATGTATAGCTCGCCTATCGAACTGCCATGGCCTCCCCAACAACATGTGACATGCATCCATGGGGATGATATCATAGAGTACCTCATCATGGTAGCTCCCGATCTTGAACTTTACTAGGCACTGCTCATTGACAAAAACTTTGTGGTCTTTCTGCAACCAGGCAATCCAATACGGATGCAGGTGCCTTTCCCTCTTCAGCTTCAACTTTGTGACCATCTCCTCTGACACCAGATTATCAGTCCTCCCACCGTCAATAATGACATCACAACATTTTCCTTCACACTTGCACCTTGTGCTAAATAGATTCTTCCTTTGTTCTGGTTCCTTTTCCTCAGTCACCAGGGCTCTCCTAATCACTAGGGCTTCTCCCCTTTCAGCATCATCAGAATGTTCAAATTGGGCCTCCTCATTTGCATGCGCACTTTCCACCTAATTCTTCTAACCTTTTTCTGCCCTTCCTTGGTGTTGTTGTGGACATTCATAGGCTTGATGACCTTCACCACACTAGAAACACGCTCCTCCTAATCCAATTCCTTCCAGATCCCTTGTCCATACCCCCTCGGCCCTTCACTCCCTTTGATCACTGCTTTGATCACAAGGGCGTAGAAGTTGTCATTCCTCGGCTTCAGCTGGTACCTACATCTTCACTTTCTCTTATCATCATTCTCGCTTCCCTCGGGTCTTCCATTGCCCCTTCTACTCTTTGACCTCCTCGCCTTTTTTTTCTGCTATCAAATCTTTTTGTTCAACTTTCTTTCCACTTTTCGTGAAAGCAAATCGATACACATCTCAATGTAGGGTCATTCTCGACTAGGCTTAACTCTCCTCAATGCTTGTTCAGAACCCATTAAGATATCAGTGCTACCTTATCCTTATTGGCCTCTATGTGACCCGTTCTGATGATTATCTTGTGAAAATCTTTAGTATATTCTTTCACAGATCTGCTTCCTTGCTTCAACCCTTGCAATTTCTTCAACAGATCTAACTTGTAGTCCACTGGTATGAACCGCTTCTTTAGTTTCCTTTGCATCACAGCATCCCATCCGTGATATTGCCATTTCTCTTCGATTTCTTTCCAACCGGACCTATTTCTAACCAACATCGCATGGCCTCTTCAAATTTCATTTTTGCAAACTTAACCTGATCTAGGTCCTTCTATTTCTATACTCAAATATTCTTTTCAGCTCGTTGACGGGTCGATCAACTCTTCTGGGTTCAGGCTTCCAGAATAACTGGGGACTTCTGCTCTGGGTCTTTTCCCGATCTTTGAAATGGCCCTTATTAGCTACATTTGGTCTTGATCAATTGCTTCTTCTTCCTCTTCTACATCTGAACCTTCTTCCTCTCCTTCATCCTCACTTTCCTCCCTTAGGTTTAACCCTCTTCTCAACTGTTCTTGTAACACATCAGCCTGTCTCTGGAGGGCTGCCAGTGCATCTCTCCCACTAGCATCTCTGCCGCCTCGACCACCTTTGGCACCACCACCACTGCACTACTCTTGAGGTACTTTTCTGACCTCGACCCACAACCATGTCCTGATACTTTAATCGCCTTCACGATCGAATGCATCATCCACATGCTCAAGAAAATCACCATACCACTTGGATAAGGGCACAACTCGAGACTTAGAAAATAACCTGACAAATAAGAGAATAATTTTATTATTCAGAAAATGGAGCTTCTTACATGCAGAGGATCTCAAATCCCCAAGTTCTACAATACATGCAAGTTACAGAAAGCTACAGAATAACCCTTTCGTAATATGCGAGTTTGTCCCCAAAAAGTTACCCAAAAATTAGAAACCCACCCATAAATAGAGCTCCTCATTAGTTTGGAGCCAAAAAACCATTCAAATTTGAGTTTAGGCAGTTTGGAACTGAAAATTTACAACATGAAGTTCAAATTTCAAAAGAGCATTTGCAATTGTATCTTCTAGAAAGTGCGCCAACTTCCCGGGGCCATAACATTTGATCCAGGATTCTAATTTGCGAACCGTTTGAACCGTTGGAAAGGTCTCAAAGTCAATAACGCGCTCAAAATTTGTTACACCAATTTTAGCAAGTTTTAGGGCCATTCTGGGAACTCTAAGTGCCTCAAATCTCACTCAGAAGATTTTCAGGTGCAAATCTGGGAAACTAAAACTGTAATATCTTTCAACCCAGGAACAGAAAATAAAAACCATAAATTGGGAATTTCATTATGATGAAAAGGGTATCCAAAAAAGTGAAAACATCTAAAAATTGAGAAACTTGAAATTTAACTATTTTTGGGTGATGCAAGATTTCCCTTACACCACTGGATGCTCCTGCATCAATTTCATTCAATCCTTCTTCATGCATTGCATTTTCAATATCGTGATCATCATCATTAAGGCTAGGTGGCATGTCATCAGTGTACGCAGATCTCATCAGCTCTTCAAATTTCTCAACTTGTAGTATTCTCTTCAATCTTGCTCTTTTCACCCTGTTATTGTTTAAAGGATGGTTTGGATCATCCCATCTAAATCTTAATAACCCAGTTGGATCTTGGGTATTTGTATGTGTTTCAACGACATCTTCTACCTATCAACAAATGCAAACATTATTTAATGTTTGGAAACAATTGGATAAATCATAAATGCATCAATTTCAAAGAAATATAATCAAATATGGCTTAAAAAATAAAAATAAAAATTGTATGAATATATATACATCAATTGAATAATGGAACATTATTTTATAGACTACCTTTTTTATACAATAATTTAAATAAAACACAATTTTGACAACATAGTTTACAAAACATCAGTCCACACTCATTTATTATTCTTTGGTTTTCTTCCCTTAAGAACATCCTTAGGGAGACCTTGTTCTTCCTTTTTCTTTCATGTAGGAGTGTATTTTAAGAAGGGGTAATCAATAAATAACTCATACCCAATGGTAAGATCCATAATAGCCTCAACCATTATCAATCTATCAACCTCTCTTTCCATATCTCCATCTTTATCATTTATAACCTCAACAAATTGACAATTCGGTCTTATAGTAGGGTCCCTTCCCTTACTACTATTTATAAATCTTGGAATATTTTTGTGTGTGTATGCACATCCATCTATATATATAAGATGACATCTATTCATTTATTTTCCACTTTCAAATTGGAGACAATGTGTATACATATTTGAATTTAGACCATATGTTGACATGCTAGGATTATATTCTGCTAGCCTTCTCCATTCACCACTGTAATATGATGGACCATAATATGGCATTAATCTCCTAGTGGTTTGTTTTGAATTGTTTCTATTTTTAGATCACACATGTACATTTTGGACAATAAAGAATCATAGATTCGCTCCATGAATATTGGATGGTTGTATCATGTAGTTGTATCCCCAAAATTGAAACACCTCGTACACTCTAGGTAGTTATTGATCACTAGGCCAAGTGTAATATATTCGATGATCAAATGTCTTTGTAAATTGATCTCAAGCTCAGGGGAAATTCATCATCTCCATCACATTCATTCTCATAGGGTATGTAGTCCACCTTCCCCCTGTCTTTAAGCAAATTATGCATCTTTAAACTAGTTCTTGTTTTGTAACTTGTTTTTATCGATTCCTCATCTTCCGAGCTGGTATATTGGCACACATATTTTTTCTAAAGATGTATCATCTGATAGATTATCATTTCCCTCTAGGCTGGAAGTCAATGATCCAGGAAACTTTAAACCAAGAACTTTATCCTACAAGTATCCATTAAGAGAAAAAGTAGTTATTTAAATAATATAAAACAATATTTAAATGTAGTATACATGTTATTTATATCAAATTGGAAAATTCCTTACCACAATTCCTATTGGATTTGAATTGATTGTAGGAGGCATACTATTGACTGGAAGCTCATCATATATGTAATGCCTTTGTATAATCACTCGTTTGAATGTTTTCTTTTCACGACATACAAAACATCCACAAACAACAATTTTCTCAAAGTATTCATCCCATGAACTATATTCCTGGTCAACCTCTTGTTCAATGCAATCATTTGTTGTGTCTATAGGATCCATTGTCATATCCTCTTCCACCCACTATCCTCTATGTGGTTTAATAGTTTTAGGTCCACATCCATGTACATATCTTCTTCTTTTGCTAGTTGAATGCTCAGGCTCTACATTTGCTCCAATCTCCATCTAAAATAATAAACAACATGCATTAATTTATGTCAAGATTGGATAATACATTATAAATTTCAATAATACTTTGAAAAGATATGGACGTATCAAAAAATTCTATCAAATAATTTTTTCCTAGGTTAAGTCAAAATTTGAGTACTTAATGTCCTGCTTCGTATGTTGTGTTCACATTTGATATGACACGATCTATTGCCATGGCCTCGTCTCACCCCTTTGATACAGAACATAGTAAATAATGTTTAGTACACCAATTATATCATTTCAATGAATATTCTATCCAAAAAAAGCCTCACTTTAGTCGTATATTTGACATATTGATATCATGTTTTGTCCATCCTAATTTTCAAACTTTTCCCTTGATCATAGAATCAAATTTAATCACCATTCTTGTGCATTTTCAAACAATAAGTTTGACCTCAGAGGCCTCATGGAAAAAAAAAATGACTTTATCTCCTCTATGTTGTAGCATTTGTGAATTCATAAACACCTTCCTCCTTTGGTTGAGGTTGCTTTCTCTTCTTACCTCTATTGTATCTGAAGATTTTGTTGTCATATCTATTTCCACCCACTTTCCTCTCTATGATTTAGTAGTTCTACATTGTCCAGGTCCTCTCTCCATGGCCTCCTATGGATCTTATAATACACAATAATGACAATAGTCACATAGTAGCTGTGCACCAAGAGAATATTGTTGAAATTATGTTGTTAATACACTTGCTTTTCATTAAGATGCACTATGAAAAACAAAATAGGACATCACAACATTTTTCCCTTCACAAAAAGTTTACACACAAAATATTGACATCTGGAGCTCAAATATCTCTAGGAAGCATGCAATACACATAGGATGTTGATGCAATGCCAATGTCACATGATAATTATTTAGTTCTCGTAGATGATTTTTCATTATTCCCCAATAAGCCCTATATCTAAGATGATAGTAATGAATTAAGGTTTTTCCTTTTATACAAATATGTAACATGCAATTTTTGAAATATTCCACACTTTAGATGACTTGTCTAGTTGTATGGGGTGAACATGGGCCCATTCAAATGTAAATTTAAAAGTTTAGGGGTCATTTATGAGTTCACAAATCTAACCTCTATTAGCTTTACACCCATAAAATTGACATGGGATAAAGAATAGATAAAATAGGGAACCATGATTGCTCCCTTGGAACATATGAAGATGAAGTCAATTTAAGATCAATTTATTTATTAGCTTCCAAGAAAAATACATTATTTTTCACTGCTAGGTGCTAAATTAGGCACACTTTGCACCGCATTTTGTGCCCCAAACAAATCAAATTTATGGCTAAAAGTCAGTGCTAAAGTCAATGTTAACTATGCCAATTATAGTGCCAACTAATGAATCAAATACAAAGATTAAAAACTTCTAGTGTCAAGGAATAGATGATAGGAGAAAAACACCACACAAAGGAAGATAGGAGAAAAATGGGAAAAATGACACGAAGGAGGGCTACAAGCAAGTAGATGAGAAATTAAATTTAGTTTGTGACACTATAGGTAAAGTTACAATTTGTTTTTTTCGTTCCCAAAAATATTTTTGTTTGGATTAAATGGAGAAGATTGTGAAGAAAGGGTTGTGAATATTTTTTTTTTTATAGCAAAATCATTCAAGTCTCATGTGGTTGCAAAGGAGGAGGATAAAATTGTAGAAATTGCATTATTTCCTCTACATCCAAGAGAAGTGAATGCATTTTTGAAACTGCAATTCCCCGGTTCGCTTATCTTTCCCATCCCAAGCTTTCAGATTCCAATTCAATTTCTCAGACCTTCCTTCCATACCTTTCTCTGAAGACAACTTTCTCACTTCCTTCCTAAAAAAGTAGTCGAGTGCTTTCAATACAAGCTGTTAAACTGCATCCACCCCACTATATCTAGGTCACATGGGAACAAAGGTTGGTTGAGACAATACAAGGAGAGAGGGATTTTGAGATGACAACTGAATAATAGATCATTTACTCAAATTTGTGAGACCTATGGGCTTAAATTAGCTATTACTAATTCTCACTTATTCTTTTATAGAACAATGAGATTGTGGTTTCAAATTGATTGTGTGCACACATGAACATTTTTTTTCTAATCAGCGGATGCGACTCAAGCATGCGACCTATCTCTTTTAACCCTCAATAAAACCACACTCCATTCCCTTTTTATCCCCCAAAGATTACCATTCTGTACAGGTGCACAAGTGTTGATTTTTTTACAATACATTTATTTCATTTTGCATATATTTATATCCATTCAAATATGTTTTCCCTACAAATTTGTTTTAATAGGGTTTGATCATTTTCATACCACAAAATGGATGGAAAATTTCATACCTGATAGTGTGTACTTCATGTTCCTCCACAGACTGAACAAAAATAATTTTCCCTAGGTCGCGTCAAAATGTCAAGCAATAGAGGGAGGAGAACAAAGGGAGCAGACTCTGGCCACAATGAGGTAATTCATTGTCAATTTATAGATTTGTAAATGTTTCCATTGTTTCTTTCATTTTTAGTTTTTAGTTTTTTATTTTTAAATTTAAAAGAAGAAATTTATTATATATATATATAAGGACATGAGACCGACAAAGATAAAGAGGCATTGGATTCCATATTGGGGATAGAGGTAGTGAACAAATTGGATGTTGTGGACTTGACAATGCTTTCTAAATACATAGAAAAATGATCTACTGAAGACCCTCATACATTGCAACCAAATCAACCATGTCAAAGGGAATCAATTTATTCCCCAAGCAATCTTGGATCAAGCAAAAGATCCAGGAGGAAATCAATAATAGTAAACTCTAGCAATGTGGAACAGGGACCAAAGACTTCCAATGTCCCAACCACTCATGGGACACATGCTTCTTCAACCACACCATGTTTTTCATCTTCCATTGGTAGCTACAATATCGAGATAGAATAAAATTTGGTTTCAAGGGAAGTCTAAATGGCAGATGCTGGAAAAAATTTTATGAATAGGTTGAAGGAATCATGCCTTCAACGGTTCAAAGAACATCTACATTTTCCATTCTCAAAGATACCCATGCACCTACAAAAAGCAGTTATCCATGACATGGAGATTGAATTTGGCATAGGTTGGTTTGTAAAGAAGATAAAGCTACAAATGTCTCAAAATTGCAAGAGATTTTGGTGCAACGAAATGAAGAAGATTAAAAAACTCCCTCCCGAGCTAAGGATCAAAAAAATGCCATTTGATGTAAGTGTGAAAGTATGGAAAGAGCTTGTAAAAGAATATGAGAAGTTCGATGCACAGAGAAAGTCTGGTGAGGAGAGTACGTAGGTATTTGAATTTGCCAATAAGATTATATCAAATTTATTAAAAAAATTTTAAATTTTATTTGTACATAGTTAAATTGAATTAGTATATGCTTTAGGACAAGGCATCCAAGGTTGGGCTAGAAAAACTCTGTGCCATGCATCATAGTGACCAGAAAGGTTTACAGGCCTTGACCTATACATTTGTAAGTATTTTTAATATGTTAAATGATATTTTTTTTATTTCCTAGGAAAAAGTAAATTATTGCATATTAATTAGTTTAACTAGTCCATGTGCCATGTATTATCAGAAGGAGAATAATGGTTGGCATCTAAGCAATTTGAAAAGGAAAAGTTGTAAAGCAAAAAGTGGGCCGATTTTGTAATCTAGATGGAGAACGAGGTATCAATAGTTGAATTTCAATAACTTAGTTGGATATTGTTGTGTTAATATGTCAATTTTCATTTCTTGTGTTGATTTGTTTATTTATGTGAAGGATTAGTTCTAAAGTTCTTCTCTATTGGCCCTAGATCCCACTCAATTGTCCCATTATTTCATGTTGAGGAAAAAAAATTGTTTTCCTTAAAAGGCAATGGGTGACATTCATTCCTTATTTTCATCGATATTTTTATTAAAGACAATGGTCTTTTAATATCTCTTAAGTTTCCTCATTTAAGTTATGAGTTGTATCATTTGAGTAACTTAGTCCCACATTGACTTGATTTATCTTCTTTTATCTCAAACATGGTATCTCAAGGAGTGCTTCCTTGAATTCATGTTGCCATTCTACTAAGTGATCCACATGCATCTTTTCCATCCTTCCTCATGGTGCTGCCATTCTTTTAATATGTAAGAATGTTTTGATGCATCTTAATAGGAATCTTGTAGATCTAACACATCCTTGTAGTCTACATCACTTGATTTAGCTAACCAGCCACTTAATTTTTCCATCTAATTTAAAAAAGGCAGTAAATTCCTATCTTCCAAACTAAAAAACTCCATAAATAAATAAATCAGTAGTAAAAAACCTACAACCTAATTTGATCAACACAGAGAAGTGTGTAATACTATAATTCTTAACATTTAAAAGATAAATGGAATGTCCTTAACACCCAGTAGAGCTATCCAAAAAAGCTAACAAGAAACACAAACGTACTCTTGCACACAATGGCCTAATGGTTGGTTGTCATAGAAGTCAAACTACCGAAGTAACAACACTGATCAAGTTAACATATATGCATCATTTGCATAAACAAATGAACCATTTATGTGCATGAATAAATAGTAGAAGGATGTATTTGAACTCAATTCATCTGACTTTATGCCTCTTGGCAAGCATTCCTCTACAATTTCTAATATCAAGTGCTTGATACTTCACTATATCTTTTACCTTTCGTTGTTTCCTTTCCTCTTCATTGTTAGACTCATCTCCTTTTTCCTTATTTGCATTTATGGCTTTGGCTTCTAATTCATCCCATGTTTTACCTTCCTCATCTTCCTCATCTTCTTCTTCATCATCCTCATATGAAACCACAATAGATTAATCATCTAATTTTGATTCCTCTTCTACATCAGAGGGTTCATATCCTTGATCCGACTCTTCTAAATTATCATTACTAGAATCACTAGCTTCCATATTCAAAAATTCCCAACCACCATCTTCAATAAATTTATCTAGATCATTAGTAATAGTTTTCAAAATTGGCCACCAGTTCAAGTTCATTCTCCTTTCATAATACTTTATATCCATGGAGTTTAGCCATTCGTTTATGCCATCAAGCAAAGATTGAGGAATGGCGTCACTGTGGAGTTCATCCTGCTTGAATTCTTTGAAAACAATAGCCATATCAAATGCCTTTCTCCCAAGTCCTACTCTCTCAAGGTTAACAATCTAAATCTCACTAATAGTGATTATTAAGAAAGATAATTCCACCAACTCCACCAAATAGTTTACTATAGGAACAATAAAAGCAGAGGATTTGAAAGGAACTCCATGAATACCAAGCTCTCTAAATGGTATATTGATCTGTAAACTAGGACTTTAAAGTTTTCCAAAACTTAAACCAATTACAAATTTAATTCCCAATCGCAACAGTAATGCATGATTATGTATCTTAACTATTGAAATTATGACAAATAAAGTTCACTTATACTAGATCCAGATTCCAGAGACAAGCTAAGAAACTCAAAGAATCAAAATACTGAAAGAATTATCAGACATAAAAGAAGAAGAGAGATCACGCTTGATAATGGAGTTCACTCAATTTGAGCTACGTCTCCGGGTCCGCTTCTCAATGTTGGACCGCTTTATTGATATCATCAAGCAAAAGCCTTCTTACAATATCAAGCTTCCAAAACCTGCATAAAACTCCTCACAATCTCTCACTCTCAATTTTACAATTTTTGGTGTACAAAAACACCTTGTAAATTCTCCTCTAAACACTCTCCAAAGTTTTCTTACAAAGGCATAATAAAAACTCTCAAAAACTTGAATGAAAAATCCATCATCTACCACCCCTTTTATACATAAGTTTGGCTAATATGGCCAAAACCACCATTATAAATAAAATAACAACTTACTAACAAATACCCCTCATTTACAAAAAATAATAACTCTTTTAAAATCCATTTTTAATTTGTTTATAATGCCCTTGTCATTTCTCCATTTACGGGCTATATTGGTTTGGGTATTTGTTTTTATTCATTAGATGTCTTTTATTTAATAACCATTAAAGGTTATTTTAGATATAAATTTGGGTTTATTAATTTATTAAAGGGGTTAATATTTTTTTTAATTTTTATGAGATTTTTTTTTATCCCACCAAATCCTCTTGGGATCCCACAAAATCCAATGGATTTTTGTGAGATAAAATAAGCCTCCACACTTTGTTTTCTCAAAAATAAAGCATGGTACGTGAATTTTTTTCAAATCACTTTCATTTTCCACATCACCATCCAGTCAATTGCCATTTCACATGTTGACATCATCATTTTGACTAAAACTTTGACTGGCTCTATTTTGCTCATACGAACTCCATTTTTGAAACCGAAGATAGTTCTGAAATTAGCATGACAAGTACTATGACTTGGTGTCATTTTTGCTTGGATTTGAGACAATCATTTTTTCAGCTTTTTGGACACCTGATTCGCTTGTTTGACCGAACCATTGACCAAGCATAACTTCTACATACAGACTCCTTTTGAGCCTGTTCAAGTTGCATCATGATCGTGTCAACAAACTCTACACATCAATGTTGTTTTTTGTGAGATTCTGAGAATGTAAATTTTTGAGGTCTTCTGGATCCACTGGATCATTCCTCCCCATTGAGAAGCTTTTGGACCTCCAAAAGTATGTTTTTATGTACAATTTAAGTGAGGGCATTTTTGCCTCACTTTCTTGATATCATCTTTCCTTCCTTCTTGGAACCTGTGCATCTAACTCATCACAACAACAATCAAAACTACACTGATATTGTTAAGTACATTAGCCATATACACATCCACATTTAGTGTTGCCGCTACCAACCATACACTGCTCAAAAGTAGAAGGTTGAATAACAAAACTAAATTTGTGGACGAGAAAAAGAATGTACCAACATCATGCTTGTCTTTCATAATTGGAACAACCTTAGAATTAGATATGATTTTATGGAATGGCATTTCTTATGGTATAGACACAAGTGCCAAATTATTGCTTGCATTAACTACCCTTTTCAATTGTCCCATTGTCACAAAAGATTTATCAGTCTTAATTGGATGAGAATGCACAATGTATTCAATTCCTTCCTTAAACAAGCGATACTGATTATGTTCCTTGTAGAAGATTTCTTTTCTATCATATAAGTACAGGTTACCCAACAAAATCCCACAGATATCAAGTGGAACCACATTAAATTCAACCTCATCTATAAACTTAGATGTTATTGCAAATCTTAAATTGCATTGCCTTGTTACTTGCAATCTGTTATCATTGCACACCCAACCTAATGGATAAGGTTTCTTATGTGGCTTTATTTTCAATCCAAATTTTCTAATAACTTCTTATAAAATTAGATTAACTTGGGACCCACTATCTATCAGTGCATCAATCTTAGTGTTCTTAGAAATCACCCGTATATGAAACAATTCACATCTTTTGCTATCTTCAGGAACAACATGACTTTTAGAAGTAGAAGCACATGAGATATTAGTGGTAGAATCATTACCAACAAAGGATTTACCTTTCAAACCCACAATTTTTATTTTTGTTTCATCATCAGAATCTGATCCAAGATCTTGAATGACAGCTGCAGCCTTCTTCTTTTGTTTATGATCCTTAAACCACTTTGGTTTCAACTCTAGATGCAATTTCCAACACTTTGCATCTGTGTGCCCATTCTTCTGACAATGTGAACAAGTAGGCTTTACACCTTCCTCTTTCTTCATAGTGGTTTCTTTCTTCTCCTTTCCCTTTTTATTTCCTTTAGTTGAAGGAACAAATTCCTTTTTCAAATTGAAAATTATATTCCTTCCACCTGCTTCAATATGGGTTGCTTGTACACACACTTCATCAAAATTAGATGGACTAAACATAAGAATTGTATTTTTCAAATGTGAATGCAATCCACCTGTGTATTTTGATAAAGTTTCTTGTGTATAAATAGGAATACCAAGAGTAAGTGCTTTCTTTCAAAACACCTGTGTATACTCTTGCATAGTTTGTCCTTTACCTTGTCTTAGATTTTTCCAATCCATAGTAGCTTGTTGCATATAACCTAAGGGATAAAACTATTTCTTTAAAGTAGAAGTAAACTCACACCAAGATGAAATGATTTTACCATGCATGGAAAGACCATCTTGGATCTTACTCTCCCACCAAACCAATGCAGTTCCTCCCATTCGAAGAGTGGCTAGCCAGATTTTGGAAGACTCATCCAAGATCTGTTGAACCCTGAAATACACTTTGATCTACTTAAGCTAGTTATCCAATTTTTCTGCATCCAATTCACCATTATACATAGGCAACTCAAATTTGACATCTAATTTTAATAAAGGAGAATTAGATGATTTTTGTGCAACTTTTCCTTGTGAAGAATGTCTTGGATTTTCAGAAGAAGATGAAGAGGATGATGAAGAAGAAGGGGATGAAGGTTTAGGAGGGTCATTACCACCTCCTACTCCTTTACCTTTGTCTTCTTTCGAAGTAGTTTCATTTTCCTCCTTCTTTCTGTTATTGTGTTCCCTTTTCCTTTGTCTCTCTTGCCTTTCTTGGAAAATAACTTCCACCATTGCCTTCATTTATATGAAAGCTTTGCAAAAACCCCTCACATCAAGTTCTGGAACTTTATGTTCAGCCACCATCTCTAATCGTGGAAAATTCCTTCATTTTCCAATCTCTGGGTTGAACTCTATAAGTGCACCTTCTCCTTGCTAAAAGTTTCAACCTAGTTAACATTCACCACCTGCAATTTCTTCCAAAACAGGCTTTGATACTAACTTGATCTATAAAATAGGATGCTAAAGTTTTCCAAAACTTAATCCAATTACAGATTTAATTCTTGATCGCAATAGTAATGCATGATTATGTATCTTAACTATTGAAATTATGACAAATAAAGTTCACTTATACTCTATCCAGATTCCAGAGACATAAGCTAAGAAACTCAAAGGATCAAAATACTGAAAGAATTATGAGACATAAAAGAAGAAGAGGGATCACGCTTGATAACGAAGTTCGCTCAATTTGAGCTACATCTTCAGGTCTGCTTCTCAACATTGGATCACTTTATTGATATCACCAAGTAAAAGCCTTCTTACAATATCAAGCTTCCAAAACCCACATAAAACTCCTCACAATCTCTCACTCTCAATTTTACAATTTTTGGTGTACAAAAACACCTCATAAATTCTCCTCCAAACACTCTCCAAAGTTTTCTTACAAAGGCATAAAAAAAACTCTCTCAAAAACTTGAATGAAAAATCCATCGCCTACAACCCCTTTTATACATAAGTTTGGCTAATATAGCCAAAACCACCATAATAAATAAAATAACAAATTACTAACAAATACCCCTCGTTTACAAAAAAAACAACTCTTTTAAAATCCATTTTTAAATTTGTTTATAATGCCCTTGTCGTTTCTCCATTTACGGGATATATTGGTTTGGGTATTTGTTTTTATTCATTAGATGTCTTTTATTTAATAACCATTAAAGGTTATTTTAGCTATAAATTTGGGATTATTCATTTATTAAAGGGGTTAATCTTTTTTTTTTAAATTTTTTTTATGGGATTTTGTTTTATCCCACCAAATCCTCTTGGGATCCCACAAAATCTGATGGATTTTTGTGAGATAAAATAAGCCTCCACACTTTATTTTCTAAAAAATAAAGGATGGTACATGAATTTTTTCCACATCACTTGTATTTTCCACATCACCATCCAATCAATTGCCATGTCACATGCTAATATCATCATTTTGACTAAAAATTTGACTGGCTCTATTTTGCTCATACAGACTCCGTTTTTGAAACCGAAGATAGTTCTAGAATCAGCATGACGAGCACTACGACTTGGTGTCATTTTTTCTTGGATTTGGGACAATCAATTTTTTAGCTTTTTGGACACTTGATTCACCTATTTGACTGAACCTTTGACCAAGCATAACTTCCGCATACATACTCCTTTTGATCTTGTTCAAGTTGTGTCAGGATCGTGTTAGTAAACTCTACGCATCAGTGTTGTTTTTGTGAGATTCTAAGACTGTGAAATTTTGAGGTCTTTTGGATCCACCTGGATCATATATCAAACTCTAGTTCAAAATCATTTAGATGAGGTTGCTCCCATAGCTTTGTTACTCACTTGAAAAATCCTTGAAACTCTACATTAATTTTATTTTTCCTCTCCCTCTCTTGCTATTCTTCCTCAATTTCATTAGGATCATACTTTGACCTTCTTGCCTCTCCTAAGGTTTGGACCACATCCATTACCTCCACATAAAACTAGAAATCCTTGGTCTTATTGGTTCCCACCATGATATGGTTATGTAAATGAAAATGAAGCAAAGTAATCATCTCCTTCTCCGCTGGCTAGAAGAATGCATGCTTAATGTTTTGACATGATATTAGCTCTCTCTTATGCTCTCATGGTTGAATACTGAAATCCATTATGGTGGTCATCCATAGTTTCAATCATCTTTCTTCCTCTTCTACCAAATGTTGGCTTGATCCACAAGTCTTCCAACCTAATTGGCTTTGTTTTTTAAAGCTAAAGTTTCTCCCGAGTCACCAGTTTAGCTCTCTCTACCTTTTCAGACTCTTTCATTGCTACAAATCATTTATGGGATTTAATCATTTGTACCAAATGGTTGATGTGTTTTGAATCCTTTGATCTAAAGGAAATTTACTTAACATAAATACTGCTAGGGAATTTCAATGTTGGCATGTGGTTGGCATTAAATTTGGTACTTGGAACATTCAAAAGTATCCTTATATAAGAATTACCTCCATCTTGTTGGATTTAATGCTCTTGATGTTGGTTACATGAAATGGAACCATGATGCCATATATGGGTACCAAAACAACATCATTTTTTGTATTAGCTTGAATCATGAGCTCTCTAAAAATGAGGATATCATCCACATTTTTCTAGGAAACCATCTTAGTGGATGGCTTGGAAGAGCCATGTCCATATCCTATACCAATTCCCCTTGTAGCCAATCTTCTTATAGTCTCCTCATTCTTTTTCCTTGCAAGTTTTTCTTGGTATTACCAGTGCTACTCTTCTTTAGTCATCTCCTGATTATCAGATCGTAAGGCTTCCTTAGAGATTCCTGATTCTCCTCCATTTACCTCAGCCTGGTTTTTGTTTCACTTTCTTATCTTCATCATCATCGTTAAATGAGTATGCAACATCGGTGTATACTTTGGAGCTATCCCCAGTTGCATTTTTAGGCTCTTTATCCTTAACAACCACAGTGTCAACAAAGAGCAATGAATAATTTTGTGTATTGGGGTTACCAGTATGCAACTGCAAATTCTAAAACCCAAGTGATACATTAAAAGCCATTCCAACCTTCACAATTTTTTCATTTCTTGAATTCAAACTTAAACCAAGCTCTCAAAATTTGATCCCTATTCATGTTCTTGCAGACTTTGTAACATGAGGCAAAAGTTCAGGGCCTTCTCTTTGAAATACCTCCATAGCTTCCTTATATTAACATACATAAACATGATATGATTATATACATGAAAAGGTAACTTAAAAATAGTATAATCAAAGTACAAAATGTCCTAAAGAACTATTCTTTGTATGCTCAAGTATTATTGCATGTCATAGCTTGCTTACAAACAAAAAACTAAACCATAAATGTTAATTCTCAAATACGGGGACATATAGACTAGTTAATTCTCAAAGAACCTTTGAAGCATATTACAATGCCAAAATGTCCTAGAAAAATATCCATTTCTAAAATATAGGAGAAGAAGATATATATACTAGTTATCTCTCAAAGGATCTTCAAGGAAAACATAATCATATATAGCACAAAATGCAGAGGGTTGGCACTTAATGGTTGACATATTAGCTATAATTTTTTTGAAATTTTATTATGGTATGTGCACTTTGATATGATGTAATATGATTATGGTTTTGTTTCATATGTTGTAATATTAGATATATAATAGAAAAATAAATTATTTCATGAAACAAATAATAACTTTTCATTTTAAATGCTTTTTTTTTTTGCAGAACATAGGTCTTCTAGAAGATCAAGATGATCCTCATCATGACATAGATCCAAAAAATATTGGTTATGGTACAGATCACATGGTAGAGGATGATGATGACACAGATACAAAAAACACCGAGGCTAATGACAATGATGATGATGATGATGATCATCATGATGGTGATGGTGATGATGATGATGATGGTGGTGGTGGTGGTGGTGGTGGTGGTGGTGGTGGTGGTGAGGCAGTTGTTGGTAGTAGCCAGTGATATTCATGATCATATATATTGAATCATGGATCATTGTTGATATATCGTTATGATGCCTCTTTTCATGGTTACTATCATATGTATCACTTTCACGGCCTGCGATACCATATTATTGAGTTGTATCATATTGAAATGTATCATTTT
Source organism: Sequoia sempervirens (assembly GCA_007258455.2). Lineage (NCBI taxonomy): Eukaryota > Viridiplantae > Streptophyta > Pinopsida > Cupressales > Cupressaceae > Sequoia > Sequoia sempervirens. The sequence continues at coordinate 384,425,788 of VDFB02047230.1, forward strand.
CACTTATATCATTTGGACATGTATCATCTTGACTTGTATCAATTTGAGTTACATAATTTATCATTTTTACTTATATCATTTGTACATGTATCATTTTGACAGGTTATTGATTTGCTGGCGTATTTTACTTTCACTTGTTTTAGTTATATATGATGATGATCTTATCAGTATTGACTTGTCAATTTATATATATTAAAAGTGGTTGATGATTTTAATTTACTGCATAGGATGGATGTTGTCAAATTCAATTAAATTATAGATATTTGACTCACTCATTTTAATTATAGATGATGATCATGTTATAATAATTATCTTGTTATTTAATCATATGAGTTAAACAATTAAATTACTTACTCTATAATCATATGGGTTATTTAAGAGGCATGATATATTTAACTAATTAAATTGAAATAAAACATATTAAATTAATAAATGGAAGCAAAACAAGAAGCATTTTTAGAAGCAAAAAAGGAAGCAACAACGGAATCCAAACTAGAAGAAAACTAGAAACAATCTTGGAAGAAAAACTTGGTGTTATCTAGGAAGCAAAAATATAACCAATTCAGGTAGCAAACAAAGAAGTAATAATGGAAGCAATTTTAGAAGCAACAATAGATGCAATAATAGAAGCCATATTAGAAGCAACAAAAGATACAAAAATGGAGGCAAAGATATATACAACAAAGTGGTATTATATTAGAAGCAAAACTAGAAGCAAAATCAAAAGCAAAATTGGAAGAAAAACTAGAAGCAAAACTAGAAGCAAACCTGGAAGAAAAAAAAGAAGCAAAATGGGAAGCAAAACTAGAAGCAAACCTAAAAGCAATGCAAGAAAAAAAACCAGAAGAAAAATCAAAATCCAAACTGGAAGCAACAAAGGACGTCATAATGGAAGCAAAACTAGAAGCAACAAAGGACACCATAATGGAAGCAAAAATTGGCATCAATTAGGAAGCCAAAAAAGAAGCTATTTTTGATGCCATAATAGAAGAAAAATAGGAAGCACAATTGGGAGAATAACTAGAAGCAACAATGGGAGCAGACATGGAAGCAAAACTAGAAGCCAAATTGGGTGCTAATTTAAGCACTCTTTTCGACATTAAATTGGTCTCACTTCCCGATGCTATTGCACCATAGAAAAAAGGGCCTCTTGCTTAACATGGGAATAATTCATGATAAATTGGACTTAATGAAGCCTTGATTCATGAGTTATGAGTCATTTTATGCATCCACACTAGGCCTTGGACCCTTGCAAATTGAATAACATGCTTTCAACAATGTCTTGTAAAGGTGTTGTAAAGTGTTGTAAGATACTTTCACACTTTTCTACATTTAATAAACCCATTTCACCCTAATTCAACATTACAAAATGTGTTTAATAACATTATTATATATACCTAGAATGCTTATAACTTAAACTTGATATTAAACTAGTGTTTTAATGTGTCTTACACATTCACATTGGTTCTTGTGCCTTCCTAGGCTATGTGGACCTCATTTTAGTGTTGTAAAGTGTATTTAATCACACTTTAACATTTAATTTTGTGTCCCAAACCCTAATTTACCTTTACATAATCATTATTAGGCCCCTATGACCCCATATTGTGCATCCTGAGGCCTAATTTGATCAAATAACTGACATAGTCATCATATAAACCTAATTTTCTTATTTCTTAGCATTTGATCTAGAAAAAATGGCCCATGTGGGGCCCATTCACCATTAGTGGTGAATTAGTCCCATCTAGGTTGGTTCCATTCACCATGGGTGGTGAATGAGTCCCATTTGAGCTATTTTTGGGGTTTGAGTGGGAAAAATTAGGTTTTAAGTTTAATTTTTTTCCATGTCAGCCTTAGGGATCTAATTAATGGTTAAATTATGAGTATATCCTATAAATATAAGTCTTTAAACCCTAATTAATCATAACTTAACTTCATTCACTATCTATCTTCTTTCTCTTGTCAAGCAAGCTAGGGTTTTATCATTCTAAGTCATCAAGATAACACCTTTGAGACATTCAAGTGTAGATTCTTCATCCATTGGTGCAAAAAATCAATATAAATCATCATGGAAAGGTATTGACTCCATTTTTTCATATTTCATTACTTTATTTCATCATTTTGGTTTAATTACCTAAAAGGGGTTTGACCAAAGCAAACCCCCATGCCCTAACAATCAACATTTTCTCTCTCTTCCTTTGTGTGTTTGTAGATTTTGGTTCTTGGATGGCTTAGAAATGATTGAATATTAGGTTGAAATTTTTTTGAAGTCATATCCGCTTTTCCAAATCCAAAATCTACACAAAAAGTCACTTATAGGCCTAAATTTGGCAATTTTAGAATGGGACACCTGGAGGTGCAGATTGAATAGATTAAGAGCTCCAGATTCCATTTTTGAGTTTTCAGATAGTCCAAAGTGGACTAATTCACCATTAGTGGTGAATGAGTCACACTATACATGTTTTCTCAAGATTTTTGTAGATTTAGACACCCATTTGGCTAAAACGGGCTTCGGTACAGTCATCCAGAAGAGGGATTGATTCACCTAAAATGGCGAATGAGTCCCACCAGGCCTAAAAATAAGGATCAACAACATTATATACATCATTTCCAGCCTTCATCAAGATTATAGGTGCACACTTTTAGTTTCATCAAATTTTGTTATAGTTTGCATTCATTTCTTGGTGTTTTTGCATTACACAATGTGTTTTCAAACACTTAACACTTCATTAGTTTTGCATATTTAATCAATAAATTTCATCACTTTGTTGCATCTATATTATTTAATTTGGTACTAACTTCATCATAAATAGCTTATATTGAGTGAACCACCTAGATTTTGGGTGTGAGATCTATCTCTATCCGATAGGTGAAAGACCCTAATTGAACAAAAGAGACTTAGCATTCATAGCCCCTACAATCAATAGTTCATTTTGGTGAGCCTTCTTTTTGAAAATCTCATTTTCTGATTTGGATTCCATTTTCATCCTAATCCTATCTTTCATTGAATTTTCATTAGAGTTGTATTAGTTAATTTACATCTAGGGTTTCAAATTTTTGCATTAGAAAAAAGTGCATTTAGCTTACATTTTCGCGTACAATTTCCTTAAAATTTTATGAAATTATACATCTCCATCTTATTTTTGCATCATACAACATCATACACATCACAAACCATTCATAATATTTTAAAATTTTGCAAAACACCCCTACTGGGACTCATTCACCATTTGTGGCGAATTAGTCCTTGTACAAAATTTTCACTGTCTAAAACATTAGAAATCTCATTTTTATGCTTTTTGAGACCCCTAGTACCATATACTATAAGTTTGGAAAGTTTCTGAAGCATTTTTTTTATGCATTTAGCTCAAAAACATCAATTTAGGGTAGTCATTGTTGCAATCACTTCAATTCCAAGCATGATTAGGTCTAAAAATGCTTATATTTCTGAAATTTTGTATAACATTGATAAAAGTACTTTTCACTTTTTCATCTACAATATTTCTATTCATAAAAATTTGCATAAGTTTGATAAAAGTACTTTTCATTCTTGCATGTACATTTTTTTCATTCTTCAAGCCTTGCATATATTGGATAAGAATGTTTTGTATCTTTTCATATACATTGTTCATATTGCTGAAACATTGTTTGAAATGGTTACATGTGCTTTTCATTTTTATTCAAACTATGTTAGTACCTTACCTAGTTAGACATGTTAAGAAACATTTCCTATCCACTCTCTATGAGAGTGTTTTTGTGAAAGAGGCTACAACTTTGGCCATTCCTCACGATCATATTTGTTCTTCTCCTAAAATCTCTCCTATTGAAAAATAAGATATTATGATAGAAGAACCAATCAATGAGAGTGTTGAGAATCTAAGTTGTTTCTCTCCTCCTACCTCTCTTAGTGGACAATCCATTGATCAACAAGCCAACTTAAACATAACTAATCATGACAATAACATTTTCCCTTCTCCTAGTGTCTCTCATAGTTATGAAGCAAATAATTTGATTGATGAAGGTCATGAATATTTCAGTTGTCCCCCTTCTCCAAGGGAAACCCTTATGAAGCAAAAAAATTCACCCATTGATCATTCCCCTAATATCAATGTAGTTCTTTTAGAAGAACCAACCTTTGAATGTCAACAACATTTGGCTTGTAGTTCTTCTAACTCTTCTCCTAAGGAGAATATCATGATGCCAAACAATATACATATCCCTCTCACACTCAATATTTCCTAGAAGATTATACTCAAGTGGCATTCAATTCCTCTTCCCTAACAAGACATGCACATAAACACAAGATTCTTGATGTCCTAACAACACAAGTGAGATCTCCTTTCACTAGTGAACTCCCTAAGTCACCTTCCATTAGTGAAACACATAAATAATTTTGAACTATCTTCAAATACATGATGCAATCTAACCATAACAATTTTTTGCATCCACTAAGTTGTAACTTATTGACTCAAACATGTAGGGGATAACACAACACTCCTACTCCATTACCTTTTCTCCCACATAGAGTCCCTACTGTTGAGGACCTTAAAAATAGTCCTGCTAATATATCTGTATGGGAACTCATTCAGTTATCACCTATAGTCAAATTTCTATTTAATGAAATGATAGAAATATAGGAGGAGATACAATATTACCTAGCATCACAAAGTGTAACATCCTCCCCTTCTCCCCTGCACGTGACTCATTCAGACATTGCCTTCCTCACACATGAAATTCCCTCACTTGCAATTCAAAACCAAAATGACCCCTTGATGATAAAGGTGATCATTAATGACACTTTAATTAGGTACACTATCATAGACAATGTATCTAACACTAGTGTTTGTAGTATTGATCTCCTACATAGACTTGGCATAGATAAAAAGCTCATTCAACCTCCTGATGTTCATATTCATGGCTTCGAAAATGTTAGTAGGTAACCACTAGGGATGATCACATTACCTATTGAGATTGGACTTGTAGTGTTGCCTACCACTATCCATATCATGCAAGAACCCCTTCCATACAACCTTATCCTTGGAAGACCATGGATTCATGCTATGAAAGGAGTCCCATCTACCCTTCACCGTCAAATGAAATTTGAGTACCATAACAAGATATACATGGTTGATGTAGATGAACAAAGCTATCAATCAACTAACGACACCACTTCCAACTCCCCTAATCCTATTAGATCAAAACTTGAATCTTTACAAGTTGATACTAATTCTTCACCTACAAAAAAATCTTTAGTGATAATTGGGGGTTGTTAGTTTCTACACCTCCTTGAAAAATCTCTCCCTCATGGTCCACAAAGTCAGCTACAAACAATTCATTTTCAGATGCAAGTTCTAGTAGCACTTATGGTTTCCCACCTTCCTTTACGAGTGAGTCTATCATATCACAACCTAAAAAACCTTGTGTTTTATACCCTCATCTTGATTCAACATCCACAAACAATAGTGATGGGGGAAATATAACTCCCGTAACTCATCAGGAGATGAGATATAACATTAAAAAGGATTTTGTTCTTGCCAAGAAACCGCTCCTCAGAAACATAAACCCCGTTTATATGACTTTGAAGCTTGTTATGGTATTAAGTAAAATCTCCTTCCCACACATGGAACCAATGTTCACATGAACAACACTGACATACCATACTATTTTAAAAAATATATAGGGACATCTCCACAATCTTCACTTTCATCTAACACTTTGCACACCGGAATTCAATATCTCAAGGCATGTGGTGCTCTTCCCTGTGTAATAACACCTTATCCCTCTACATGAGACTTCCTTTCATCTATTTCAGCTCACCTTTGTATTGCACTAAGTGGGGGCAAGGGTTTTGTTAGCCTTGTCCTTGTATGTTATATGTCGTTGTCTCTTTTGACTTGACATTAACCTTTCATGAACATATATATTGGCAAGCTTAAGATGTGGATGACATGTATTTAGATTGATTCGCATGTGACATACTACCTTTTTTCATGACACAACTTATCAAAAAAATATGACTTGGTATAGGAGTTAGTTCTCATGTCTTCTTCTTCTACTTTAAAGCAATTTATCACAAAATGTTGTGTAGCAATTTCTTTAAAGTGGGGGCATACATCACCACTCACATTTCATTGTGTGATTTCTTTCTTCTTGCGATGCCTCCTTTTCTTGGTGGAATCATTGGGGTTGAATTCCTCCAAGAGGTTGATACTTTTTTTGCACTTATCCTCTCTTGGAGACATTAAGCATGATGTTCCATAAGATGAGACCTTGCATGAATTAAGTAAAATCCCTTTGAACAATACTTACACTATTCTACATTAACAATGTCTATGAGTGTCAAGCATATGAAGATTTACTTACCTCATAGAGCTCAAAACCCTCTTTTCTTCCTTTGTGGCACCTTATTAAAGTTATCAGGAGGTATAAATTTGATATGGTTGAGCAGGAAGCCCATTCTAAGGCACGACTTTCCCCACAACCACCTTTGTGTTTGTGAGTGCATACCAACTAGTGCATGTACTTCACCTTTTTAGGTCTTCTTACCCAACGGACCACCATGAGTTATGTCACCCCAGAGTGAGTATGTATTTTATTTTTGGACAAACAACCTAGATCTGATCTACAACTAGCTAGAAAAATGATTGAAGCTTGATCCACCTTTTTATTTTTCAAATTACTTCTTTGGGGTAACTCACCTCGCAGACGATCTTATGTTCCATGGCCCCAAAGTGAGCGCATCTTTCCCACCCTGTCTTTCTTCTTGCCATTGTATGATTTGATCCTGTGGGCTTCTCTATCTTCTTGATATCTTCATATGTTCATCCTCTCACTAAAGTGGGGGTTACATGCACCGTAGAAAAAAGGGCCTCTTGCTTGACATGGGAATAATTCATGATAAATTGGACCTAACGAGGACTTGATTTAGGTTTTGTGAGGCATTTTATGCATCCACACTAGGTCTTGGACCCTTGCAAATTGAATAACATGCTTTCAACGATGTCTTGTAAAGGTGTTGTAAAGTGTTGTAAGATACTTTCACACTTTTCTAGATTTAATAAACCCATTTATCACTAATTCAACATTACAAAATGTGTTTAATAACATTATTATATCTAAAATCTAGAAGGATTACAACTTAAACTTAATATTAAACTAGTGTTGTAATGTGTCTTGCACATTCACATTGAATTTTGTGTCCCAAGCCCTAATTTACCTTTACATCATCATTAATAGGCCCCTATGACCCATTATTGTGCATCTTGATGCCTAATTTGATCAAATAACTGACATAGTCATCATATAAACCTAATTTACCTTTTTCTCGACATTCTAGCTAGAAAAAATGGCCCTTGTGGGACCCACTCATAATTAGTGGTGAATTAGTTCCATTTAGGTGGGACCCATCCACCATGGGTGGCGAATGAGTCCCATTTGAGCTATTTTTGGGGTTTGAGTGGAAAAATTAGGTTTTAAGTTTAATTTTTCTCCATGTCAGCCTTAGGGATCTAATTAACAGGTAAATTATGAGGATTTCCTATAAATACAAGTCTTTAAACCCTAATTCATCATAACTTAACATCATTAATTATCTATCTTCTTTCTCTTGTCAAGCAAGCTATGGTTTTATCATTCTAAGTCATCAAGATAACACTTTTTAGACATTCAAGTATAGATTCTTCATCCATTGTTGCAAAAAATCAAGATCAATCATCATGAGAAGCTATTAACTCCATTGTTTCATGTTTCATTACTTTCTTTCATATTTTTGGTTTAATTACCTAAAAGGAGTTTGACCAAGGAAAACCCCCATGCCCTAACAATCAACATTTTCTCTCTCTTCCTTTGTGTGTTTGCAAATTTAGGTGATTGGATGGCTTAGACATGATTGAAGATTAGGTTGCATACTTGTTGAAGTCATCTCCACTTTTTCAAGCCCAAAATCTACACAAAAAGTCACTTGCAAGCCCAAATTTGGAAATTTCAGAATGGAACACCTAGAGGTGCAGATTGAGCAGACCGAGAGCTCCAGATTCCATTTTTGAGTTTTCAGAAAGGCCAAAGTGGACTAATTCACCATCAGTGGTGAATGAGTCGCATTGTACATGTTTTCTCAATATTTTTGTAGATTTGAACACCCATTTGGCTAAAATGGGCTTTGATACAATCATCTAGAACTGGGATTGATTTTCCCAAAATGGAAAATGAGTCCTTTTGAAACCAAAAATTTCATAAAAATTCTAAGTATTTTATCAATTAAAATAAAAAATTCCCACTCTTATTTTCTTAATAAATCACATTATCACTGTGATAGGTCGAATGTGAGTGTTAAAAAACAAGCAACAAGTAAAAGGGTGCAAATAAACACTAAAACAACCTACACCTCAAGATTAGCCTAAGTTGGAAACAATACAAGATAAAAGCAATGAAATGGAACTTTATACCTTGCATCGAATCAATCCTTTGGTTGGCCCTTTGATCTTTGATGTGTATGCTCCTTGGATGGCAAGTAGATACAAACTAAATGATGTTGTGAGGATGAGTGCAAGTGGATGAAAACAAGAAAATGGCTAAGTATAAGTTGAGAAACAAAATTGCAAGAGTTTGGCTAGCAAAATGATCTCCTTAAAATGAGAGAAAAGAGGGGGTATTTATATGATTTTTGAGAATTCCTAGGGGAAATGGAGGGTCAAGATTGTGCCACCAAATATCAAGATGTAGGGCTAAGGTGAGTTAAAAACTCACAAGCCCTCACATCTTGACATGTGGCATGTGATTTAGCCCTAAAAGGTGAAGTGGACATGAGGTGGAAGGAGAAGTACATGACATGGAGAGGGGTACAAAGTACCTTGAGATTGGACAAGATCTCCTCATAAAGGAGGTCCTTGTCCCCATGTGAGGTGAGGGACATGTGAGGAATTAAAAATTCCTCAAATATTCTCATGGGGAGATGGGAAAGAATAAAGAATAAGTGAAGGACAATGGGGAAGTGAAGGAATTAAAATTCCTTTTGGGTTATGGGGATTAAATGTGAATTAAAATTCACATAGGGAAGTGGTGCCTTGTCCAAAAGGAGAGAAAGCCTTTAATAAAAGGTTGACTCAAGGACATATGCCATAAATAGGATGAGGATTAGGTTAGGCTAATCAAATGATTAAGGTTGTGCAAGTACTTAGTTAGATGGACTAATGACTCATTAGAAGCAAGTGGGAAATTATGGAGGATGTGACCTTAATGATGATTAAGGGTGTGCACATGCTAACCCTAGTTAATTAGAAGAAGATGAAGTAATTAATATGGATTAGGGACCAACTTGAAAAAGTTGGAGGATGTGACCATGAGAGAGAAAAGATGAATTAAAAATGAATTTTAATTTAAAAGGGGAATATTACTAAATTAAATAAAAGGGTATATTTATTTAATTTAGAGGAGGAAGAGGGGTAAAGTATTAAATTAAATACTTTAGGATCCTTATGCAAGATGCAGGGTATTAATTAAACAACTGGTTTAATTAATATTGACAGAGGGGATGGGCGACCAGATGAATAAGGAAATGCATTTGATCATATGGAGGTGATCAAATTGGATGTCTACAATCACCATTCACAAAGTCATTTTTACCCTTTACCGTGATACCCCTATCACATTAGCCACCCCTCATAACACCCATACCATACCTCTCTACCATAGTTCATCACCAAGTAGCTCACGGTGGGACGGTGAGAGGAGCCACTACCATTTACCGCACCCTCCACACTATACCACTATACCTCATGGGGTCAAGATACAACCCGCGATAGAATGGTACATTGAAGAAAGGTACTAAAGACACACTGCAGTACTACAAGGGAGCGGAAAATGACATGAGGTAGTACGGTGAATAAGTCGTTATGTCATTCAAAACACAATGATCACATCAGTCAACATCAAAACATAAAATTGAGCTTGACACTAAGATTTGAATTGTGCGAATTTATGATCCAAAAGCAAACATATCTTGGTGTTGAAATACATGAAACAAGTTGAGATTTTTCACTCATAATAGCTGAAACCAAGTTGTAGACAAGCTCAAATTGCGGGAGTAAAGGGAATTCTTCAAAGTGAGTTTTATCCCTAGGTAAGCTTTTCCCATCAATCCTCAAAGATGACAATCAGTTAAAAGGTATAGATGAATGGAGAGAAGAATTTGATTAGATGATTCCTAAATGATTCGCACATATACAAGATGAGGGGGAGATCAATCTCAACAAGTTCCATACTCTATTCGATGGGATCATCATGTTGGAAAGTGGATATACAAAGTTTGTGGTGGATGTCAGAAACCTCCTAGATAACAGATGGAAGAGTCACCTTACAAACTTCACAGCTACACAGGAATTCAAGTGGCCAAGTGACTTGACAATTAATAAGTGTGATATGATTAATTGGTTTCCCAAAAGGAATTAAAATCCTTCAATCACAGTAATCTGGAAGTATTATTTGGATTAGTAAGAAGAACCATATAATTAGGATTGTCAATTTGGCTCCAATTTGGTGTTATCTATGTTCTTGTATAATTTATTCAATTGGTTCTTTCAAGTAAAGATTAAAATTATTTTGATAAATTATAAGTAACCTAGTTTTGTCAGTTGGATAAGTAAGTAAATTTTGTCAATCACTTTCCTGCACATTTATACAAGTTATAAACCAATATTAGTGTGCCAAATAGTTAGAGTTACTACCAAATACAATCCACTTATCTTAGACTCTCATTTGACTCCATTTACCCAACAAGGAACTAGTCTTACCCATTTCATCATTTAATTTTATCAAATTTGTTTTCAAAACTTTACATCTGTTAACTGAACATATTAAATTTCACCTTGATATTGCTTATACAATTTATACCAAATTAGGGTTACATCTCTCCACTCCCAATTGCCATTGAGGATAGATTGCTTAAGTAGGAAGCACACAGTTTATGTCTACCTTGTTTACATAGGTATACCGACCTAGTTCTGACAAAGGATAAAGAGAAGAAGGTTCAAATACATTATTTGGCCTTGTTCATTAGCCTAAAGCATACCAAGAGCTTGGCAACTTCTTGAGGTTTTCCAACAAGCATTTTTGAGAACTAACAGATTGGCGACTCTGCTGGGGACAAAATATGAACTCAGGACTTTCATCATAGATTCATTCTAGAGTTAAAAGAATTTTCTAGGAACAAATTAAATCATTTTCCTACTTTCAAAGGGTAGGTGGTGACTCTAAAGATATTTTTTGACATATAAAATAAGCATCATATAAAAAAGAATAGACGATAGACATTAGAGATACTTTATATCATTTGATATGAATGGAAGAATATCCTTAGACCAGGTTAGTCCCAAGAAGAATAATGGGAGATGGATTGAAAAACATGGATCTCCTCCTATAAAAACAAACACAAACAAGAAAAAGTCTAAGGAGACATTTATCCAAGCAAATGTCATAAATGAAGAAAAATCGTCAGAACAAGTCTTTAATGCACACAATAGCTTTGCTTCATTGTATGGTTCAGAAGATCACAAAATTGATCCATGTGGAGATCCCCACACTCCATTTGGATGAGAGAAAAATGATCGTCCCACTTGTCACTTTGAAATAGACCAAGAAAAAATGCAAGAGTTCTATGCCCATAGAGAGGAGGAACAGAGACAAAGGAAAGAGGAGCATGATTTTGAAATGGGCCATAGACAAGAAGAAGGAAACTAGTGTGGGTCCATGGATAAAATAACTTCAATTGAAGATTTTCAACATATGACTGATCAAGAATTAGAAATACAAATGTAATGGCAGGAACAACAGCTTGAAAGAAGACAATGTATGATAAAAAGAAACATAGAGTTGAGTCAACAACTATCTCAACTGAACATTAATACATCAAAACCACCTGAGTATGTTCCCCCACATAAAAAGGGTGGTAATATCAATCCACAAGGAGCGTCTCAGAACATAAGAGCACTGCAAAATGTAAACTGAAGATAGCATTTTCAGTATAATATGCCATCTCAGAAATCCCAACTTTAAAATACTGCAATGCTTCCCAATACAATCCACCTCCAAGTCAACAATATCCCTCACAATATCAAAAACATGTGCCCCATCAAAATATGTACTATCAACAACACTTCCAATAGAATGCCTATCATCAACCTCAATATGGGTACCAATACTACCCTAATCTGCCACCCCTCAACTTGCCTCCACAAAATCCTACAAACCCATGTAAGAAATTTGACCTGATAGGGTATCAATTGTACCCATACCCAATGGATAGTAATTGGAGAAATATGGTTCCCAAGTTCACTAGAAATAATGGGATATCAATAGAAGAACATACCAAAAAATTTAATGCCTTTGTTCAAGATAATGGTATGGATTATGAAGATGTAAATATGAGATTGTTCATGATGTCTCTAATAGAAGAGGTGAGAGACTAGTTCAACAACCTGCTTGATGTTTCAATTAATTCTATATTAGATTTCCAAGATCAATTCTTGGAGCAATATGGAAATTAATGTGCACCTGAGTTTTCCTTGCATGAACTTATAAGTATCCAAAAAAATCAGAATGAGTTAGTTTATGAATTCAACCAGAGGTTCTCCAAATTGCATAATAAGATACCAACTGGGTCCAAATTGATAGACCTTGTAGCATTGAGCATGTACCTAAAAGCATTTGATCCGAAGACATGATATGAGCTTAGAAATAGGTGCCCTAGAAATCTAGTTGAAGTACAAAAAAAGCATTGACAATTAAGAACAATAGAAAGGCTGCTAGGATGATTGGTAAGGCAGATAATCTCAGGGTTCCCCAAAATGTTAACTACCCTCAAAATAGGAAAAATAATGCATATAGAAATGAAATATTGAGGTTTCATGATATGTCGTATAACAAAAATTTGATGGATGGAAGGCCCATAATTGATAGGACTAAGAGTAAGGATACTCATGATCCCTTAAAGAAGAAGGGAGCATATATTGTTAACAATAATCCTCGGTGTCAAGTTTGCAATTTGCCACATTCTCCTTACCATTGTGTGGTAGCTCAATCAATACAAGAAGAAGAAATACCAATGGACAATCAGGAGGAGGATCATACATACAATTGGATAGGGATATTCATCTTTAGAAGAGGAAGGCTACGAGTATGATGTTGATAACTAGAGATACAATATTCATATGGTAGAACAAGTATTTTCTGATTATGATGAAAGAAATGATGAATTACATTCTCCTTATGCACCATCTCAGTCAAGTAAATACAAAGTAAGGAAACCAACTGGTGAGGAGATCAAGGAATTAACCATTTTTGTAGTAGAATAGTCAAAAAGAAAATATCAATTGATAAATAGAACAATAAATGATGGTGAGGGTTTTCCAAGAGGGATATTTGTGAAAGATAAAGGAGAAAAATAAGGAACACCAAAAGGGATAGAAAGTAAGTAGCCTGATAAGAATGAACAAAAACATGTATATAAAGAAGAAAACAAAGGGTTGCATAAAGAAAAACAAAAGTCTGATGAAACAAACAAAAGAGAAAAAGAGAAGGAGATCCACTAGAGAAAAAGAAGATAACCAAAATATAAAATACATCTTTCAAATTCACACATGGCTTGTCTTAGGTAAAAATATTTGCACCATTATTAGAAATGATGAAGATAAAAGAGTATAGGGATAGTCCTATTCAATTAATATCTAATGGAAATGATAAAATCACAAACTTTGAGAACAAGGGGACCACCAAGATAAGTAATAAGTAGGAAAAGGTAAAGGTTCCTAAGGTTTTTCTTGGTGATGCATTGATGAATCCTCCACAATTCGATCCATTCTTTACTACATTACTCATAAATAACAGGTTGGTCAGAAATTGTATGATAGGTTTAGGGGCTGCTATCAACATTATGCTAGTAGGGGTCATGAAACAGCTTGGCATGTGGGTAGACACTAATGGTGGTAAATGCTATGGCATGGATAGTATACCCGTCCCAGTGGTAGGAATCATGAAAGATGTAGAGGTAAAGTTGGTTGCTTATCCACAAGAAACTTATAATATTGACATATCTGTGATTGATACACCTCATTTTGGGATGCTTTTGTCAAGATAATGGACTGCAGTAGTTGGAGGAAATGTATAGTTTCACTTGTCCTATGCCACAATACCAATCAATGGTGAAGAGTTCAAGCTATATAGAGAGCCAAGGATGAATCAGATTGTGGATTATGTTGCTCAAGAGTAGCTAAATTGATTTTGTGATGTGGATTTAGGGAGTTTTAGGATAGATCCTTCCTAGCCTAAATTAGTGAATACTGATCCATTTGATAAGCATGTTTCTAAGAGTCAGCATGGTGTATGGAAGAAGTATTTTGAAGGAGCATGTATTTAGGAAGGAAATGGAGTAGGGGTAGTGTTTATCTCACCTGAAGGTACTACATTCAAGTATTCAGTTTTGCTAATGTTTAAGTGTACAATTAATATAGTAGAGTATGAAGCCCTGGTAATTGGTTTAAATATGGTTGTAAAACACAAGATCAAACTACAAACTATTCTTGGATACTTTTAGTTGGTCATTTCACAAGTTAGGTCAAAATATGCTGCAAAAAACAATTGGTTAAAACAATATAGAAATGTTGTGTGGGATACAATTGAATTATTTGATGCTTTTTCCACTAATGGATAGACAAGTCCAAAAACATGATGGCATATTTCCTAGCCAATGTAGCCCTAAAAAGAGATGATATCACCATGGTCGGAGTATCTCAAGTTGAATTCAAGACAAGGCCTACTATCCCTGATAATATTTATAGTTGACAAGTTTTCAATGATGACATTGATCTCATAAAGCTTCTCCATTGCATAGACCAATATGAATCCCAAGAGATTGACTTTAATGCTTTTGTGGAAGAATAGATGGCAAATAAACTGTGTTCAAAAAAGAAGTTGTGTAGCTCAAAACCAAAAAACTTCCTAAGGGCCTTGTGGCACTAGAAAGGGTATTTGATGGAAATTATCATGCTCTCATGAAGAAAACACCAGTAAAGAGAGAAGATGTTGAGGAAATCAATCTGGGGACTGGATTGGCACTAAAAAGAGTTTAAATTACAAAGAAGATAAGTCCAACAATTAGAAAAATGTTGATTGCATTGTTAAGAAAATAAAAGCACATTTTTGCTTGGTCTTATTGTTACCCAGACTTTCACACATGGCTCAATCAAGTAGAGCCCATTGAGAAAGGAAATAAAAAATTGTACATTTTTAACCTCCCTATGTTGCATTCATATATATAAATGAAATAACTTGACATACCACAACTACAGATCATCACATTTATATAGATGCATGAAACATAAGAAGATTTTTACAAAAAAATTCTTCTGAAAAAGTTATTTTATTGAATGAAATATTCATTTAACTCACACAAGCCGTGAGTTTAACTGTTGCTTGCTTATTCAATACAAAACAAAATCAACATATACATGAATAAGTAAGAAAATGAAAATAAAGTGCATATAGGGAGGGTAACCAGTCATTTCTTGTGAACAACTAGTTATTTGTCGAAGTCTTCTTGGTTGG
>VDFB02047230.1:384441478-384474252 GCA_007258455.2 Sequoia sempervirens
TGATGAATGGAAGGACAAGTTTGGGTGACAAAACAAAGATAGCATGCATCTCTAATCAACACATGGTAGAGTTGTTTGGCTATCAAACAATCAATGACTGAAGGATTCCAATGTTGTTGGCAGCAATTAAATAATGTTGGCAGTGATTTTTCCAAAAAAAGTGAATGATTAACTATAGCTA
This sequence comes from Sequoia sempervirens, assembly GCA_007258455.2. Taxonomy (NCBI): domain Eukaryota; kingdom Viridiplantae; phylum Streptophyta; class Pinopsida; order Cupressales; family Cupressaceae; genus Sequoia; species Sequoia sempervirens. The sequence continues at coordinate 384,441,660 of VDFB02047230.1, forward strand.
TTGAACAATCTAGCTAGACAGTAATGGGTATGTGCAAGATCATCATGGAAAAAACAGGCCCTTAAGTGGTGATAAGATTTAGAAAAATTGGAGTAAGGCAACTTGATGTAAAAATTTAAATAAGTTATCTATATTATTTCAAAAATATGTAAGAATTGAATCTATAGAAAATTGAATGTATTTTCTAAACTACTAGGTTTATTTTAAAAAAATAAAAAACTATTTGGTGAAAATTTGACATTTCAATGCAATAGTACTTAAATTTCAGGGAAAAAATAAAAAGTAGGTGTCTGTCTGACCACCCTAACCAAAATAAAATGATAATATTTTTTATAAGATTTTAGATATAAGTAGAGGACTCATGTCCCGATGTGATGCATATTTTTTTGTAATTTTTTTCCAAGTAAATAATTAATTATGAATTTTTTATTACAACTTTTAAAAAATATAAAAAATCATATGTCTAACCACCTTAACTTGGTAAAAACTTCATGAAATTCAATTTTTTTTAATCCTATAGTATGTGAAGCATAGAATGTGACGCATGTTTTAGATTCAAAAAATGTGAGTGTTTGAAAGCTATAGATGTTTTTCAATCAATGTATCAATCGAGACTTTATTCGTAATTCAAGTAGAAAATGAATAATAATTATTTATTAAATTCAAAGTAAGGAATAATTTATATTGGTGGAAAGCTAAGAATCTCCCTTAGAAAACCTTTTTGTTTCATCAATTTTGGGTAAAGAAAAAGTCATTAGCCACATGCCCTACACATACCCATCATATCGCCACTTTTTGGTTCATCATGATCTTGCACATACCCTAATGGACTAGATGCCCTTACACAATTCTGAGAAAATGGTCAAGAAAAAGAAAGGAAAGTACAGATCAGATTTACTGGCAAAAGCTTTCACCGAATGAGAAGATCCTCCAAGTGAATTCGTAGATTTTGAGTTGGCCACAAAGGGCACTGTAGACAGCGATTTGAAGACACCAATAAAGGTTTTTATAGGTTTTCTCAATCACACCCCTCTCACCACTTGAAAAGAGGGTTCTAGGCTTGGTCAATCGCACCCCTCTCACCACTTGACGTGGATTCAATGGAGAGCACTATTTCAATAGAAGACAATGCTACAAACATACTTCCCTTAATTTTTCTTCCTATAGATACAAAAATCAAAGGCTTGGACTATAATGAGGGTGCCTCTATGTAAAACTCGCAACCCAAACATAGAGAAATACACACCCTGCAATGAGAAATGAGAGCCTTGGATGCAAGGATTCACATCTCTCACAAATTTAAAATACCTATTAAATGGTAATTTCAACATGACCAGGACTCAATTTGACCAATCACGCCACAGTTTGAAAAAAGAGTGGGGTCAAAACAAACCAAAAACAACATATTTGTTCATCTTATGGCTTGCACTATCTCCTTCCCGCTCTAATAACATAAAAGAAACTAGATGATATAGGAGATTAGGAAGCAAGCACATGAACAATGAAAGATTGTATTACCTAACCCACTAAATGAAGAGCTCAAATCCTCAATATATAGCAAAGAGGAGCAACCATAATCCATAGGAATAGGAACATATGGCATGAGAATAGGATAAGACTACTTATCCTACAACTCATAGGGAGAGAGTCAAGAGACAACTCAACCACCTAATGAGGAGAGGAATTCTTATCCTACAACTCATTGGGAATGAGTCAAGGGTACACTCCAACACCTAACTATGATTGAGTTAGTGTAAACTATAGGAGTTATACACCAACATATAACTAGGAAAAATTTATTCAAGTGTTCTAGAGTGGTAGTAAGCATAGTAATAATTATTAGTGGAATGCATATTAATGTTTAAAAAAAAATTGGTTGTGTCTACGCTCAAGGTGTATAAATTATGGGCATGACAATTTAATAGGAAAGAATTATTCTAAATTTTATATTGCACATGTAAATATGTTTCTAAATTAAAATATAAAAAATATTCAAAATATATCTCTAAGGAAATTTTATAAATTTAAGGCTAAAACTAAATATTTTATTCCATACATAGTTTAACATGACTTTTTATAATAAGTGTAAATCTAAAACAATTTATAATTACAAAATTAAATACAATAAATTTATTATTACACATAAAAATAAGCCTTTAAATTAATATGTTTAAAATTGGCATATGTATCTTTAAAATAATAATGTGATTAAAAATTACATTTACACTTTATCATATAATTTCAAAATTATTATTTATCTATTTATTATCATTTTTTATATTTTTTTAATTTTTTTATTATAAATAATAATCTTCTAAGGTGAATGTTATTAATTAGCATATATATCTTTAAAATAATTTAATGTAATTAAGAATTACATTTACACTTAGCTTTATCATATAATTTCAAAATAATTAATAAAATTATTATTATTTATGTATTTATTATCATTTTTAAATCCTTTTTTTAATTTATTTTTAATTGTAAATAATAATCTTCAAGGTGAATGCAATTTATAAGTTTGGTAAAATTATTTTGTTAATTATGGGCTATTATTTTTAAATCATTTATTAATGAAAGGCTTGATGGATAAATGTTGATAATAAGTAAGTCTGATTTCTTCAACCCTAACCATATTCCCAACTCTAAAATCATAAGTATAACTCTAACCTTGCCCTAACACTAACCATAATCTATAACCCTAACTCTAACAAAACATTGTAACCTTAAACATAACCCTGATTGAAATATAATTGAAACTCAATCTTAACCATAATTGAACCCTAACCCTAACACTAACCTTAACTCTAATCCTAATGTATTATTAAGCCCTAACATATTATTAATAATCCTAATTGAGCCATGACCCTAGCTCTAGCACTAACCCTAATAGTAGCATTAACGTGAATCCTAAAACTAATCCTAACCCTAACCCTAAACCTAACCTTAATCATAAACCCAATGTTTACCCTAAATGAACCCTAACCATAACTCTAATTGAACCCTAACCTTTCCTCTAATCAAACCCTAATCATAACCTTAACCAAAATAAGCCTAATTAATCCCTAACCCAACCCTAACACTAAATATAACCCTATTTAAATCCTAATTAAACCTTAGAGTTCAGAGTTAGGGTTAGGGTTATAATTAAGCTTAAGGTGGAGTTACGTTACATTTAGGCTTATGATTAGGTTTAAGGTTAGGATTACAGTTTTGGGTTTACAGTTTTGTTTCAATTTAGGGTTACTATTAGGGTTAGGGTTATGATACAAGGTAAGGTTAGGGTTAGCATTAGGGTTATGGTTAGGGTTTATGGTGTAGATTGGGGTTATATTATAAATAGGTTATGGGGTTATGGGTGGGGTTAGGGTTGTTCTGGGTTGTCTTATGATTGGAGTTGAGGGTTGGAGTTCAAACTCATGGATAGGGTTAGGGTTGCAAGGGGTATTAGGTAGATATAAACCTGTCCTAAACTAACCATAATTGTAACCTGCTATAACTATATGTCTTAAACCCAGAGCCCGTAATCATAGCCCTGACAGCAACCCCTTGGCCATAGGCCATATGGGCCTGGCCCTAGCTTCCTGGGTCATTGGTTTTTGCCTAGGTGGACCCTAGCCTAGTCACTCCATACTCCTGACCCTAACGTTGGCCCTAGTCCTAGTCCTGGCACTAATGAGGCCAGGCCCTGGCCCTGGGCCTGGGCATTTGGCCATAGGAATCAGGCCATTTCCTAGTCCTGGGCCACATAGGCAGTGACCCTGGGCCTAGCTGGCGTGAGTCGTGCTGTGGCCCAGGCTGGCACGCCCGGCCCTGAGGTGTGGGCTATAGTCCCTTGGCACTGGCCTGACGTTGGGTGTAATCATGGAGTTTAGTCTGGCCATGGTATCACGTAAGGTTTGGCCCAGTTCTGGCCCTAGCTAGCAGCCAACAGGCGGGTTCCTGGGCAGTGGTGGCATGGGCTGTCCTGAGTCTCAGTGTGGCACAGACTTTCAGCTAGACTATTAGCCTGTCGCCCAGAGACCATGACCATGGTGTATAACCTAACCGCAAACACCACTTCAGCATAGCGTTAAACTAATATTATTCATAATACTAACATAATATATATAATATGCAGGTTTTCTTCTTAGAACTCATGGATAAAGAGCAAGTGGCTAAGGTTAAGGGAAAAAAATCTCTAAAGGATGGTGACAAAGTGTCGGTTGGGAGAGGGTCGACAGAAAGGAAAAAAGATTTTGATGCAAAAAAAAAGGAACTACTAGATATGGTTGAAAAACACAAGACCCAACAGATTGAAATGGCCAAAACTCTAAGTGGCCTTAATTAGTTTCTTGTTTCTTTTTGTTTCTCTTGTTTTTGTCTCAAGTCAATTTTTTTGTTGTTGTTTTGCTGGTGGGTGTCGCTGGTTGTTGGTTGTCTGACTTTTAGTTTGACACCCGTTTTGGTTGGTTTTTTCTTGGTTGGGTTGTTGCTAGTAGTCTCTTGTTTAGTTTTCATAAGCAACATTTTGTATCTCTGATGTAAAGGGCTTCAAGTCCCTTCAAAACCTATTTTTCCCTATTAATCAAAACATAATATATATAATATAATAATAATATTGTCATTTAATAGTATCAATTAATAATATATTTATTAAATATCATTTAATATTGAATATAATATTATTGATTGTTGTGCTCCCACAATAAACTAGCTTATATATCTTAGTTAATCTATATAATATACAATAAGATATCATTTTAAAGACATTTTTTTAAAATTCAAAAATAAAAATAACAAAAAATCCAAAAAAATATGCCTCAAAAATGATATCTCTCGGTGTATAACAATTTTATTTTCTAAAAAAATGGATTCTCCTTATTTAGGAAAGTTGTCTCTTTATTTAAGAAATTTGTAAGAAAGTTGCCTCTTTATTTTGGAAACTTGTTGCTAGTTTTATTTTTAAAGCATGAAACCTCTATTAATATCATTCTATAATATTATCTTAATTTAAAGCTAAGACTAGATGTAATTGTTTTTTCTTTAATTTTATATTATATTTTTTAATATTTTATAAAATTTGATGGTTTAGATCATTTTCAATAATACTTCACTATATTGAAATATAAAAATGACAATATATAAAATATTTAATTTCATATCTACTTATCTATATGAAAATGAATGACTTTACTACAAAATACAAGTGTAAAATAATATAAATCACTTTTATCATTCTTTTATTTTAAATATTTTTAATTAAATTAATTTAATATTAAAATGGATAAAAAAGTAAATAGATTATAAATTAAAAATTAAAACATGTTAATTATAATAGCAGTAAAATATAAAATGTAATGATTTAAATATATTAACAAAAATTATTAAACAACATATATTTTTCAAATCACAATTATAAAATAACTTATGTAAAACTAAATAAAGTAATAGGATCATGCTTTGGAAGTCAATGTGGCTCTCCTTTGTTGGTAAGTTGGTGATGCTAAAAACTGTTTTGCATTCTCTTACAACTTATCTTTTGTCAAGTCTACAACTTCCAAAGGATAAAGGTAAGATCTTGCAAAATACTTTTAGGTATTTTCTTTGGGCTGAAGATGTTACTCAAAAGAAAAATTTGGCATTGGTTGCTTGGTATTTAGTGTGTAAATACAAACTTATAGGGTGGGTAGGTTTGAGGAACTTGTTCTTGCAAAGCAGGGCACTAGGTGATAAACTAGTCTAGAAATTATATTGAAAACTAGATGTAAAATGGTGTTGGTTAATGAGATATAAATACTTGGATTCCCTCAAAAGGGAACACATTTTTACTTAGAGGGATCTTCCTTTTGGGTCAAAATTTTGGAATTCCATTACCTCCTGCAGATTGGTTCTTCTTCCCCACCTCTCCTAGCTACTAAACAATGGATAAAAATCTCTATTCTAGGATGATTCCTAGAATGGTCACCAACTAGTCAAGTGTTTGGGAAATTGGGGACAAATTGAAACAAAATTAAAATCTCTTTGGAGTGACAAGGTAAAAGACTAATTAATACTTGATCTGGGGATCCTCTTCACCAAGCTAAATGGAAGGATTTTAATTTTCTTTATACTTTGGAAGACCTAAAAGAATCTCTAAAATATGAATTGATGAAAAGAAAAAAAATTATTTCTAATAAACTGGATGAGATTATTTGGACAAGGTCCAAATTAGGACAATACATTGTCAATAAGGGCTATAATTCATTGTTTTCATCATCAAGATCTACCATCTGGCCTTATAGCCTCTACTGGGGTCCTGATGTCCTCCCTAAAGCTAGTGCTTTCTCATGGTTGGATCTTAAGGACAAAATCTTGTCTAGCATGCACTTGGATGTATTGGGGATAGTTCCCATGTTCCCTTATGTTATGTGTTGGGGGGTAAAGCACAAATTTGTGTCACATTTTATAAAGGAAATTTCCAACACTGATCCAACTTTTAAACTTGAATCATGAAAAAGTGGAATTTATGTTTTGAATTTTGAAATGATGTAAACTAGTAAAATGTGTATTTTTTAGTGTATTTTATGTTTGTATTTTTTTTTAAATATTTTAAAATATTTTTTAATAAATAAACACTAAAATTTAGTTATTAATAAAATGCTGAAAAAATGATGTTACATGAGACGTCAAACTTTTAACAGTAAATTTTATTTTTTCTCTTTCAAATTTTTTGTATGTATTTATAACTTGAAACTTTGGTGCATGGAATTTTTTTTCCAATTTTGATAAATATATATTTTTAAATAAATATTAAAATGTGTGTGTATTAAGAAATAGTTGTTTCTATTTTTTGTCAACTTTCATATTAAATATTTATCTAAAATAGAAAAAAAATTATGCAATCTTGATATAGATTCTTTTATCTAGTGCATCATATTTTTTCAAAAAAATTAATAAGTTTTTGTATTTTTCCTTTGCATGGTAAGTAACCTACTTTTAGTAAAAATAATAAATAAAATATAAATAATAATTAAACTATTAAAATAAATATATTTTTGAAAACTATACTTATGCATCTACAAAAGGGTATTTTTATATTTTATAAAAAATGTTGTTTACATGAGTAGAAATTATTGAAACATCAAATTTTTGAAATAATTTTATTTTTTTGGTAAATTGGCCTTAAAGTGGTGCTCTAAATATTTTTAGCCAACAGTTTTAGTTGAAAAGGTTGTGGAAGTATCTAACTTAACTAGAATGAATATTACTAGATCATATGTTTGACCAAAATTGATTCTTAGTTAAGAATACTTAAATTTAGTTGTGCTAATAAGTTGGTCGAAAGTGTGACACAGTTTTGTGCTTTTACCCTACCAAGAAGGCTATTGAATCTACTAACCACCTTCATATTGGTTGTGACTGCACATTTATATTGGACATGGATGATGTTGAAATTGGGTTGGATAGCTCCCCTTCTGAACTCGATTCTAAGCCATTTTCTAAGTTGTCCCAAACTATACTCCAATTTGAAATTTGCAAGCATTTGAAAAATCTATCCCTCCATTGTCATTTGGAACCTATGGTTGGAAAGAAACAATTACATATTCAATAAAACAAAGTTGGAAATAAAGCAAATCATTCAAAAGATTGAAATCTTCATTTTTGAAGTAGTGATGTCAAGCATTTTTAGAAATGAGAATAAAAATAAGGTGTTCTCCTCATGGTATGCATTTTTCCTTAAGAATTGGAATCTTATTAAACTCCCCAACCTTGGATCAATTCAAAAAAAGAACTCTATTGTGAATAGGAGATTGGTTAAATGGCTCTCGCCCCCTATAAGATTTCATTAAAGTAAATTTTGATGGTGCCTCAAGGAGCAACTCTAGAAATTCTGGTGTTGTGGTAGTTCTTATAGATTGGCAAGGGAATTGCATTGGTGCAGTGTGTTTCATTATTCCTGAGGGAACTAATAATGTGGCTGAGTTCAATGCTCTTAGAATGGGTTTAGAATTAGAAATAAAATTATCTATACCCTAAATTCTCATCGAGGTGGACTCAATGATCATGATTTCTACAATTTCAAATAGATCTTCCTCTTCCTGGCATCAGAACTACCTTCTAAACCACATACATATCTTGCTAACAAAATTTTCTTCATTTAAAATTTAGCATTACTTTAGAGAGGAAAATGGGCAGGAAATTTTTTAAGAAAATAAAGCAATTAATGAGAAAATTTCATATAAAGTATTTTTGAGGCTAGATTGTGCTTTATTATTTGTGTAATTTTGGTAAGAGACTCATGATTTTTCTGATAAGGTTAACAGGTCAATTCTCACAAGGAAGAATTTGGTTGGTTTATGGAATTCTCCTTGGTTACAGGAATTATATTCATAAGGATGAGAATACCGATTTATAAAGGTTGTTTTTTATCCTTGATATTAAAAAATAGAATCAAAGTACACATGGGTTCACCACCTCATCTATTGGGAGTTTCAAACTACTTGGGTGGCTCGATAATGCAGACTCATCATGGTTTTATCTAGCCAATAATGTGTGGGTTTCTCAAAATTAATTGCCACTGATGGAGAGATGGATGGTGGCGGGTTCATACACTGCACATTGACATCGTGTTATTGCTAAATTCAGCATGTGAATCTTATCATTTCTTATAAATGTACATATCAATCTTAGTTGTTCTTTGTGGCCTCCTCTAGTAGCTTCTCTTAAATGGACACTAATTTCCTTACACTATCTAGAATTAAATAACTAGTACCTCTTGTGACAGTTGTTCTTACTTACTTCCTTTTTGAGGAAAAGTCAGAGTACAAAAAATTGTCCATCTACTATTTCTAGTTACATTCTTCACTTGTCGACATTTAGGTGACTTGTTTGAATTGTTTGGTTCCTAAAGAATGTTGTAATGGATCTCAATTGAATGGCATTGATTGCTAAATATGCTTGAAACAACACTTGCCTTACTATATTTTTTATTATAACACTTGGCATGGAATTTGTTTCGAAGTATAGCTTTGGTCACCTCTAGTACTTGAACCATAGATTTTTGGGACTAAGAATGTTATGTCTCTTTTGCTCAATTAGGGTCTTTCATCTAATGGAAAGAGATAGATCCCACACCCAAAATCTACAGTTCATTTTGATGAACCCCCATTGACAAACACCTTCTTTTCTAATTTGGAGTCCTTCATCATAGATCTAGTTTAGCATTGACCTTGCATTAGGGATTGCATGGATTCACTTGCATACTACGTTTCAAATTTTGCATTCATTAAAAAGTGCATTGAGATTGCATTTTTTACATCTAAAATCATTAAATTTCTCTGAAATTTTGCATGTTTATCATAGGTCCACATCTTACAACATCACACACATCACAAACCATTGAAATTTTTTGAAAAAATTATAAAACACCCCTACTGGGACTCATTTTCCATTTGTAGTCCCTATACAGATTACAGAACAACATTGAAATCGTTTTCCAACTTTCCCCTACATGAGGCTCTAGTTGCACATATACTATAAGTCTGCAAAGTTTTTGGAACATTTTTTTTATGCATTTATCTCAAAACATCAATTTAGGTTGGTCATTTTTGTAATCACTTCAATTTCATGCATCCTTAAATTTGAAAATGTTTCCATTTCTAAAATTTTGTGTAACTTTGATAAAATTACTTTTTACTTTTGCATATACAATGTTTCTATTCATAAGAATTTGCATAAGTTTGTTAAAAGAAATTTTTATTCTTGCGTATTCATTATGTACATTCTTTAAATCTTGCATATATTGGATAAGAATGTCTTACATTTTTGCACATACATTGTTTATATTGCTAAAACATTGCATGAAATGGTTACATGTGCTTTTCATTTTTTATTCCAGACAGAAGCTGTAATTTTCATACCTAGTTGGAGCATGTTAAGAAACATTTACTATCCCTCCCTATGAGTGTTTTGTGAGAAAAGAAACTACAACTTTGCATATTCCTCATGATCTAAGCCTTTGTTCTTCTCCTAATATATCTCTATTGAAAGAATATATTAAAGGTGATAGAAGAACCAATCAATGAGAGTGTTGAGAATCTAAGTTGTTTCTCTCCTCCTACCTCTCTTAGTGGACAATCCATTGATCAACAAGCCAACTTAAACATAACTAATCATGACAATAACATTTTCCCTTCTCCTAGTGTCTCTCATAGTTATGAAGCAAATAATTTGATTGATGAAGGTCATGAATATTTCAGTTATCCCCCTTCTCCAAGGGAAACCCTTATGAAGCAAAACAATTCACCCATTGATCATTCCCCTAATATCAATGTAGTTCTTTTAGAAGAACCAACCTTTGAATGTCAACAACATTTGGCTTGTAGTTCTTCTAACAACTCTTCTCCTAAGGAGAATATCATGATGCCAAACAATATACATATCCCTCTCACACTCAATCTTTCCTAGAAGATGATACTCAAGTGGCATTGGATTCCTCTTCCCTAACAAGACATGCACATAAACACAAGATTCTTGATGTCCTAACAACACAAGTGAGATCTCCTTTCACTAGTGAACTCTCTAAGTCACCTTCCATTAATGAAACACATAAATAATTTTGAACTATCTTCAAATACATGATGCAATCTAACCATAACAATTTTTTGCATCCACTAAGTTGTAACTTATTGACTCAAACATGTAGGGGATAACACAACACTCCTACTCCATTACCTTTTCTCCCACATAGAGTCCCTACTGTTGAGGACCTTAAAAATAGTCTTGCTAATATATTTGTATGGGAACTCATTCAGTTATCACCTATAGTCAAATTTCTATTTAATGAAATGATAGAAATATAGGAGGAGATACAATATTACCTAGCATCACAAAGTGTAACATCCTCCCCTTCTCCCCTGCACGTGACTCATTCAGACATTGCCTTCCTCACACATGAAATTCCCTCACTTGCAATTCAAAACCAAAATGACCCCTTGATGATAAAGGTGATCATTAATGACACTTTAATTAGGTACACTATCATAGACAATGTATCTAACACTAGTGTTTGTAGTATTGATCTCCTACATAGACTTGGCATAGATAAAAAGCTCATTCAACCTCCTGATGTTCATATTCATGGCTTCGAAAATGTTAGTAGGTAACCACTAGGGATGATCACATTACCTATTGAGATTGGACTTGTAGTGTTGCCTACCACTATCCATATCATGCAAGAACCCCTTCCATACAACCTTATCCTTGGAAGACCATGGATTCATGCTATGAAAGGAGTCCCATCTACCCTTCACCGTCAAATGAAATTTGAGTACCATAACAAGATATACATGGTTGATGTAGATGAACAAAGCTATCAATCAACTAACGACACCACTTCCAACTCCCCTAATCCTATTAGATCAAAACTTGAATCTTTACAAGTTGATACTAATTCTTCACCTACAAAAAAATCTTTAGTGATAATTGGGGGTTGTTAGTTTCTACACCTCCTTGAAAAATCTCTCCCTCATGGTCCACAAAGTCAGCTACAAACAATTCATTTTCAGATGCAAGTTCTAGTAGCACTTATGGTTTCCCACCTTCCTTTACGAGTGAGTCTATCATATCACAACCTAAAAAACCTTGTGTTTTATACCCTCATCTTGATTCAACATCCACAAACAATAGTGATGGGGGAAATATAACTCCCGTAACTCATCAGGAGATGAGATATAACATTAAAAAGGATTTTGTTCTTGCCAAGAAACCGCTCCTCAGAAACATAAACCCCGTTTATATGACTTTGAAGCTTGTTATGGTATTAAGTAAAATCTCCTTCCCACACATGGAACCAATGTTCACATGAACAACACTGACATACCATACTATTTTAAAAAATATATAGGGACATCTCCACAATCTTCACTTTCATCTAACACTTTGCACACCGGAATTCAATATCTCAAGGCATGTGGTGCTCTTCCCTGTGTAATAACACCTTATCCCTCTACATGAGACTTCCTTTCATCTATTTCAGCTCACCTTTGTATTGCACTAAGTGGGGGCAAGGGTTTTGTTAGCCTTGTCCTTGTATGTTATATGTCGTTGTCTCTTTTGACTTGACATTAACCTTTCATGAACATATATATTGGCAAGCTTAAGATGTGGATGACATGTATTTAGATTGATTCGCATGTGACATACTACCTTTTTTCATGACACAACTTATCAAAAAAATATGACTTGGTATAGGAGTTAGTTCTCATGTCTTCTTCTTCTACTTTAAAGCAATTTATCACAAAATGTTGTGTAGCAATTTCTTTAAAGTGGGGGCATACATCACCACTCACATTTCATTGTGTGATTTCTTTCTTCTTGCGATGCCTCCTTTTCTTGGTGGAATCATTGGGGTTGAATTCCTCCAAGAGGTTGATACTTTTTTTGCACTTATCCTCTCTTGGAGACATTAAGCATGATGTTCCATAAGATGAGACCTTGCATGAATTAAGTAAAATCCCTTTGAACAATACTTACACTATTCTACATTAACAATGTCTATGAGTGTCAAGCATATGAAGATTTACTTACCTCATAGAGCTCAAAACCCTCTTTTCTTCCTTTGTGGCACCTTATTAAAGTTATCAGGAGGTATAAATTTGATATGGTTGAGCAGGAAGCCCATTCTAAGGCACGACTTTCCCCACAACCACCTTTGTGTTTGTGAGTGCATACCAACTAGTGCATGTACTTCACCTTTTTAGGTCTTCTTACCCAACGGACCACCATGAGTTATGTCACCCCAGAGTGAGTATGTATTTTATTTTTGGACAAACAACCTAGATCTGATCTACAACTAGCTAGAAAAATGATTGAAGCTTGATCCACCTTTTTATTTTTCAAATTACTTCTTTGGGGTAACTCACCTCGCAGACGATCTTATGTTCCATGGCCCCAAAGTGAGCGCATCTTTCCCACCCTGTCTTTCTTCTTGCCATTGTATGATTTGATCCTGTGGGCTTCTCTATCTTCTTGATATCTTCATATGTTCATCCTCTCACTAAAGTGGGGGTTACATGCACCGTAGAAAAAAGGGCCTCTTGCTTGACATGGGAATAATTCATGATAAATTGGACCTAACGAGGACTTGATTTAGGTTTTGTGAGGCATTTTATGCATCCACACTAGGTCTTGGACCCTTGCAAATTGAATAACATGCTTTCAACGATGTCTTGTAAAGGTGTTGTAAAGTGTTGTAAGATACTTTCACACTTTTCTAGATTTAATAAACCCATTTATCACTAATTCAACATTACAAAATGTGTTTAATAACATTATTATATCTAAAATCTAGAAGGATTACAACTTAAACTTAATATTAAACTAGTGTTGTAATGTGTCTTGCACATTCACATTGAATTTTGTGTCCCAAGCCCTAATTTACCTTTACATCATCATTAATAGGCCCCTATGACCCATTATTGTGCATCTTGATGCCTAATTTGATCAAATAACTGACATAGTCATCATATAAACCTAATTTACCTTTTTCTCGACATTCTAGCTAGAAAAAATGGCCCTTGTGGGACCCACTCATAATTAGTGGTGAATTAGTTCCATTTAGGTGGGACCCATCCACCATGGGTGGCGAATGAGTCCCATTTGAGCTATTTTTGGGGTTTGAGTGGAAAAATTAGGTTTTAAGTTTAATTTTTCTCCATGTCAGCCTTAGGGATCTAATTAACAGGTAAATTATGAGGATTTCCTATAAATACAAGTCTTTAAACCCTAATTCATCATAACTTAACATCATTAATTATCTATCTTCTTTCTCTTGTCAAGCAAGCTATGGTTTTATCATTCTAAGTCATCAAGATAACACTTTTTAGACATTCAAGTATAGATTCTTCATCCATTGTTGCAAAAAATCAAGATCAATCATCATGAGAAGCTATTAACTCCATTGTTTCATGTTTCATTACTTTCTTTCATATTTTTGGTTTAATTACCTAAAAGGAGTTTGACCAAGGAAAACCCCCATGCCCTAACAATCAACATTTTCTCTCTCTTCCTTTGTGTGTTTGCAAATTTAGGTGATTGGATGGCTTAGACATGATTGAAGATTAGGTTGCATACTTGTTGAAGTCATCTCCACTTTTTCAAGCCCAAAATCTACACAAAAAGTCACTTGCAAGCCCAAATTTGGAAATTTCAGAATGGAACACCTAGAGGTGCAGATTGAGCAGACCGAGAGCTCCAGATTCCATTTTTGAGTTTTCAGAAAGGCCAAAGTGGACTAATTCACCATCAGTGGTGAATGAGTCGCATTGTACATGTTTTCTCAATATTTTTGTAGATTTGAACACCCATTTGGCTAAAATGGGCTTTGATACAATCATCTAGAACTGGGATTGATTTTCCCAAAATGGAAAATGAGTCCTTTTGAAACCAAAAATTTCATAAAAATTCTAAGTATTTTATCAATTAAAATAAAAAATTCCCACTCTTATTTTCTTAATAAATCACATTATCACTGTGATAGGTCGAATGTGAGTGTTAAAAAACAAGCAACAAGTAAAAGGGTGCAAATAAACACTAAAACAACCTACACCTCAAGATTAGCCTAAGTTGGAAACAATACAAGATAAAAGCAATGAAATGGAACTTTATACCTTGCATCGAATCAATCCTTTGGTTGGCCCTTTGATCTTTGATGTGTATGCTCCTTGGATGGCAAGTAGATACAAACTAAATGATGTTGTGAGGATGAGTGCAAGTGGATGAAAACAAGAAAATGGCTAAGTATAAGTTGAGAAACAAAATTGCAAGAGTTTGGCTAGCAAAATGATCTCCTTAAAATGAGAGAAAAGAGGGGGTATTTATATGATTTTTGAGAATTCCTAGGGGAAATGGAGGGTCAAGATTGTGCCACCAAATATCAAGATGTAGGGCTAAGGTGAGTTAAAAACTCACAAGCCCTCACATCTTGACATGTGGCATGTGATTTAGCCCTAAAAGGTGAAGTGGACATGAGGTGGAAGGAGAAGTACATGACATGGAGAGGGGTACAAAGTACCTTGAGATTGGACAAGATCTCCTCATAAAGGAGGTCCTTGTCCCCATGTGGGTGAGAGGACATGTGAGGAATTAAAAATTCCTCAAATATTCTCATGGGGAGATGGGAAAGAATAAAGAATAAGTGAAGGACATGTGGGAGAAGAAAGGAATTAAAAATTCCTTTTGGGTGCCTTGGGTTAAATGTGAATTAAAAATTCACATTGGGAAGGGAGATGCCTTGTCCAAAAGGAGAAAGCCTTTAATAAGGTTGACTCAAGGACATATGCCATAAATAGGATGAGGATTAGGTTAGGCTAATCAAATGATTAAGGTTGTGCAAGTACTTAGTTAGATGGACTAATGACTCATTAGAAGCAAGTGGGAAATTATGGAGGATGTGACCTTAATGATGATTAAGGGTGTGCACATGCTAACCCTAGTTAATTAGAAGAAGATGAAGTAATTAATATGGATTAGGGACCAACTTGAAAAAGTTGGAGGATGTGACCATGAGAGAGAAAAGATGAATTAAAAATGAATTTTAATTTAAAAGGGGAATATTACTAAATTAAATAAAAGGGTATATTTATTTAATTTAGAGGAGGAAGAGGGGTAAAGTATTAAATTAAATACTTTAGGATCCTTATGCAAGATGCAGGGTATTAATTAAACAACTGGTTTAATTAATATTGACAGAGGGGATGGGCGACCAGATGAATAAGGAAATGCATTTGATCATATGGAGGTGATCAAATTGGATGTCTACAATCACCATTCACAAAGTCATTTTTACCCTTTACCGTGATACCCCTATCACATTAGCCACCCCTCATAACACCCATACCATACCTCTCTACCATAGTTCATCACCAAGTAGCTCACGGTGGGACGGTGAGAGGAGCCACTACCATTTACCGCACCCTCCACACTATACCACTATACCTCATGGGGTCAAGATACAACCCGCGATAGAATGGTACATTGAAGAAAGGTACTAAAGACACACTGCAGTACTACAAGGGAGCGGAAAATGACATGAGGTAGTACGGTGAATAAGTCGTTATGTCATTCAAAACACAATGATCACATCAGTCAACATCAAAACATAAAATTGAGCTTGACACTAAGATTTGAATTGTGCGAATTTATGATCCAAAAGCAAACATATCTTGGTGTTGAAATACATGAAACAAGTTGAGATTTTTCACTCATAATAGCTGAAACCAAGTTGTAGACAAGCTCAAATTGCGGGAGTAAAGGGAATTCTTCAAAGTGAGTTTTATCCCTAGGTAAGCTTTTCCCATCAATCCTCAAAGATGACAATCAGTTAAAAGGTATAGATGAATGGAGAGAAGAATTTGATTAGATGATTCCTAAATGATTCGCACATATACAAGATGAGGGGGAGATCAATCTCAACAAGTTCCATACTCTATTCGATGGGATCATCATGTTGGAAAGTGGATATACAAAGTTTGTGGTGGATGTCAGAAACCTCCTAGATAACAGATGGAAGAGTCACCTTACAAACTTCACAGCTACACAGGAATTCAAGTGGCCAAGTGACTTGACAATTAATAAGTGTGATATGATTAATTGGTTTCCCAAAAGGAATTAAAATCCTTCAATCACAGTAATCTGGAAGTATTATTTGGATTAGTAAGAAGAACCATATAATTAGGATTGTCAATTTGGCTCCAATTTGGTGTTATCTATGTTCTTGTATAATTTATTCAATTGGTTCTTTCAAGTAAAGATTAAAATTATTTTGATAAATTATAAGTAACCTAGTTTTGTCAGTTGGATAAGTAAGTAAATTTTGTCAATCACTTTCCTGCACATTTATACAAGTTATAAACCAATATTAGTGTGCCAAATAGTTAGAGTTACTACCAAATACAATCCACTTATCTTAGACTCTCATTTGACTCCATTTACCCAACAAGGAACTAGTCTTACCCATTTCATCATTTAATTTTATCAAATTTGTTTTCAAAACTTTACATCTGTTAACTGAACATATTAAATTTCACCTTGATATTGCTTATACAATTTATACCAAATTAGGGTTACATCTCTCCACTCCCAATTGCCATTGAGGATAGATTGCTTAAGTAGGAAGCACACAGTTTATGTCTACCTTGTTTACATAGGTATACCGACCTAGTTCTGACAAAGGATAAAGAGAAGAAGGTTCAAATACATTATTTGGCCTTGTTCATTAGCCTAAAGCATACCAAGAGCTTGGCAACTTCTTGAGGTTTTCCAACAAGCATTTTTGAGAACTAACAGATTGGCGACTCTGCTGGGGACAAAATATGAACTCAGGACTTTCATCATAGATTCATTCTAGAGTTAAAAGAATTTTCTAGGAACAAATTAAATCATTTTCCTACTTTCAAAGGGTAGGTGGTGACTCTAAAGATATTTTTTGACATATAAAATAAGCATCATATAAAAAAGAATAGACGATAGACATTAGAGATACTTTATATCATTTGATATGAATGGAAGAATATCCTTAGACCAGGTTAGTCCCAAGAAGAATAATGGGAGATGGATTGAAAAACATGGATCTCCTCCTATAAAAACAAACACAAACAAGAAAAAGTCTAAGGAGACATTTATCCAAGCAAATGTCATAAATGAAGAAAAATCGTCAGAACAAGTCTTTAATGCACACAATAGCTTTGCTTCATTGTATGGTTCAGAAGATCACAAAATTGATCCATGTGGAGATCCCCACACTCCATTTGGATGAGAGAAAAATGATCGTCCCACTTGTCACTTTGAAATAGACCAAGAAAAAATGCAAGAGTTCTATGCCCATAGAGAGGAGGAACAGAGACAAAGGAAAGAGGAGCATGATTTTGAAATGGGCCATAGACAAGAAGAAGGAAACTAGTGTGGGTCCATGGATAAAATAACTTCAATTGAAGATTTTCAACATATGACTGATCAAGAATTAGAAATACAAATGTAATGGCAGGAACAACAGCTTGAAAGAAGACAATGTATGATAAAAAGAAACATAGAGTTGAGTCAACAACTATCTCAACTGAACATTAATACATCAAAACCACCTGAGTATGTTCCCCCACATAAAAAGGGTGGTAATATCAATCCACAAGGAGCGTCTCAGAACATAAGAGCACTGCAAAATGTAAACTGAAGATAGCATTTTCAGTATAATATGCCATCTCAGAAATCCCAACTTTAAAATACTGCAATGCTTCCCAATACAATCCACCTCCAAGTCAACAATATCCCTCACAATATCAAAAACATGTGCCCCATCAAAATATGTACTATCAACAACACTTCCAATAGAATGCCTATCATCAACCTCAATATGGGTACCAATACTACCCTAATCTGCCACCCCTCAACTTGCCTCCACAAAATCCTACAAACCCATGTAAGAAATTTGACCTGATAGGGTATCAATTGTACCCATACCCAATGGATAGTAATTGGAGAAATATGGTTCCCAAGTTCACTAGAAATAATGGGATATCAATAGAAGAACATACCAAAAAATTTAATGCCTTTGTTCAAGATAATGGTATGGATTATGAAGATGTAAATATGAGATTGTTCATGATGTCTCTAATAGAAGAGGTGAGAGACTAGTTCAACAACCTGCTTGATGTTTCAATTAATTCTATATTAGATTTCCAAGATCAATTCTTGGAGCAATATGGAAATTAATGTGCACCTGAGTTTTCCTTGCATGAACTTATAAGTATCCAAAAAAATCAGAATGAGTTAGTTTATGAATTCAACCAGAGGTTCTCCAAATTGCATAATAAGATACCAACTGGGTCCAAATTGATAGACCTTGTAGCATTGAGCATGTACCTAAAAGCATTTGATCCGAAGACATGATATGAGCTTAGAAATAGGTGCCCTAGAAATCTAGTTGAAGTACAAAAAAAGCATTGACAATTAAGAACAATAGAAAGGCTGCTAGGATGATTGGTAAGGCAGATAATCTCAGGGTTCCCCAAAATGTTAACTACCCTCAAAATAGGAAAAATAATGCATATAGAAATGAAATATTGAGGTTTCATGATATGTCGTATAACAAAAATTTGATGGATGGAAGGCCCATAATTGATAGGACTAAGAGTAAGGATACTCATGATCCCTTAAAGAAGAAGGGAGCATATATTGTTAACAATAATCCTCGGTGTCAAGTTTGCAATTTGCCACATTCTCCTTACCATTGTGTGGTAGCTCAATCAATACAAGAAGAAGAAATACCAATGGACAATCAGGAGGAGGATCATACATACAATTGGATAGGGATATTCATCTTTAGAAGAGGAAGGCTACGAGTATGATGTTGATAACTAGAGATACAATATTCATATGGTAGAACAAGTATTTTCTGATTATGATGAAAGAAATGATGAATTACATTCTCCTTATGCACCATCTCAGTCAAGTAAATACAAAGTAAGGAAACCAACTGGTGAGGAGATCAAGGAATTAACCATTTTTGTAGTAGAATAGTCAAAAAGAAAATATCAATTGATAAATAGAACAATAAATGATGGTGAGGGTTTTCCAAGAGGGATATTTGTGAAAGATAAAGGAGAAAAATAAGGAACACCAAAAGGGATAGAAAGTAAGTAGCCTGATAAGAATGAACAAAAACATGTATATAAAGAAGAAAACAAAGGGTTGCATAAAGAAAAACAAAAGTCTGATGAAACAAACAAAAGAGAAAAAGAGAAGGAGATCCACTAGAGAAAAAGAAGATAACCAAAATATAAAATACATCTTTCAAATTCACACATGGCTTGTCTTAGGTAAAAATATTTGCACCATTATTAGAAATGATGAAGATAAAAGAGTATAGGGATAGTCCTATTCAATTAATATCTAATGGAAATGATAAAATCACAAACTTTGAGAACAAGGGGACCACCAAGATAAGTAATAAGTAGGAAAAGGTAAAGGTTCCTAAGGTTTTTCTTGGTGATGCATTGATGAATCCTCCACAATTCGATCCATTCTTTACTACATTACTCATAAATAACAGGTTGGTCAGAAATTGTATGATAGGTTTAGGGGCTGCTATCAACATTATGCTAGTAGGGGTCATGAAACAGCTTGGCATGTGGGTAGACACTAATGGTGGTAAATGCTATGGCATGGATAGTATACCCGTCCCAGTGGTAGGAATCATGAAAGATGTAGAGGTAAAGTTGGTTGCTTATCCACAAGAAACTTATAATATTGACATATCTGTGATTGATACACCTCATTTTGGGATGCTTTTGTCAAGATAATGGACTGCAGTAGTTGGAGGAAATGTATAGTTTCACTTGTCCTATGCCACAATACCAATCAATGGTGAAGAGTTCAAGCTATATAGAGAGCCAAGGATGAATCAGATTGTGGATTATGTTGCTCAAGAGTAGCTAAATTGATTTTGTGATGTGGATTTAGGGAGTTTTAGGATAGATCCTTCCTAGCCTAAATTAGTGAATACTGATCCATTTGATAAGCATGTTTCTAAGAGTCAGCATGGTGTATGGAAGAAGTATTTTGAAGGAGCATGTATTTAGGAAGGAAATGGAGTAGGGGTAGTGTTTATCTCACCTGAAGGTACTACATTCAAGTATTCAGTTTTGCTAATGTTTAAGTGTACAATTAATATAGTAGAGTATGAAGCCCTGGTAATTGGTTTAAATATGGTTGTAAAACACAAGATCAAACTACAAACTATTCTTGGATACTTTTAGTTGGTCATTTCACAAGTTAGGTCAAAATATGCTGCAAAAAACAATTGGTTAAAACAATATAGAAATGTTGTGTGGGATACAATTGAATTATTTGATGCTTTTTCCACTAATGGATAGACAAGTCCAAAAACATGATGGCATATTTCCTAGCCAATGTAGCCCTAAAAAGAGATGATATCACCATGGTCGGAGTATCTCAAGTTGAATTCAAGACAAGGCCTACTATCCCTGATAATATTTATAGTTGACAAGTTTTCAATGATGACATTGATCTCATAAAGCTTCTCCATTGCATAGACCAATATGAATCCCAAGAGATTGACTTTAATGCTTTTGTGGAAGAATAGATGGCAAATAAACTGTGTTCAAAAAAGAAGTTGTGTAGCTCAAAACCAAAAAACTTCCTAAGGGCCTTGTGGCACTAGAAAGGGTATTTGATGGAAATTATCATGCTCTCATGAAGAAAACACCAGTAAAGAGAGAAGATGTTGAGGAAATCAATCTGGGGACTGGATTGGCACTAAAAAGAGTTTAAATTACAAAGAAGATAAGTCCAACAATTAGAAAAATGTTGATTGCATTGTTAAGAAAATAAAAGCACATTTTTGCTTGGTCTTATTGTTACCCAGACTTTCACACATGGCTCAATCAAGTAGAGCCCATTGAGAAAGGAAATAAAAAATTGTACATTTTTAACCTCCCTATGTTGCATTCATATATATAAATGAAATAACTTGACATACCACAACTACAGATCATCACATTTATATAGATGCATGAAACATAAGAAGATTTTTACAAAAAAATTCTTCTGAAAAAGTTATTTTATTGAATGAAATATTCATTTAACTCACACAAGCCGTGAGTTTAACTGTTGCTTGCTTATTCAATACAAAACAAAATCAACATATACATGAATAAGTAAGAAAATGAAAATAAAGTGCATATAGGGAGGGTAACCAGTCATTTCTTGTGAACAACTAGTTATTTGTCGAAGTCTTCTTGGTTGGTTGTCGTTCAATTGTCCTGGTATGTTCCTAGCTCCTTAAGGTTCCTGTTTTCTTGCAATTAATCAAAAAATGTGTTAGAGCAGCACTCTAAGCAATGACAAGTTACACACCATACATGTTAATTTACCCATACATGTATAAGTTAGTCCTAATCCTCATTTAATAAACTTGTGCATTACAAGTGTCACCAAAAAATCATTAAAATTTTCAAACACACTTGAAATGCACATATGTTTTTCTAATCTGTTTGTTTCATGTGCAGCTACAGGTGTAGATATGACATAAATCAAATATGAGTGGGGATAAATGTGGCTCCCACAAGGGTTGAGACCAACTCATAATTTATGCACAACCTTTTAGGTACATTCAAGTGCATTCAACATAGATTACATATCAGAAATCGGCAACAACAACTTTTGAGATATAAACTGCAATTACAATGTGACAATGACAGGTACTTGCTCACTGAAAAAGTCAAGTTCCTCTTGTCATTATGTAATCTAGAAGGATACCATGAAAACAATCTTAAAATCATAAAGAGCACGAAAGGGTACAATCTTCAAGAGACAATCATAAAATTTCCCTTTTATAGCATTACCAGTGGTAATGAAGACAACTAAATCATTTAATACAGAAACAAATAATGCTTTCTCTGTCAATAAACAAATTAGTGACAATGTTTTCCATTTCACAAATGGTGATAAGCAACCATCAAAGGGTATGCATAAAATGGTTGTTCCAATCCATACATGGCTGAAGGTGGTGTTTATATAATCAACAGTGCACAGGAAGGATTATATATGTATTTTGTTTATCTTTCACTGTAGAAAAACAAAACCAAATACAAGGAGAAGCTACATGAACAATTCAGTGTGGTATCATCAACTTATGAGGATAGTCATTTCATAAAATTATCAAAGATATTATGTTATGAGGCAATAAGGATGACAGTGCAATACAAGTTGTGGGAACAGTTCAATGGAGCAAATGTAATTTAAAAAGACAATGTTGCTAAAGTTATTCAAGAATGCAACAAAAATAAGTAGATTTGATAAGGAACAATCATGTTCTAAAGATTAAAGGAAACAATTATTATGAGTTCTATACATAGTTCTGAGAAATGAGAATCTGAAACATTAATTTTCATCATTCAAAACTTGTCAACAAACAACCTGAAAAATGCTTCTACAGAAATGAAAACAGTAAGATTTTTCTTTTGTATACAAAAGAAGTATCAATATTCATGCTACATGAAGGAAAAGTGGGAACCCCTCTATTGCAGGTTCGATTTTTTGAAGCACAGATTCAAGGTTCTAGAGTTCCTAAAAGAGATGTTATCTCATGGAATACAATGCTTGTAGAAATAAACAAAATGAGTTTTGCAAGGATGCTCTCAAAATATTTGAATTAATGAGGCACTTTGGAACATATCCTGACATTGTAAGTTTTGCTTGTGTTCTTTTGGAATCTCAAGCAAAAAAAATGAAGTTCTCTTTGTGCAAAGAATCAATAGGAAAAGATATAGCCATGACCTGTCATATTAAGAAATTTTTCTTTCAACTTTTTTCTAAAGAAGAACAACTACATAAAGAAGAGAGGGATTCTCATCACAAACCCACAAGGAAAATTAATTGCAAGAATATGGTCAACTACAGGAAAGCAATATTTTCCAACTATCTATGACAACAGAGCAAGTGAAAGTGAGTATTTATAAAGAATACCCAGAAAGAGAAAGTCACGGCCTGAAGGCGTTTTTCAGCAAATACAATAAATATGTAACAAATGAAAATGCATCTGTAATCTATGGAAGTGACCATGAAGCCCCATATTAGAATGAAATAGAATGTTTTCATTCAAATTTACTTTCACAAAAATTCTTACTAGTATTTTTATCTAAGGAAAAAATCAACTGAAGATGTTGGTCGAATGTTTCTGGAGCTCAAAATCCACAGTGAAAATCCTTCCCTAGAATTCCAAACCCTTATTACTAGCGGTGCTCTCTTTTGAAGCAACAAATAAAAATGAAGTTTAAATTCATTTTAGGGTTTGAGAAACCCAAAATGTATGATGGGAGGAGTTATTTTTGTGCTTTAAAGTTTTATTTTAAAAATTCATGTGTGACATTTCCATGTGCTTTATATTTCTTTTAACTTTTCCAAAGACTTAGTCCTTAAGCTTTGGTGTTGGGTTTTTGTTTATTTTGCATTTGAGGCAAAATATATAACTTTATTTAAGTAAAAAAAATATAGCCACTTTAAATAAAGGTTATTTATAGATGCAAAAGTCTTTATTTTTACATTTAAAATTCATATTGTAAATCATTTATTTAAAGTGATGATTATAAATCACTTTTCAATAAATGATATTTGAAATGTAAAAATAGAGATGTGATGGTAATTTTCAAAGGAGATAGTCAAAAGGAGATATAAATAAGCTTTAAAGCTTTTGCTTAAATCTCAAAGGAGATATGATTGATTTGAGCTACAGGAGAAGAAATAGGGGGCATGTGCTCATATGGCCAAGTCATGGAGAGAATATGTGGAGGTTGATGCAGTTCACCAACATTTGCAGTGATTTTAGGCATGTTGACTCAGTTTGGAGCTTTTTAGAGTCTTTTTGATGTGTCATCATATTGGACATATTCAAATTGGGATTTTCCACCTATTTGGAGCCTTTTGGGATGAGATTCAGTTGCTATTTTTTAGGGTTTTTGAAGGCTTACGAATTCAGGAGTTTCTAGATGCTATTTGGATGGATCTTGTTGGAAGTTGAGGGATATAGTTTCTTATGTGACTTCATTGTAAGGAGTTCTTGAGTTGTATTTTTCTACCTTGTGACTTTTATAGTTCATTGCTAGATTTTACATATTTTGTAACTCAGTTTTCTTTACTTGAATTCAAAAAAGTTCTTGGATATCAACATTTGAAGCTTTTTTCCTTCTTGTTCTTGTAGAATTGTGTGTTATTAGGGTGATTGATCAAATCATTTGTGAGGTAATTTAACCTCCTTGTTATTTTGTCTCATTTCATGCCTTTTTTGCAAAGTTATCTTTATGTACATTGGAAACTGTGCTAAGGAATTGTGCATCACTTTCAAATTGTGAAAATTATCTTTCCTTTATGAAAGTTAAGGCCAATTTAAGCCTCTTTACTAAAATATTTATGCATAAAATTTAATGAAATAGGTTGTGCAAGTGTTTTTCTTCATTTCTTTGAAAAATCAAGTGACTTTCCTTTGAATTTTCATGTTTTTACCAGTTAGGTGTATCGCCCATAGGGAATATCATTTACCAGTTTTAATTTCAATCATTTTCATCATTAGTCCTTCTTCCTTTTCCTTACAAAAATTAGTAGTTAGGTGATAACACAAAGGAAGCCGGCCTTCTCTAAAGGTTCTTTTCCATTTTTAGGTGACCCACAACCTAGAAAAGTTCCCATGTTTCTCTGAAGTATCAAGTTTTGCAACTTGATAAGGTTGGAATTTCAGTAGTTAACACTTATGAGGATCTTAAGCCATACAGGGAAGATTTGTTCCAACATGAGATCCCATTAAAAATAAGTGCTAAACCATTCAGGAAAAAATAAAGACCCATCAATCAAACTCTTGAGCCTAAAATGCATGAAGAACTTATGAAGATTAGGGAAGGAGGAATTATCAAACCAATTAGACATTCATCTTGGGTCTCCAATCTAGTACTAGTCAAAAAGAAAAATGGAGATATAAGGCTTTGTGTAGACTTTCAGAACTTGAATGTATCTTCTCTCAAAGACAATTATCTGCTTCCAAACATGGAGGCTATGCTACAAAGGGTCACGAGCTATGAGTTATTTTCTATGATGGATGGATTTTTAGGCTACAACCAAGTGAAGGTTAAAGAATCAGAACAGTACAAGACAACCTTCACTACACAATGGGGAACATACGTTTACGTCAAAATGCCATTTGGTGTTATAAATGCTAGTGCAACGTTCCAAAGAGCCATGGATGTTACTTTTGCTGACCTTATTAGTGTAATAATGGTAGTCTATCAAGATGATTTAAATGCATACTCCAAAAAGGTAGAGGATCATGTGGCTCACCTTGAAAAAACATTTCTGAAAGCATTGGAGTATGGAATTTCACTTAATCCAAAAACGTGTCATTTTTCAGTAATAGAAGGAAAATTAATTGAGCATATAGTCTCTAAGGAGGGAGTAAGGATTGATCCTGAAAGAGTGGAAGCCATTGATAAGATACCTATCCCCAAGATAGTTAAGGCTATTCAATCCTTTTATGGAAAAATCAATTTTGTGAGAAGATTCATATGAATTTTTTTAAAGATCTAGTAAAGCCAATATCAAAAATGTTGAAGAAAGAAGCAAAAATTGATTGGACTACTGAGGCTATACATGCATTCATATCCATAAAGAAAGGAATCAAATAAGCTCAGGTGTATTGAAATCTCCAGATCTTCTCATTTGCATCCTATCACACAGTTGGTACAGTATTGCTTCAAAAGAATGATGAAGGGTACGAACAACCCATTTCCTTCTTTAGAAACTCCCTCCAAAATGCAAAATTGAAGTATGATATTGTTGAAAAACAAACCTATGCACTGGTAATAGTTGTCAAGGCATTTAGGTCATATCTATTAGGGGTAAAAGTAATAGCTTATTTTCCTAACACTGCAATGAAAGATGTGTTCATACAAAGTGATACAATAGGACGTAGGTGTAGATGGATAAATAGGATCCAAGAGTTTGATATTGAGTTTCAGATCATTAAGCTTGTAAGGGGTCAAGGACTAACCAAATTGATGATTGAAACAAATCTGGAAGCTGCCCAAGTATGTAATGTCAATGATGAAGAAGATATGGTCACTAGTATAGAAAACACTTCGTGGTACACTGATGTTGTGTATTACCTCAAACACTTGAAATGTTTGAAAGGGTTTGATGACAATAGAAAAAGGACATTCAAATTGCCTGCTTCAAATTATGTATTCATGAAGGGAGACCTCTATTGAAACAATAGGGATGGTGTCCTATTGTTATGCTTAGATGAAAATCAATCAAGACATGTCTTAAAGGAGATGCACATGAAGGGGCATGTGGGGACATTTCTCAACAAAAACTACTGCTCATAAGATATTAAGGGCAGGGTACTATTGGCCTAAGGTTTTTGACGACGCACATGACTATACTAGAAAGTGTGAGGCATGCCAAAAAAAGAAGGAAATTGAAGTATCAAGGAGCACTGCTTCTAAGACCTATTCAGGTTGAAGCCCCATTCAATTAGTGGGGAATTGATTTCATAGGGGAAATTATAGAAAAATCTAGTGGAGGGCACAAATGGATATTGGTAGCCATATATTATTTCACAAAATGGGTAGAGGCAATCCCAACTAAAATAACAACAAGCAAGGTGGTGATAAATTTTCTGATGGAGAATATCATAACGAGATTTGGCACGCCATTAAGGTTGATCACAAACAATGGGATGTGTTTTAGGTCTGATGAATTCAAAAATTTATGTGAAACATATGGCATTATTGTTTCTTATGCCACCCCTTACCACCCACAAGCAAATGGCCAGGCATTTTCTAGTAATAAAAGTCTTTTGAAAATCATAAGAAGGATGTTAGATGGGAACAAAAAGGCATGGGACTCAAAGTTGAGAATGGCCATGTGGGAAGATAGGATTACTGTAAAGAAGGTGATTGGAAAGTCTCCATTTGAACTAGTGTATGGAACACAAGCTAGGATGCCATTGCAAAACCTTTTTCTAGTTTACAAGTTCATCCTTCAGAAAGACTTAGAAATTCCAAAACCAATGGAGGAGAGGATGGAGAAGCTTGTACAACTTGA
Source organism: Sequoia sempervirens (assembly GCA_007258455.2). Taxonomy (NCBI): domain Eukaryota; kingdom Viridiplantae; phylum Streptophyta; class Pinopsida; order Cupressales; family Cupressaceae; genus Sequoia; species Sequoia sempervirens. Next base: position 384,469,287 of record VDFB02047230.1, read on the forward strand.
TGAAGTAAGGAGAATGACCCAAAAGAAAAACATGAATTTGTAATAACAAGTGAAATATCTTTTTGATAAGAAATCCAAAGATAGAAAATTTGAGGTGAATGATTTGGTACTAATGTGGAATGCTAGATGCCAAGAAAAGGGACGGCATGGAAAGTTTGAAGCCTTGTGGTTAGGTCCCTTTGTTATCATTGGAAAAAGAGGGGAGGACTCTTATTATTTGCAAAACATGTCCAAAGAAGAACAAGAATTGCCAATGCATGGACAATTTCTAAAACTTTTCTTTTCATAAAATCACCAATTCCATGCACAGTAATGTAAAGAGGGATAAGTGTTGCCAGTGCATGGACAAATCTTAACAAACTCTCAAAGATACTACTATTCATTCCATGCACAGTAGTTTAGGAAATCAAAAGGGGACTAGGAATTGCTAGTACATGGACAATCCTAGAATTACCTCAATAAAAAAAAAGTTTCTTTGCATGTACAATAGTATAGGATCATTTCCATTTCCATCATTTTCATGCCCATATCCATCTTCATTCCATCCTCACCACAGTTCCATTTTTCATATCCTCTAAAAACAATATGAAGGGGACACTTGGTCTTCACCCAAAGATATTATGGATTCTTGCAATGATTGGTAAATCACTCATCCCCAACTGGAGTCACTGTTGAAAAAAAAAATTCATATAAATTCCAAGTATTTTATCAATTAAAATACAAAATTCCCACTCTTATTTTCATAATAAATCACATTATTGCCATTCACAAAGTAATTTTTACCCTTTATTGTGATATCGCGATCACATTAGCCACCCCTCATAATACCCATACCATACCTCTCTACCATATTTCATCACCAAGCAGCTCGCGGTAGGACGGTGAGAGGAGCCACTACCATATACCGCACCCTCCACATTATGCCGCTATACCTCGGGGGGTCAAGATACAACTCACGGTAGAGTGGTACATTGAAGAAAGGTACTAAAGACACAATGCAGTACTGCAGGGGAGTGGAAAATGACATGAGGTAGTGTGGTAACTAAGTCGTTGGGTCATTTAAAACAAACTAATCACATCAGTCAACATCAAAGCATAGAATTGAGCTCAACACAAAGATTTGAATTGTGAGAATTTATGAGCTAGAAGCAAATGTATCTTGGTGTTGAAATACAGGAAACAAGTTAAGATTTTCCACTCATAACAGCTGAAACCAAGTCGCAGATGAGCTCAAGTTTTGGGAGTAAAGGGAATTCTTCAAAGCGAGTTTTATCCCCAGGTAAGCTTTTCCCATCAATCCTAAAAGATGAAAATTAGTTAAAAGGTATGGATGAATGGAGAGAAGAATTTGATCAGATGATTCCTAAATGCTTAGCACATATACAAGATGAGGGGGAGATCAATATCAAAAAGTTCCATACTCTACTCGATGGGATCGTCATGCTGGATAGTGGATATACAAAGTTCATGGTGGATGTCAGAAACCTCCTGGATAACAGATGGAAGAGTCACCTTACAAACTTCGTAGCTACACGGGAATTCAGATGGCCAAGCAACCTGACAATTAATAAGTGGTAAGAAAAATACTTGGGCTCTGAAGAAGATTGATTATGTACATCACAGAGAGGAAATATCATACAGTAAAAGCTTTGAACAGGTCTTAGATGACCATGGGATTTTACTTGGAGATTAACAGATCGGAACACACATTTGTGATTATGTTAGTTGCTTGTGTTATGTTTAGTTTCAAATCCTATTTTGTTATCAAAAGTCATGTCTTTTAGTTTCAAGCTTGTTGCCTCTCATATATATAAGAGAGAACAAGACCATAAGAATGATATAGGAGAAGATAGTAGTAGAATAGGGATAATTAATGGATAGCATAAAATTTCCATAATGCTTATATTCTGAAAGACTATGTTTCAAGCAGTATTTTGAAGAAGTCAATGAAAGATCTCTAATTTTGTGGCATTATCTTTGTATCAATTGTTTGTTGGAGTTATTCAATTATCTAGTTGTCTCCATTTTAGTGCTTCTTTATTGTTTAAATAGGTATATCAAGTATATATTCAATTTATCAATGCACATTTTTTGTATTTGTATGATATGACTAATCGGTTTCCCTAAAGGAATTAAAATACTTCAAGTTAATGATAGTGATCTGGAAGTATTATTTGGATCAGTAAAAAGATCCATATAATTAGGATTGTCAATTTTTCTCCAATTTGGTGTTATTTGTGTTCTTGTATAATTTATTTGCAGGGTATGTGCAGGATCATGATGGGCCAAAAAGTGGCAATATGATGGGTATGTGGCTGACGACTATTTTTTAACCCAAAATTGATGAAACGAAAAGGGTTTTTAAAGGAGATTCTTGTAGATCACCCATATAAATTATGCTTTACTCTTGGATTTTAATAAGTACTATTATTCATTTTCATTCAAATTATGAATGAAGTCCCCGATTGATTGTGTCGATTGAAAACATATATATCTTTCAAATCCATATCATATTTTGAATCCAAAACATGTGTCACATTCTATACCACGTACTATAGGATTAAAAAATAAAAAATTGAATTTCTATGAATTTTTGACCAAGTTGTATGGTCGTATTACACGAAGTTTTATATTTCTTTTTAAAAAATGTACAAAAACCATAATTAATTATTTACTCAAAATTTTTAAAAAAAAAAATGTAACGTACATCGTAAGTATTGAGTCCTCTACTTATATCTAAAAATATTATAAATAATTATCATTTTATTGTGGTTAGGGTGGGCCGTGATAGACACCTACTTCTTATTTTTTTCCCTTCAAATTCTATAACCATCAGATTGAAATTTCAAATTTTCACCATATAATTTATTTTTACAAACCTAGTAGTTTAGAAACTACATTCAATTTTCTACATATTATATTCTTACATATTTTTCAAATAATATAGATAACTTATTCAAATTTTTACGTCAAGTTGCCTAACTCTGATTTTTTTGATTTTTTTGCCACTTAAGGACATGTTTTTTCCATAATGATTCTGCACATAACTTTCAATTTATTCTTTCAAGTAAAGATTAAAATCCTTTTTGATAAATTATAAGTAACCTAGTTCTGTCAGTTGGATAAGTAGTTAGAGTTTTTCAATCACTTGCTTGCATGTTTATACAAATTATAAACCAGTATTATTGTGCCAAACAATTAGAGTTACTACCAAATACAAGCCACTCATCTTAGACTCTCATTTGACTCCATTTACCCAACAAGGCATTAGTCTTACCCATTTCATCATTTAATTTTATAAATTTTTTTTTTAAAACTTTACATCTGTTAACTGAACATATTAAATTTCACCTTGATATGGCTAATACAATTTATACCAAATTAGGGTTACATCTCTCCACTCCCAATTGCCATTGAGGATAGATTGCTTAAGTAGGAAACACACAGTTTATGTCTACCTCATTTACATAGGTATACCCAGCTAGTTCTAGAAAATCCTAAAGAGAAGAAGGTTCAAATACATTATTTGGCCAAGTTCGTTAGCCTAAAACATAGCAAGAGCTTGGTAACCTCTTGAGGTTTTTCAACCAGCATTTTTGAGAACTAGTTAACAAGTCCCACCAGGCCTAAAAATTAGGATCAAAAACATTCTAGACATCATTTCCAGCCTTCATCAAGATTCTAGGTGCACACTTTTAGTTTCATCAAATTCTATTATGGTTTGCATTCATTTCTAGGTGTTTTTGCATTACACAATGTGTTTTCAAAAAATTCACACTTCATTAGTTTTGCATATTTAATCAATCAATTTCATCACTTTTTTTCATATGGATTATTTAATTTAGTCCTAATTTCATCATACATAGCTTAGATTGAGTGAACCACCTAGATTTTGGGTGTGGGATCTATCTCTTTCCATTAGGTGAAAGATCCTAATTAAGCAAAAGAGACTTAGCATTCTTGGCCCCTAAAATCAATGGTTCAACTATTCCCGATGCTATTTCCTACACTATTTTTCTAGTGCTAAATCTAGCACTAAATCCAACACTAAATTTGGTGCAAAATCTAGTTCCGAAGTGAACATGTAGTTTGACACCGAGTTATGCGACGACAAATGTGTCCAATTGATGAAGTCAAATGCACTAAATTTTGGTACTAATTTAGGCGCTAATTGCTTGATTTGTTGTAGCGATTATAAATTTCAAGTGAAATTCAATGATGCAAGATGCAAAAATTTAACATTTTTTCACTTTCACTAATGCAATATTTAGAAGCCCTAAATGCAAAATTAACTAATGTAAGACCTATTGCAAAGCTAACATAAGCTAGAAATAGGACTATGATGCACTCCAAATCAGAAATAAGGTGTTCTAAAGGCTATGTTCACCAAAATGAAACATAGAAAATAGTGTTCTCTCTTTTGGTAGATGGAACTAAAGGGGAATTAGGGTTCCTCCACCCATTTCCTTACAGTTTCATTAAAGGAAACCCTAGAGATCTCAATATAGGTATGGAATTAGGGAAAGAGATCTACAATAGGGTGTCCTAGGGGTGTGATTAAAGAAAATATGGGGGTTCAACACTAAGAAAAGGCTTAGAAAGAAAGATATGAAATGTAACATGCAAGTTTAACTAAATGACCTAGGAAATGAAACTAAAAATGAACAAAAAGGTACTTGGAAGAAAGATTTGGTCAAAACAGGCTCTGAAACCCTAAAATTCTACTGTTTGATGATCACTAGACTCATATGATAGGCTGAGCCATTTAGTCCTAGACTAGGGTTTTTGGGTAGAAATTGGGATCTTTTAGTGATTGATTTGGATATTTTTAAATTGGAAAAAGTGTTGTACTAGGACTCATATGCCCAAGGTGGTGATTTAGTCCTAGTATTAGGGTTTTGCTAAAACCTTAATATCCTCTAGTGACTTGGTGTAGCTTCTCTCCTACTAGATTTCTGGGTTTGAA
>VDFB02047230.1:384474352-384538447 GCA_007258455.2 Sequoia sempervirens
TCTCTACATATGATTAAATTTAATTAATTTAATTATATTGTTCATTCATCTTATTTCTCTTCCATAATTAAATAAATTTATTTTATTTAATTATTTTCATATGTCCACTTAATTATTTAAATAAATGCATTCTATTTATTTAAATTAATTATCATTGTTTAAATTTAAATTAAATCTTTTGATTTAATTAAGTTTAAATATTGCCTTTTCTTCTATTTTAAAATTCTTCTTCTAATTAATTAAATGTTTCATTTAATTAATTTCATAAAAGTGATTTAATTAAATAAACTTTATTTAATTAAAGGATCTTGTGCTTTCTTTCTAAATCACAATTAGATATTTTATTATCCTCTGTTTCATTCTCGTATCATAATTAAATATTTTATTTAAATATGAGATCTTTTACTTTTTTCAAAAACCCTGATTAAAGCTTTCTTCTTATCACAAACTTTCTTCTGCTTTTAAAATCTTAATTAAATATTTTATTTAATTAAGAAAAGCTGAATGTCATCCACAAATAAACAATTGAATTTTTAATTCATTATTTATCAGCTTTTAAATCTGTCGTTTATCTTTTTAAAGAAAGATGATTTCTTATCTTCTTATCTTTTCATCTTTCATAAAAATAGAAAAGCTTGTTTTCAGGTTTTCTTCTATTTTCTCTTCAGTTTCTTCCATCTTCAACCGTTCGATCTGTCAAGAATTATCATAGCCATTGATCATATCAGCCAATCAGAAGCTTTTGAAAACTTTATAAATACAACCTCTCACAATTCATTTAAGGGGGTTGATTCTTAAGTATCCTCACTCTGTCAAAATCATTCTGGAATCTTCCATCTTTCATCCATCATTCTTCTTTTCGAACCTTCACTATATCGTTATGCTGCTAAAGTGAGCAACCAACATTTCTCAAAATCTCGTTCTTTAGGAAGACAGTTTGTTGAGCCTAGCCTACAATCTGAGAACAGAAAGCTGGAATCGACAAAAACACTAAAGATAGAGGACAATATGATGCTTTCGAAGGAGCCATTCGCATAAGAGTTTGTTTTGTTTATTTGTTTCCTTTGATTTAATGTTATATTGGTGTGTTTGAATAGCTGTTTCAATTCATTTACGCATTTCATATTTTTCAATCACACACTTGGTCTGCACTTTGGTTCTCTATAGGTGTTCGCTTCTAAAACTCTGATTTCTAAACCTGAAAATGAGTTTTTGTTGATAATTTGATTTGTTCAATGAAGAGAAGACCTAAACAAATTTACAACTTTATTCTTAATGGTTTCCCAACTTCCAAGAGGTCTAAATTTGCAAACACACAAGACAAGAGAGAAATGTTGAATGTTAGGGCATGGGGATTTTCCTTGGTCAAACCCCTTTTAGGTAATTAAAACAAAATGATGAAAGAATTAAATGAGACATGAAATAATGGAGTTGATTACCTTGCAATGATGTTTGATCTTGAAAGTTTGTAGCAAAACATGAAGAATCTTGCCTTGAATGTCTGAAAAGTGTTATCTTGATGACTTGGAATGATAAAACCCTAGCTTGCTTGACTTGAGAAAGAAGATAGATGATGAATGAATAATAAGAGATATGTGAATGAGTTTAGAGATGTAAATTAGGGTTAAGAAGACTTGTATTTATAGGAAATTCACCTATTTTACTTGTTAATACCACATCATAGGCTGACATGAAGTAATATTAAAATTAAATTTCACTTTTTTCCCACTCATAGGTCAAAATTGGGCCAAACGGGACTCATCCACCACACATGGCAAATGGGTCCCACCTGGATGGGATTGATTCGCCATACATCATGAATGGGTCCCGTACGGTCCATTTTAACAACTAAGATGTTAGGAGATAAGGAAATAAGGTTTAAATTGCAACTTTATCTGGTATTTGATCAAATATTGCCTCAGGATGCATAATGTGGGTTAATAGAGGCCTATTAGTGATGATGTAATTGTCAATTAGGGCTTGGGAAGCATAATTCAATGTGAAAGTGTGATTTAAGACACATTACAACACTAGTTTAACATTAAGTTTATTTTACAAGTCTTCTAGATTGATGTGATGATGTAATTAAATATATTTTATAATGTTTAATTAGGGGAAAATAGGATTATTAAGTCTAGAAAAGCATGAAAGTCCTTTACAAGACTTTACAATACCTTTACAAGATTTCAATAATTTCCTTTTATTAAATTTGGAAGGGTCCAAGACCTAGTGTGGATGCTTAAAATTCCTTACAATGCTAAATCAAGGCCTCATTAAGTCTAATTTATCATGAATTACTCCCATGTCAAGCAAGAGGTCCATTTTTCTACAGTACATTTAGCTCCCACTTTAGTGAGAGGATGAACTTGCTTCAAAATCACACTAAAGTAGACATTCAAGAGAGATCCAAGTGTACAGATGTAAAAATTAAGAAGGCAGTGAAGCCCCCAGGATCAAATCATACAATGGAAAGAAGGAAAACAGGGTGGAAAATATGCACTCACTTTGGGGCCATAGAACTTCAGGTTGTCCATGGGCTGAGTTGTCCCAAAGAAGTAAATAAAAAGGTGGATCAAGCTTTGACCATTTGTCTAGCTAGTTGTAGACCAGATCTAGGTTGTTTGTCTAGAAAAGAGAAATGCATACTCACTCTGGGGTGATGGAACTTACAGTAGTCCACTAGATGAGAAAGCCCAAAAGAGAGAAACATACACTAGTTGGCATGAACTCAAACACATAGGTGGCTATGGGGAAAGTCGTGCCTTAGAATGGGATTCCCACTCAACCATACAAAAGTTATACCTCCAAATAACTTTAATAAGGCGCCACAAAGGAAAATGGTTTTCAAGCTCTATGAAGTAAGCAAAACTTCGTATGCTTGACATTCATAGTGTAGACACCGAAAATTGGTCTAGGCCTGCGACTTCAATTTCTTCATTATTTGACATTGTCATTGTCATAATTAAATAATCTTAATTATTTAATTATATTTCTAAATTATTTTTCTATCTAATAATTAAATAATTTTAATTATTTAATTAAATTATTCTACCATTGTTTAATCCCGATTAATTAAATAAATATCATTTATTTAATTGCATCACTAATTAATCTTACCCCTTTCCTTAAATAAAATAAAATAATTATTTATTTATCTTTATCACATTTCAACTATAATTAAATAATCTTTTAATTATTTAATTATTCACTTAGAAACCTTTTCTACAGTCAATTAATTAAATTCTTATTTATTTAATTCCTTATTTTTGAATGTTGGATTAAATTAATCATTTAATTCATTAATTAATCATTCTCGACATTTAATTCATTTATTAAATCCCTATTTTTCTCACAAGGCATCTTTTGGAATATTCTCTCAATTTGAATTCAAAAATTTCAAGTCAACATGTACATCCAACTGTTGGAATATGTGCCTCAATCCTTATTGAGATGGAACTCCTAAAGGGCAAAGTCGTTGTGACAGTGTTCATGTCTAGGCAACTAACATTTCTAAAGCTCTTGAAATGATCCTATCACTGTGACAGAATTGATGTCTTGCCGAATGAAGTCTATTGCTGAGACTCTCTGAGTTTGGCATGACCTTTTGGCGACCAGAAGAACTCTGGGCGACAGTTGATCTCATCGGTGTAACTATTAGGTCGCGAGGAGATGTCTCGATGAAAGTCTTGAGTCTTGTCGACATATGTTTTCGAGCTAACTTTGGAAGCTCGATGAAACGTCATAGCGAAAGTCTCATGTCTTTCCAACAGAAGCCTTCGGTAAAGCGTAGTGAGCTCGGAGAGACGTCATGGCTACAAACACAAGTCTTAGAGATCTACAAAATGTCTTGTCGATGTCAGGCTATCATATGGATATCAGGATATCTCAATAGCCTCGTTATGATGTCCTAGCGACATTAAAATGTCTTACCAATGATGAGATACTTTCCGTATAGGTCTTGCTGAATGGTAGTCGTTGGTGTGTCTGAGGGCTTCGGTATGAGGTCCTAGCAAAGACGTTATGTCTTGCCAATGGATTCTCTGGATCTGATATGACTTGTTCCATTCGATTTGAGTTTCACCAATAAGGAAAACCTTTACTGATAAGATCGAAGTGGACATTGTTGGTTTTGTTATGACTTATACATTCGATATAGCATCTTGCCGACTTGTGGAAGCTATAGCGATGCTGGTAGAGAAACTTTGTGGCATCACGGAGACACTGTTTGTCTCACCGATATGCCAACAAAGTTGAATGCTCTTGACCAGTCTGACCATCCTAGGTGGAGCTTCATGGACCAATCACAGGAAGCAGTTTTAAAACATGATGACAATTGATTTTATGCATCAGTTGAAATGCTAGAAAAATAGCATGCAAGGAAAAATCAAGACTCAAATGGAAACTGTCTATGGTTGGCAATGGCGAATAAGGATGCACAGAAGAAAATTAGAAAGAAAATAAGATTTAAAGCAAATCAATTCTGTTTTGCTAAGTGATGAACAGAGCATGTGAATCGAGTGAAAGGGAGAACAATTTCTATAACTAGTTGAACAGTGAGAATAAGTCACTAAGAACTAAACACCAGAAAGTTGTCTTTCTGATTGTATGTAATAATTTGTTACTGAAATACAAAGAGAGTCAGTTTGGTGTGGTGGGTTTTTTCCCGTAAGGGTTTCCCACGTAAATCTATTGTTCACTGTCTTTGAGTATCTTCTTTGTTTCTATAAATCTTTTATGTGTGTCTCAATTAGATTGTAATTTGAAAATTAAAAGTATTGTCTGCTTACTCCCCTATGATTTGGCATTAGGAAAGTGTTTCCGCACCTCTGCTTTCCTTACAAGTGGTATCAGAGTCTGGCCAGTTGTGTTGTCATTGTGAGTGGGTTGGGCTTTTTGTGTTAAATGCTTTTCAGTGGGAGTCTGGTAGGGGTCTGTTAATTTAATTATAGATTGAGATGGCAAGCACATCCAGTAGGATGGAAATAGAGAAATTCAATGGTAGCAATTTTGAGCTGTGGAAACTCAAAATGGAAGATATGCTAGTTGATCGAGATCTTTGGACTGTTGTGTCTAGAACAATGCCTCAAGGCATGAAGCAAGAGGATTGGGACCTATCTGATAGAAAATAAAAGGGGCTAATAAGGCTCTGTTTAGCTGACTCTGTTCTATTGAATGTGCATGAAGAAAAGACTACAGCCTCTTTGTGGATAAGACTAGCTGCTATTTATCAAGGCAAGTCCTTGGTGAACAAACTGTTCTTGAGGAAGAAGTTGTACAACTTGAAGATGTAGGACAGAGTTGGTGTTGCTGATCACTTGAATGCTTTCAACATGTTGATTGCTCAGTTAGCATCTATTGGTGTGAAGATAGAATAAGAAGATTGATGCATGCTACTGTTATGTTCTTTGCCTAATTCGTGGGATCATCTAGTAATTTCTATTAGGAGTACAACATCCTCATTCAAGATGAAAGATGTTGTTGCTTCTCTGTTATTAGAAGAAAAGAGAAGGAAATCTTCTAAGATGACAAAGGATGCTCTGGCTATCAGAGGTAGACCAAAGGAGAAAGGCAAGAAGAAGGACAAGAAGTCCAGATCGAAATCAGAATGGAGATCAAAGTCTCCTAGAAAGAAGTCAAAGGTGAAGTGTTGGAACTGTGGGCAACCTGGTCATGTCCGAAAGGACTACAAGGAGGAGAAAAAGAAGAAGAAGAACTCTTCTAGAAATGATTCTTCTCATAGTGATGCAGATGCCTTCATTGCAGCTTTGGCTACACGGGCATCAGATGATGTCTGGCTAATCGATTCTATAGCATCTTTCCACATGACATCTCATAGAGAATGGTTCATGAAGTATGAAGAATACAATGGTGGAAAGGTGTACTTGTCAAGTGATTCATCTTTGGAAATTGTTGGTCGTGGAAGAGTCAGAATTCAATTCCCTGATGGAAGAGTGAAGGGAATCAATGATGTGATGCATATACCAGGTCTGGCTCAAAACCTACTTTTTGTAAGTAAGCTGAATGATATCGGTGTGCAAGTCACATTCTCAGGAAATGGTTGCAAGATGACTAGAGGCTCTATGGTGCTGGCTAGGGGTGCTCGAATTGGTACTCTGTACAAGCTGGATGCACAAGCTATTCAATGCAATAGTGTCTCTGCAAACTCACTTAAGGCTGCACATGAAGAAAAGAAGGAAAATGTTCTTAATGGTGTAAACTCTATGGAGATTAAACTTCCAGAAGAAAAGACTATGCTCTGGCATCATAGGCTTGGCCACATTAGTGAAAAAGGTTTAAAAACCTTGAAAAATAAAAATCTAGTACAAGGGCTTGAAGACTATAACCTTGAATTTGATTTTTGTGAACATTGCATTTATGGAAAGCAGCACTGTGTTTCATTTTATTCTAGTCCTCAAAAAACTTCTAGTTTGCTTGATTATATACATTTTGATGTGTTTGGTCTAGTGAATGATCCTTCTTTGTCTAAATTAAGATACTATGTGTCGTTTATTGATGATTATTCAAGAAGAGCATTTGTATATTTTTTGAAAAGTAAATCAAAAGTGTTCAGTCGGTTTAAGGAATTTAAAAACCTTGTAGAAAATCAAAATGGTAGAAAAATAAAATGTTTAAGGACTGAAAATGGCAGTGAGTTCTATTCAGATGAATTTGAAAGGTACCGTAAAGATCATGGGATCAAAAGACACAAGACTACACCTTACACTCCACAACAAAATGGAGTTGCTGAAAGGTTCAACAGGACAGTAATGGAAAGAGCATGAAGTATGCTGAGCAATGTTGGATTGGTTGAGAAATTCTAGGCTGAAGCAGTCTCTACAGCATGTTACCTGGTAAATCATTCTCCTAACGCTGCTCTTGTTGAGAAGATGCCTTTGGAAGCATGGTCTAGAAAGAAGCCCTCTCTGAGACATATTCATGTCTTTGGTTGTGAGGCATATGCATATGCGCCATTTGAAAAAAGATCCAATTTGGAAAATAAAGTTGTAAAGTGTATATTTATTGACTATAGTGCTGGCATAAAAGGATACAAGCTTTGGAACCTTGAGACTAAGAAAGTTTTGCATAGTAGAAGCATTATCTTTCGTGAGCTAAAAAACCTTCTACTTTGGATCTACAATCAGAGAAGAAATTAGAAAATGAAAAGGATGTTGCAGCAATTCCTCAGACACCAAATAAAGAGGAATTGAAAAATCAAAATGTACCTGATACTGAGGAGAGCTTGAGTAGTTCTGAAAGTTATGAAGACGATGAAGAACCGCCTCAGCCTCGGCCTGTGAGGAGGTCAACTCGTGAAAGAAAGCAACTTGAAAGGTATAGGTTTTCTTTAATTGAGTCTACGTGTGCTTATGCTTTAATTTCTAGCACTGATGAACCTAGGACTGTGAAAGAGGCATTTAAAATGTCTGATTCAAACTCTTGGTTGGAAGCCATGAATGAAGAAATGGCATCATTAGAAAAGAATGACACCTGGAGTTTGGTTCCATTGCCTAAAGGCAGAAAATCTGTAGGCTACAAATGGATATTAAAAAAGAAAATAGGTCTAGATGGCAGTGTAGAAAAATATAAAGCAAGGCTAGTTGCAAAAGGTTATTCCTAGGTAGAGGGAATTGACCATGGAGAAATTTTTTCTCCTATAGCTAAGCTGACATCTATTAGATTTTTTTTGTCACTTGCATCAGCATATGATTTAGAGATTGAACAGATGGATGTGAAAACAACGTTTCTTCATGGTGATCTTGAAGAAGAAATTTATATGTCCCAGCTGGAGCATTTTGTGGTAAAAGGTAAGGAAAGGTTGGTTTGCAAGTTGAAGAAATCTCTGTATGGTTTAAAACAGTCTCCTAGAATTTGGTACCAAAAGTTTGACACGTTTGTCTTGTCTTTGGGATTTGTAAGATCAAAATGTGATCACTGTGTGTATTAAAAAGTTGAAAGTGATCAAATTCTTATTATTGCTTTGTATGTTGATGACATATTGTTTATAGGCAATAGTAAGCTAATGATTTATGATCTTAAGTCTCAGTTGTCTACAAAGTTTGAAATGAAAGATCTTGGTGCAACATGGTACATTCTATTGGATCTCAGTTGTGTTTATGGTTTGTCCTTGATGACAAAATCTCTGATCCATATGATTCACTATGACACTTCTTTGGTTCTCTTTGGCTATAGATATCTGTTATGATTCAAAGTCTTGGTGATGAGATTTCTGGTTCATGTTATGATTGCTATTTCTTTAACTGATAGAGTTTGAAAGATGGTTTCTTTGTCAAGATGGTTCTCTTTGCATTTCAGGCTTAAACATATCGGCATGAGTATAGCAAGGTCTCCCCGATCCACTTTGAAATGTCTGAATTGCCTATCGGCAAGACATTTCAGATGTCATGGTGACTGAATCTAACTTTCAAGCTACAGTCGGCAAGACTCCTCTTTGTGTTATGGCGACAATAGAAAGATCATATCGGCATTTTCTATACCATCGGGATAAGATCTTATCGATTTCTTTAAGTCACACTGACCCACTTCAGATTAAGTATAACAGCATGAGTTTGGCTATTGCGTTGAGGTCATAGCGAAATCATATTGTCTCACTGACTTATGCTTATGGAGTTTTTCTTCGGCCAAACATAATGCATTCAATATATTGTCCCTCTGAAGATTTTATGTCTCACCGATCATTGCATAGAATGTCTTATCGACATAAGGTTACTGCTTCGGCGAAATGTTATATCGAATGTGTAAAGTTACACCAACCTTGGTGGATGGATACTTTTCAGTAAGAGCTAGTGATATTTGAAGGGAGGTCTTAGCGACTCCGAGTGAATGAAGTTTTTCAGTATGACTCCAATTTTCTACAAAAGGTCTCTCCGATATTGACATGTTATAGCGACCCTCATAAGGTAGAAGGGTGCATTGGCGAGAGATCCATTATGTTACAGCGACATCACTCAAGGGGTTTCTCTCATAGGCTCATCGGTGTGAGATATTTTCTTTAGAATATGGTCTTATCAAACACCTTGTGTCTCACCAATAGAACAAAAATCTCCATCGGTGTGAGAATGATAGTGTCTTGGTGATCTAGGGTGAGCTCGAGATGTTTCGGCAAAATAAAGGGCAGTCTATATAGTGTCTCCCTGACTATGTATTGTCGTGGTGACTTGATATTGGCAAAGGCGTTTGGCATAGGTAATGGATTGTCACAGTGACAATGTGTATTGAATGTCTTTCAGTAAAACAAAGACCTATCTTCAAGATGTCTCTCCGATATCAAAAGCTATAGCGATAGAATGTTGATTTCATTTCGATGAAAGAACCATTCTGTCTCATCGACCAGAAGAATGTTATGAACTCTCAGTGTGACATTATGTGTTTGTTCTGACTTCTCCCAACTCTGATGGATCTTGGAAAATGCAACAACGTTAAAGTTGCTTGGCAATGTTAAAGTTGTCAGAGAACGTTAAAGTTTCCTGGCAACGTTAAAGTTGCCTATGACATAATGTGTCTTCGATTGAAAAGAAAGTCTCTTAGGGTAAACATTTTGAATGTATTCTTTTGGCTGGGTATCGAACCCTAGCTCGGCCGCCATCATGAATTTTTACATTTCTGTTGCTACTGACTGTAACAGTTTCTACATAAGTTTATGGAAGGTTTGTTTGATGTGCCTCTCTGGTTGGATGCTCGACAGTGGTTGATGGAGCCATGGGAGTTATAGTTTTGTTTGAGAAATGATCTCACATGTTTCAGAAGCTAGGTGAAACAGCTCTTGTGTTGGTTGGTTGTTCTGTTGTTACTTCTAAAGTCTATTACTTTTCTGGCATGTATTTATAGAAGCAAAAAACTTGGTTTTCTGTTTGACTGTTGATGTAATTCTGAGATTATCATTCCTTGGCTGTATAAAATAGATGGATAAAACTCTGCAATAAAATTTGTATAATAAGATGTAGAGATTGTGAGTTTCTTCTCTATGAGGTATTTTAGGGATTCAGTTATTGAATCTTTAAGGTATTCTATAGATGAGAAAATAGAGAGATATGTGCTTAACTAAAAATAGAGAAATCCTCTGAATCATCACTATTGTTCAAAAAGTAAACTGAGGGGTTGGTACTCCTTGAGATAGATATCTCTAAATGAGGGGTTGGTGCTCCTTGAGTGGGTGCTCAAAATAGCCTATAAGGCATTGTGAACAGTTGTTTAAAAGATTAAGCCTGGAAGGCATTTAGGGAGTGGTTTTTATACCCCAGGAGGGTTTTCCACTCGGAAAAATATCGTGTCTCTTTATTCTTCTGTGTTTTCTATGTTCTACTTTGCTATTGTTGTTTCTATTCACAGTTGAGTCATTATTTTTCTCAATTCTGTATATGAATGATTACATTCAACTCATGAATGCTTTAATCAGAATGATATTGAGATCAAATCTAAGCTGTGTGTTTAAATATTTTAAAAATTAGTCAAATAGTTAAGACACTAATTCACCCCCCTTCTTAGTGTCATTTTAACTCCAACACATTCTGGGAATGGAAATAACCAGGGATAGAAAGAACAGAAAGATTTAGCTCAGTCAGAGTAAATATGTCATGACTGTTCTAGAGATATTTTGTATGACTGAATGCAAGCAGCTAGTTGTTCCAGTTACACAGGGAATGAAGCTATCTACTGAGGATTGTCCAAAATCTTCTTCTAAGATGGAGGACATGACTATTGTGCCTTATGCAAGCAGTTGGCAGTCTCATGTATGCTATTGTTTGTACAAGGCCAGACATTGCCCAAGCAGTGGGAGTTCTTAGTTGTTTTATGGCTAATCTTGGAAGAACACATTGGGATGCTGTGAAGAGAGTGTTTAGATATCTGAAGGGCACTTCAGACTATGCTTTGAGTTACCATGGTAACTTGATTGAATCATAGAAGACTCTCAGCATTCAAGGTTATATGGATTCTGATTGGGCAGGGGACAGTGATAGCAGAAGATCCACCAATGGATATATTTTCATGATGAATGGTGGTGCAGTGAATTGGATGGGTAAGCGGTAGGCTGTAGTCACTTTTTCTACTACAAAGGCAGAATACATGGCAGCCACACATGCCTGTAAAGAAGCAATCTGGTTAAAATGTTTTTGTTCTAACATTGGCTTTAATGCAGAAAAGATTACTATCTACTGTGACAGCCAGAGTGCTATATGTTTGGCAAAGAATCCTACTTTCCATGCCAGGACAAAACATATAGATGTATAGTATCATTTTGTATGAGATATGGTGGAGGATGGGAAGGTCTCTTTGGAGAAAGTGGATACTCTGGAGAATGTTGCAAATGCATTGACGAAGCCTGTGAGCACAAACAAGTTCAGTTGGTGTGCCAGTTCGATGGGCCTCTTGAACCATGAATCTCAGTAGTTTTGTTATGCTTTGGAGGTGTCAGTAAGATCTTCATCAAGTGGGAGCTTGTTGGAATATGTGCCTCAATCCTTACTGACATGGAACTACTAAAGGGAAAAGTCGCTGTGACAGTGTTCATGTCTGGGCGACTGACATTTTTGAAGCTCTTGAAATGATCCTATCACTGTGACAAAATTGATGTCTTGCTGAATGAAGTCTATTGCTGAGACTCTCTGAGTTTGGCATGACCTTTTGGTGATCAAAAGAACTCTGGGCAGCAGTTGATCTCATCGGTGTAACTCTCGGGTCGCGAGGAGATGTCTCGGCGAAAGTCTTGAGTCTTGCTGACAGATGTTTTCGGGCTAACTTTGGAAGCTCGATGAAACGTCACGACGAAAGTCTCATGTCTTGCCGATAGAGGCCTTTGGTAAAGCGTAGTGAGCTCGAAGAGACATCACAGTGACAAACACAAGTCTTAGCGATCTGCAGAATGTCTTGTCAATGTCGGGCTATCATATGGTTATCGAGATATCTCAATAGCCTTGTTATGATGTCCTAGCGACATTAAAATGTCTTGCCGATGATGAGATGCTTTTGGTATAGGTCTTGCTGAATGGTAGTCGTTAGTGTGTCTGAGGGCTTCGGTATGCAGTCCTAGCGAAGATGATAAGTCTCGCCGACTCGTCAAAGGCTTTGGTGTAGCACAAGCAACTCGACAGAAGGTCTTGGTGAAGACGTTATGTCTTGTCGATGGATTCTCTGGATCTGATATGACTTGTTCCATTTGATTTGAGTCTCATCGATAAGGAAAACCTTTGTCAATAGGATTGAAGTGGACATCATTGCTTTTGTTATGACTTATAGATTCGATATAGCATCTTGCTGACTCGTGGAAGCTATAGTAATGCTGGTAGAGAAACTTTGTGGCATCGGGGAGACACTGTGAGTGTCTCACCGATATGCCAACAAAGTTGAATGCTCTTGACCAGTCTGACCATCCTAGGTGGAGCTTTGTGGACCAATCACAGGAAGCAGTTTTAAAGCATGATGATGGTTGACTTTATGCAGTAGTTGAAATGCTGGAGAAACAACATGCAAGGAAAAATCAAGACTCGAATGGAAACTGTCTATGGTTGGTAATGGCAGATAAGGATGCACAGAAGAAAATCAGAAAGAAACTAAGATTTAAAGTAGATCGATTCTGTTTTGGTAAGTGATGAACAAAGTGTGTGAATCGAATGAAAGGGAGAACAATTTCTGTAACTAGTTGAATAATGAGACTAAGTCACTGAGAACTGAACACCAGAAAGTTGTCTTTTTGATTGCATGTAATAATTTGTTACTGAAATACAAAGAGAGTCAGTTTGGTGTGGTGGGTTTTTTCTCGTAAGGGTTTCCCACGTAAATCTATTGTTCACTGTCTTTGAGTATCTTCTTTGTTTCTATAAATCTTTCATGTGTGTCTCAATTAGATTGTAATTTGAAAATTTAAAGTACTGTCTGCTTACTCCCCTGTAATTTGGCATTAGGAAAGTGTTTCCGCACCTCTGCTTTCCTTACACCAACAAGGCAGTAAATTCATCTTATATATCCTTTTCCTTAAGCCAAGTGGCATTTATTTCACTTTCCCTTCCCTCTTGCATGTCATTTCAACAAATTTTAAATTCAAAATTATGCATTTATTGGCACAAACCCCAAATCTTGCACATCCTTCATCCATTCATAGCTTGACAAGTGGCATCATGCCATTGGATGAATGTTAGTCCCACATTACTCAAATTTGGACATTCATCCATCTTGGAATTCTATAAATAAAGAGCTCATATCCTCAATCCATCATCCACAATTGATACAAAGTTACCATGCCCAAATATCCATCAAATTTCATCAATCATTCTTGAGTTCTTATCTAGGTTTTGCAGATTTTGGCTTGGAGCTCTCATCTTCTACCATCAAAGTGGAACAATCATCTTCAACATATCAAGCTTGCATCTTAGGAATTGGAAAAGGGCCAATTTTCACATCAAATTGACACCAATTCCCCCATGGGAACATTAGTTTTCACATCTAATTAGGATTCAATCTTTGTTTTATCATTTCCATTGTGTTTAATATTTTCTTCCTAGTTTGAATGTTGTAAATGGATTTCATGGGGAATCCTTGTTTTGGCTTGCAATTCCTTTTTTAAATTCTTTACTCATGTTGTTTTGCAGGTACTAGGAAAAGGGTTCACACATTTGGTGCTAGAAGGAGGGCTTGATCTCACTCTCAATCAGTTTTTTTTCAAAATTCCGCATTTTTTCTTCACACACAAAAAATTCCAACACTGGGAGCTCAGCGTCGTTGTTTTGGCACCGCAGACTCTTTAACGTCGCTATATGGCACCGCTTAAAATCAAAACCATGATGCTGGACTCGTCCCACCAAAATATTTGAATTTCAAACTCCACCGCTGGACTTGTTGACCTGCAGAAATTTTCAAAAAATATTAAACTCCGACGCTGGACAAAAACTGTGATGCAGGGAAAAAAGAGCGACGCAGTTGAGCTCTCTATCCCGACATAGACTAACACTGACTAGTAAGTAGCGCTGTGAGGGCGCCACTCAGAAAAAAAACTATGACGTAGTTACGAGTTACAATGTTGGAAGGCAGTAAAATGGGAAAATTTAATTTTAGCACGTGCTTTTGATTTATGATTAATTTGTCCTCTATTTTCTAATTTTTAATTTCTATGTTTTTCTAGAATCTGACTGGTTTTTCCTCCTTGTAGGTTAGAAATAGAAATCAAAAGAAGGAGAAGCATGAGAAGGATGTTCATCAAATCAAAGTGTTTTTAAACACTATAGTGTTTGCTTAACACTTTTTCACAAAATTGTTATCTTTTTCTTCCTTAACACACTAGTTTTCATTTGGGCTTAAAAAGAATCTTTCCATTTCTTGCAAAGGTTAAAACAAACATCAGGATCACAACTTACTAAATTTTGTTTGTTGGATTAACAATTGAACAAATGTCTTTCACTTTGTCTTTTGGTGTTTAAAAAGAACTCACATTTTTCTTTGTGGATTTAAAAAGAACAAGTGTGACTTTGTTTTTTGTGAAAGCTTACTTAAACTAAAGGCATTGGAAAAGGATGTATGCCCTTCTCTCACGCTTTATAGCAAGCTTGAGAATCAAAAGGCCTTTTTTCATGACTTTGGGTTGAGACAAAGCAATCACCTCCACACTTCAATTTGGGCTTAAAATTGAACATCTTGTGCGAGTGTGAGTGGGGGAATTTTCACGTATATTCTCTATCTTTGTTGCCATCAAAGATTGATCGAGTTACGGATCTTGTTTTCACTCACTTTTGTTTATCCTAGAGGGCCTACCTTGGGGAAAAAGTACTCACCCAAGGGAACGACTCAACCGGTAACACTCTAAAGCTAAGAGTATTTCCAACCAGTATATAAATGTGGGTATTGGATTAAACGCCAATATCACATGGTTGATTCTGACAAGATGGATCCAAAAGGGGACTCTTTCTGTATGGGTCAATCGCCATGAACAGAAAGTCCTTATTAGAACCCATGTGCTAGAATTTTCTAAAATACTTTAATCTATTTGTTGGTGCAAGAACGGTCGTTATGAAGCCACCCCACACTTTTACGGTCTTCTAGTAGAAATGGGAAACATCCCATGGGAGTTTCATGGGTGTTGATGCTTGGCTGCCCCGTATAAGTGAGTGTTGTGGAGGGGAGCCAGTGGGGTCAAGCATCTAACCATTCACTAAAGATAAGCATAGTTGGACTTGTCCAAGTGGGAATCAAACAAATATTGTCTTACACATCCATAGGATTGTACTTATTCTTTGGTTACAAAATGCATTGCTTGATCAAAAACACCATGGAAACAAACACTTAACATCATCCAAATTTCAAAACCTTTTGAAGACAAATAAAATTGACTCAATCCATATGTTATTGCTTTCCCTTGGGATTCACATCCTTAGAGGTTTCTAAACATTGGATTATATCTTGATTTGTCTCCTTAAGTAAACTATAGGGACACCCTTGCCTTGAGTTTATCAAATTTCCACATAACATATCTTGTGGGGTTTGAAGAAATTAAGACATTGGACATCTTAGTTTAAAAACTTAATCAAAGAAAGTGTTTTTGGTAAACTAAATCCATTAAGCAAAGCTAAGCAAAATGAATTTTCATGTGTGTTGAAGACCCACGATTTCTCAAAAATATCTAAAATCCAAAGCAAAGATAATTGGTTCAAAATCCAAAAACGTGTGTTCAAATCAAATTGTTCTTTGGTCACAAAGGTCTATAGGAAGCATTTGCATGTTCTTCAATACCTAGGTCTAGGCAAACAAAGTGTCCTTTTTAATTTCATCTTAGGATCAAAAGAAAATCAAAATCCTTTCATCCTTCCTTCAAAACTTCAAAACAAACATCATCTCACCATCACCTTTTGGAAAATCTTGAAAACATCCTTATGCTAGGCTTTTTTTGGAAAAATTAAAAACATTATCAAATCCCTGAGAACATTATCAAAATCACCTTTTGGCTAGGTATGTGTAGATTCATCCTTTTGCATATGCTTAGTCAAAATCATCTTGTCTAGCTTAGTATATGTAGATGAATCCTTCTTCATATACTTAGTGAAATGATCATCTTGTTTGAATAGGTATGGGTAGATGCATCCTTCTTCTTGCACATATTCAAATCATCATCCTTTTAGAAAATCTATCCCTTAGATCATTATCCAACATATTAGGGTATTTTTGTTCAAAATCAAAATCAAAATCAAAATCAATCAAGGACAAATCCCAAAATCAAATCAAAAAATCAAAATCTGCAAGTCCTAAAATCCTAGTATCTCCTTCAAGATCTACCAAAAGATCATAACATCCGTATCATCCATCCCTAACGTCATCATCACATCATCACCTTTGATCCTCAAGACATCCTAAAATTTCCACTTTGACATAAAATAAAGACCAATCCAAAGAATCAAGAGATTCATCTTCCATTCTTAAAAATTGATCCTCGTTTTATGGTGCAAACCAGATCTCAATACAAGAAGAGCATGGAAGCCAACAAAGAAACACCTGCTTCGAGTGATCTTAGCAAAACAAACATTGAGATAAATCTCGCTGAGTCAAGTAATCCATTGAACATCTCATCATCCCAAAATCCGCAAGAGGAAAACCAAGGAGAAGATCTTACCCTTGGAATGTCTCACGAAGAAATAACGGAAATGCTCCAAAATCTGGACAACCATAGAATCATCAACATCATGATGAGGCTTAACCCTTTTTTATACATGCTTGAACTAGGAAAACAAGGGGCCAAACTACCTTCAGATTTTGATGTAAGTACCATAGTGGAGACATCATTTCCTCCAATCTCATCTACCATTCCCATCTCGTCTACACCCCCATCCCAAAACATCACACAAAACATTCCGCAAATCACAACATCATTTGCTCCAACCCAACCCAACATTAATAAAGGAAATGCATTCCTTAATGCTCTTCAAGCACACCCCCTTGACAATAATCAAAACTTGAACGCAAACACCACCTTGGAACAAAACATATCCAAAAACCCATTACACAAAACTGTTCCTCTCACCTTCCATCATGATCCATCATCATCATTTTTTCACACAACACCTCAAACACCTCTTCTCACAAACTCGCAAGAAGAGGGAGACATGTTCGGACCGGGGGGCATCTCCAATACCACAACACAACAACTCACACCCCTTACATTTCCACCATTTCCACCATTACCATCATCATCCACATCACTCCTTGCTTTAGGGCTTCCCCCTCTACCAAATATCAATCAAACCACTATCCCAAATATCAATCAAAGCATTATGCCAAACACTCAAAATTTGTCGTTGATATCGCAACCACATATGACAAATGCACAAGCAATTGCATGTTCATCAAATACCCCCTTAACATCACAAAGCATGGTCTCTCAAGGACCAACCATATCAAAAGCACCATCCATCACACAAAACACCAACACCACCTTCACAAACACCATTCCAAATCTACCTCCACCCCCACCACCACCAACTTCCACAACATCAAGCCAATACGACACAACATTGCAAGCTGCTTTCCAACGAGGATACCAAAAAGTTCAAAAACAAAAAGCCAAACAACTAGCTGCTCAACAAGTTGCTTAGGCCGCACAAGCTGCCCAAGTTGCACAAGCCTCATTACAAGCGCAACAAGCCCAAGCGTTATTGCAACAACAACAATAAGCCACCCAAGCTACACAAGCCGCACAAGCATTGCAAGCACAAAAGACTGCTCAAGCACAACTTTTATTGCAACAATAAGTAGCACAAGCACAAGCCACACAAGCACAAGCTCAATATCAAGCACAACAAGCCCAATATCAAGCACAACTTCTTACACAATGACAAGCAACGCAATTGCAAGCATATCAGCAAGAAATCAAGCAATATCAAGAGCAGCAAGAAGCAGCAAAATTGGCAGCCCAACAACAAGCATTGTTGGAACAACAACAAGCACAACAACAAGCGCAACAACAAGAAGACCAACAACAAGCGTTGTTCATACAAAAGTAGGTGGAAGCCTACCTCACTCAACAGAACATACAGATACCATCGAACAACACACCAACCAACCCAACCATCCAACCCATGATTGAAACACCCTAAAACACTTTCATCCCACCCCCTTATCTGCAAAATGATGTGACGACACAAATCAGGTTTCTCTCGCAACAAGTGCTCGACCTTCAATCAGTGCGAACAACCAAAACACCAAGCAACTTGTGTCCCTCTCCATTTGATAGGAGCCTAGTAATGAAACCATTCCCTAAAGGATTTGAGATCCCCAAATTTGACAAATATCGAGGGACGAGAAACCCTGAAGATCACATCAGGGAATTCCAGGTTCATTGCATGGAAGTCACATATGATGATACTTATTTGATGTAGCTATTCCCTAGGAGTTTGGTAGGCAATGCTATAGAATGGTTCTCTCGCTTACCTTTAGGCATTAGAACATTCCAAGAAATTAGGGACACATTCATTAAAAATTATGCATGCAACATTGCAATGGACGTTAGTCTAGAAGAACTCTACGCTCTAAAACAAGGAAAGGGTGAGTCATTCACTTCATTCCTATAACAATGGCGATCCAAGACCAATCGAAGCAAGTGGACCATGCCAGAAGAACAAAAAGTTTGTACCATCATAGCCAACCTTAAAGGCCACTTGTCATTTCATCTCAAGGTTCAGGGCATCACCACATACAATTAGTTGATCCCCAAGGCACTTAGTATCAAAAGAGCCCTTGTGACTCAACCCGCGGAATCAACATCATACCACAAATAGCAAAACAACCGCCCACCATCCAATTACAATGATAAACCTCACATGTGGGCAAGGAACAAAAACGTTACTAATGATGGTGTCGTTGATGTCAAGGTGGTCATTAGTGCCCCATGCCAACATACACCAGCACCACAAATCCAAAACCAAAACACTCATCACACAACACACCAACCCAACAACAATCCAACGATCAATAATCTCAATGACCAAAGGGGACCACCCCAATGCAAAAGTTATTCCAAACAAAAATACACCACTTTGGGGGAACCACTTGAGAACATAATGAAAAAATTGATCGACGAAAAACTCATCAAGCCTCCTACATTTGATAATTACCAAGAACCAGATGTCAAACCTCCTTGGTATAATGAGAATCAACTTTGTGAATTCCATAAAATCAAAGATCACACCACAAACAGTTGCATGAGACTCAAAAACATCATCCAAGATCTCATCAATAAGAAAATCATAAACGTAGAACAACCTACGGGAAATCAAGATCTTAAGATATATATGAATCCAATGCCAAATCATGGCAACAGAGGGAATAAAAATGATAAAGGGAAGGGCAGTGTAAATCATGTGTATGAAATAGTCATTGCCTCCCTAAGTGAAGAATGCATGGTCATCACCATCAAGGGCGCCCATGCCAAAGATTGTGGAGTCACCACAAGAGGCGGAAAAGTCACCATCACAGGATCATCCAAATCAAATAGAGTCCCTTCATCTAGATCTGTTCTGCATGGCTACAATGTTGTAGATCAACTTAAGAGAACGCTAGCGCAAATCTCCATCATGGAGTTGCTAAAAATCTCATCTTCACATAGGAAAATCCTCGAAGAAGCATTGGCCTCATCCACTATCCTTGCAGATCTTGATGCAAAGCAATTCAAAGCTATGGTTGGAAATATCATTATGCCTAATCTTCTCACATTCTCTAACCCAGATTTCCCCGCCCAACCATCTCACAACCATGCACTTCACTTGGAAGCCATAGTACATAAGAGCAAAATCAAAAGGGTTTTGGTGAATGGAGGTGTGGGTTTGAACATCTGTTCCCTAAGCCTCATCAAGCAGTTGAAAATATCAGAAGATTCCATCGACAAAGGAAAGGGCATCACGATAAGAGCATATGATGACCAAGAAAGAGTGTTTCAGGACACAATCAAACTCCCTATTCAAGTAGGGCCTACCATCACGGAAACCACTTATCAGGTCTTGGACCTCGACTTGCCATATAATATCCTCTTAGGATGTCCATGGATCCATGCGATGAAAGCAATAGCATCAACTTTCCACCAACGTGTGAAATTTACACATAACGGACAAGAGGTTACCATCCATGGAGATCCTAAACCTTTCTCATATTGAAAAAATATTGAAGCAAAGTATTACAAAATCCCCCAAGTGCCAAAAAATGATGAGGGCCCATCCACACCATACATCGACCCTGCCACTCTCGCATCCACTTTTGCGACAGAAACACCCGCCACTCCCACCATTCCCACCAATTCTGACATCAAGCTTATCATCCAGGATGATAGTTTTGGAAGCTACAAGCTTCCTAACAACGATTTTGTGATAGGAGAGTTACCACAATCTCCTAGATCATGTGGACGTCCACAAGAAAACCAAGCTTTGACATCACAAACGTCTCCTGAAGACTATCCTGAATTCACAAGATGGGAAGACCTTGGCCAGGGGGTTATTGAAGTAGATCCATCACACATGCTATATCAAGATGAAAGACCAACAGTCAATTTACCAATGGATAACTAAAGCAAGGGTCTGCAAATGATTCTCACAATGGGCTACGACAAAAATCAAAGACTGGGACAAAATGACAATGGGCTCATAATACTTATCATGCAACAGATGCGACACATAACAAATCTTGGACTTGGATGTACCCCTCTGAGTATAACCATATGTGGTTGAAGTCCTCCGGTGAGAATGGTTATTATTTCTCCTCAGCCAATAGCAACAGAAGTACACTCATCAATATCCATAGGTAGAGACATACATAACTTTATAACTGAGGTCTATAATAGTAGCGATGACGAGGATACCATGACTGATCTACCTAGGTTATTTGAGGATACCACCCTGTGCATGATTAGTACCCTTTCCTTTGAAACAGACCATCTAAATCATGATATCCACCTAGTATATCCCCAACTCATCGACTACGACCAATGAGGACCACTAGTTCTTGATACATTCGAGAATGATGAGGTGTTCTCAGAATTCATGGGATTGAGGGATAACATTCCAGATGGAGATCATAAGGTAGGGTTTATAATGGAGTTGGACACACATGCCTATTATGGGGAAATTATTGAATCCTTCAGTTGCAAAAGTGAGAAACTAAGAAGCATATCCAAGTCTTTGAGTGAAAACCACACTGTGGCACTCTCTGAAAAGAAAAAAGTAAAAAGAAAGGACATATCTAATAGTGAAAACCTCTCTGAGGCACGCGAGGATGAAGTATTCAATCTTCCTTTAAGAGCTATTCATCAGGAAAAGTCAACAGTCTTGGCCAAAAAATGCAATCCTATCAACCTAGGAACATAGGAGACCCCGCATATCACATTTTATGCAGAATCACTATTATCAAAAGACCAAGAACTCCTGGCAGCATTCCTAAGGGAAAGGAAAATAAACTTCACATGCAGTTATGCTGACATGCTAGGGCTTAACCCAGAGACTGTGGTTCATCACTTAGCAGTGTATCCAGAAGCGAAGCCAGTCAAACAAAAGCTTGAAAAAATGCATCCTCAAATCGCTTTGTTAGTCAAAATGGAGCTAAAAAAAGCTACTAGATGCAGGATTCATACGACCAATAGATTATCCAGAATGGGTGTCAAATTTGGTACTTGTTTCAAAACCTGATGGAGCCATCAGAATCTGCACAAACTTCAGAGATTTGAACAAAGCATGTCCAAAGGAGGATTTCCCACTTCCCAACATTGACATGATAGTAGACATGACAACGGGACATGAGATGCTATCACTAATGGACGAACTTTCAGGATACAATCAGATCATGATAGAAAAAGAGGATCAACATAAGACAACTTTCACTTGTCCATGGGGGACTTATTGTTGGAACATGATTCCATTCAGCCTAAAGAACGTAGGAGAAACATATCAAAGGGCCATGACATTAATATTCCATGACATGATCCATAAAATAGTTGAAGACTATGTTGACGATATCCTAGCTAAGTCCAGAAAGAGAAAAGATCACATAGCAACCCTAGGTGCCATCTTTGATAGACTAGAGGAGTACAAGGTCAGACTAAACCCAAAGAAGTGCGTCTTCAGCGTACAATCAGGAAAGTTCCTAGGATATATAGTGTCAATGAGGGGTATTGAGGTGGATCCAACAAAAGTAAAAGCAATACTCGAGATGGAGGCACCGAAAAAATTAAAAAAATTAAGAGGCCTCCAAGGCAGACTCCAATCCATTAGAAGATTCATAGCACAACTGACAGACAAGCATAACCCATATTCTCACCTACTCCACAAGGGAGTAGTGTACAAATGGGATACAAAATACAAAGAGTCATTTAAAAAAATCAAGGAATATCTACTGACACCACCAGTCTTAATGCCACCCATCCTAAGAAATCCATTGATCTTATACATGTCAGCAACAATAGCATCCCTTGGAGCTCTCCTAGCTCAGCATGATTAAAATGGAATGAAGAGGGCTATCTACTACATCAGCAAGACAATGGTTGGTCATGAGTTAAACCATCGAGAAAGCATGTCTCGCAGTAGTGTTTGCATCTCAAAAATTTAGACATTACATGTTGGCACACAAGATAAAGCTCATCGCCAAAATTGACCCCCTCAAGTATCTATTATTGAAGGCAATGCTCACAAGAAGAATGGAAAAATGGGTGATGATACTGTCAAAATATGACATCGAGTATGTAGAGCGGAAAGCCATTAAGGGACAAGTTACTGTATATCAACTAGCAGAAGCACCTAATTATTCTGAGAATCCTCTTATCTTAGAGTTTCTAGATGAATCCATCTTTAACCTCAATGTAGCTAACCAATGGAAACTATACTTTGATGGCTCATACACACAACACGAATCAGCAGTTGGTGTCTTCTTCATCACCCCACAAGGGGATTGCATACCAAGGTCATACAAATTGGCATTTTCTTGAACTAATAATATTGTAGAATACGAGGCCTTAACCATAGGTCTCAAGATATCAATGAAATGGAACATCATAGCTCTCAAAGTGTATGGAGACTCTTAGTTGATCATAAATCAAGTCAATAATGAATATCAGACCAAGGATGACAAGCTCACTCCATACAAGAAATTGGTGGAGACACTAAAAGAATCCTTCATTGAAATAACATTTGAGCAGATTCCAAGAACCAACAACAGAGCAGCAAATGCCATGGCAACAATTAGGTCCCTATTAGACATCCCTCACAATGTTCCAAAATATGAATTCTTGATCGAGTAGCTTCTCGTTCCCGCATTTGAGGTACCAGAATTAGAATATGTGTGTGAAATCGTTGGTCCTGGCGATCCTTGGTATCATGACATTTACACGTATCTTCGAATAGGAGTCATACCCGCTGACCTACCATCAAACCTAAAATGAACCTTTGTTAAAAAGGCATCCAGATTTGTCATCCTAGGTGATACCCTATACTGTAGAAGCATAGAAGGTACCTTACTACACTGTTTAAATGCTAAGGGGACATTAACCACTCTAACTGAAGTACACAACGATATCTATGGTTCGCACTCGAGTGGAATGACCATAGCCAAGAAACTGCTGAGGATGGGGTATTATTGTCCCACAATGGAAAGAGAAGCACATGATCATGCCAGAAAGTGTCTACAATGTCAGCAACATGGGGACCTCATCCATGCTCCAGCTCAAGAGCTTCACCCTATCATCACACCATGGCCCTTTTCACAATGGGGACTCGATCTCATTGGGAAAATCACTCTGACCTCATCTAATAGCCACAAATTCATCATAACTAACATGAAGTACTTTACTAAGTGGGTAGAAGCCATACCCATGATGTACATAACTAGGAAGCAGATTTTAAAGTTCATTCTGAACTATCTCATATGCCACTATGGTGTTCCACAAGCCATTATCTCAGATAATGGGACACCATTCAAGAATCAAGATGTCTGTGACTTATGCAAAAAATACAAAATCCAACATCACTTCTCCACCTCGTACTATCCCCAAGGCAATGGCCAAGAAGAAGCTACAAACAAAACCATTCTGAAAATACTCAAGAAAATAGTCAATAACCCAAATTGTGACTGGCATCTGTAGCTTAATCCCACCCTCTAGGCCTATCGAACCAGCATCCGCACACCCACTGGCACCACCCCCTTTTCCTTGGTCTACGAATCAGAAGCAGCACTCCCCATTAAGATCGAGCTCCCATCCCTCAAGATATCACTGCAAAACCTCATCATCGACGAAGAGTACAAATTATCAAGACTAAATGAGCTGGAGCTACTAGATGAGAGACGTATAGATGATTTAAATCATTTGCAAGTCTATCAAAATAGACTCAAACGGAGCTACAATAAGAAAATTAGGACTTTCTGAATTGGAGAACTGGTGTTAAAATAGAATTAGAAAAATGTCCCAAACTCAAGCACCAAAGGCAAGTTCGAACCCAATTGGCTAGGACCATTCGTCATAACAACAAGTTACAAATCAGGGGCATATCAGTTATCAACACCCAAAGGGGAACCTTTGCAGGAGCCCATGAATAGCTCCCATCTTAAAAAGTTTTATGCCTAAAAACTTTCAAGGTATAGAACCAAAAATCTAAAAAATCAGAAAATGTCCTGAAAAAATGGTTACTTTGGCGAAAACCTGGCAAACAGGCATCTTGGTAACAACAAAAAAAGCAAAAAAGCAAAAAATCCAAAAAAATCAGAAAAAGGATCAAGAAATAGTAAAGAGAAAAATCGTCCTATAGTGAAAACTACTTCGGTGGCACTTTGGACAAGTACCTTGGTGAAAACCTGGCAAACAGGCGCCTTGCATAAATAAGCACTTTCCATCCACCAAGATCTTTACAACTTGTTCTACATCATCCATCCATTTCGCTTCCATCATCCATCGCATTCAGGTCTCCATCCATCACACATCCACTCGCATCCGCACCATAGCTTGGTCCTATTTTCATATCATGATCCCTCCTAGTACTACTCGACCCATCCTCAAGGTCAGTTTGTCCTACCTTTATCAGAGTAGTCTATTGCATCACACTAGGGGCATGTTCTTATTGGATCAGATTCATGTATATTCTTAAATTCCTCAAATCAAAAAATCCAAAAACATCAGAAAATCAGAAAATCCAAAAACATCAAAACACCAGAAAATCCAAAAACATTCAAACATCATCAAAATCCAAAAACAGGTCAAAAATTCATTCAAAAATTCAAAAACAAAGTCATCTTGTCGAACTACGTCATCTTTGAGCTTCAACGTAGGCAAGATTGATCTTTGATCATCCCCCGAGACACTTAGGCTAGTCCTTTAGGAGTCTATCATAATAAACTAGTAATTCATCATGTATATCTTCATCTATAAATTAGTCAAGTCATCAGTCAAACTACGTGGTCTCTGCGTATATAATGTAGGCAAGGCTAGTCTGTTGATCAACCCCTGAGGCCCCTAGGATAGGTTTGTAGGTTAGTCTCTTGGTCAAAATCTCAAAAAATCCCAAAAACATTCAAAAAATCAAAAATTAAAACATTTGAAAACCTCAAAAAATACCAAAAATAGCCTCAAAACATTGTAAAACATTAAAAAAATCCAAATATTCAAAAAAAATTTATCCCTCTCATCTCACTTGCACCCACAATAAAACACCATCCATAATAAACTGATCGTCATCCTCAACCTTTGGTGAAACAGTTAGAAACAAGTCTAGCACATTAAAAGTAAAACTCCAAATGTCAAGTCTTAGGTTTAAGTCAGTACGTAAACAAGTTAGTCAATTCTTTGTGTCGATAGTCCACCATCCAAACAGTCCCATATCAATCATTTGATAACATCATGTCCTAGGATGAATCCTTCCTACAAGGGACATTATTTATCAGAAAGAGCACTTTCGATAAACAAAATGACGTGCCGCCATCCACTAACATGTCCTAGGATGTATCCTTCCTACAATGGGCATTATCTTTTGGCAATAGTTTTGATTCTTATCCTTTAAAACAAATTCCTTTTTTGTTAGCGGTATTTAAGAACATCAACTTGTTTGTGTGCTTTATCTTTGTCTTTTAACTTATCTTATTGCGCTCAGTCCAAGGACCTCTCGATGATATCCAAACAAAGGATTTAGAGAGATAGGAATGGGCAACGATCATTATCTTTTTTCTGCTATGCTTGTTGGACGTTCTTGTAATATAACTTTGGCGAATACTTGCTTTGTTAGGTATGTATGGAAGAGGTCTAGGGCAACTTGTTGACTATTGCATGGATAGGTTTACCTTTCCGTGTTTTGGTCTGAGGTGCTTGAAACTTCTGAAGTGCATCCTAGCAAGGTTTCCGTATGTCAGCTGTGAACAAGAATACTCCTATCTACTTGTCAAGTCAAATTTCATCTCACTGGGTACAATGCCATCCTAGTTTTCTATACCTTGATGCATCATACCATGTGTGTTATCAAACATAAGAAAATTTGGCCCTTTGAAAATCCCAATTCCTCGGCAAGTAATCATCATCATCATCATAATTTGCATTTGCATCATCTTGTGTCTTGTTGAAATGACTTCTTTTCTTACTAACCGCACCAACAAGGTACTATGACAGTTAAACATCATCACCATCATCTTCATCGATCGTGCATCCAAAATCATTAGCATATTGCATAAACATATCATATAGGAAACATGCACATTGCATTTTAATCATCATATAAACAGGTTATCATAAGAATTCTTCATAGATAGGTGCATCCATTTCATTGGCATTTCACCTATTACATGCGTATCATGGCATTATATCAATCATTGCATAAACATTCATTTTCATTTCATAACCATTTCATATTACCATCTATCATCGCATAGCATTTACGGAAGCATTTCATAGTCATTTTTGCATAATTATAAACAATAAATATATAAGCATTTAATTTATTAGGCATACATACTTGCATAACATTAATGACATCATCTCACCACTCTACGTTCACATTACATTATGCATTAACATATCATTGCATCACATACATCATCATTCATTACGCTTAGGATAATAACATTTGTTATTCTAAGCATCTCATAAAACCATCTCATTATGCATTAATACCATTTCATTTGCATAATATCACGACCATCGCATTCACATTTCATTATCCATATCATCTCATAAATAACATCATAAAACATTCATTGCATAAATCATTCCACATAGGCATAGACGTATAAAATTCATTACAAACAAAACATATACACATCCATTCATAAACATTTCATAAGAACAATTTACATATCATTTCACATGAACATCATAGATCATATTAAAATCAACATCACATATTGATCATCTCATTTGCATTATCATAAATAGATCATCATATAGATAACATCATTGCACATCATATCATAGGTTAGCATAATATAGATCTATTAGTCATAATCATTTTCATAAAATCATTAGAAATAAATGCATCCATAACATATAGAAGTAAAACCGTCCACGCATAAAAGAGAACATGATACATCACATGAAAATCGACTCATATATATATCATCACATAACTGTCATAGTACAAAGAATAAATCAGATCACTGTACATATGTGTCAATCAGTACAAAATGTCCATCAGGCTATCAAAAATGAGCCCATAAGGCACAAAAAGTATCATAACACCTCAATCAGGCTAGGTCTCTATGAATGCTACCCTCGCCCCTGTCACCATGACCCTCTGCTGGTCTGTGGCTGGCCCACTCTGAATACTCTAGGACCCACTCTGCTCTGGGTATGGCCTCATGGTAGGACTGCCGATAATACTCTGCCTCTCGGATAACATCCCT
Source organism: Sequoia sempervirens (assembly GCA_007258455.2). NCBI lineage: Eukaryota > Viridiplantae > Streptophyta > Pinopsida > Cupressales > Cupressaceae > Sequoia > Sequoia sempervirens. Next base: position 384,502,190 of record VDFB02047230.1, read on the forward strand.
GTAGGATCGAACTGATATTGTACCCTAGGAGGAGGAGGTTGTCATACTCTCTATCTATTGCCTCCGACCTAGCTCAGTGGCTGCCTGTAGCTCTGCATCCTGTCTTTGCTGCACGGCCTAATCTCTCTTTGCTCTAAGTTGCTCTCTCTCAACCCTCGTTTGATCTCTCTCGGCGGTCACGGCCTGAACTTGGGCCTATAGCTGTGCAATCAGTGCATCTTGAGCATCTGCCCATCCCTATGGTTGCACCCGAGGTTGATCCTCATCTCGTGGTGGCTCCTACTGTTGATCCTACATATGTACATCTTTGTGACCTAGTGGGACTAGGGGCACAACTAGTGGATCCTGTCGAATCTCAACCCTATGTCCTTTCCCTCATCCTCTCTCTCTGCCTCTAACTTTGTGCAGATTTGGGTCATCACCTAGAATGGTCAGCCGAAGTGGGTGTCAGAACCAGTCCCTGTAGGCCTGAGTGGTGCCTGGGTCTGCTAAACCCTGATCATAAGCTCATGGTCGGGCTGCCAATTGCTAGAAACTGTCGACTGCCTCTGAGGCAGGAGTGTACTATCACCATGACACCTGTGTCATGCTGTGGGCAAAGACAACTACATAGGAATCATCAAGCCGATCCTGCGGCTCTCTGAACTGATGCTGCATGTGCCTAGGTAGGTATCTCTCGATCATAGTATGCTCCTGCCCCTGCATGTACCGGTCCTAGTGGCAGTAGAATAGCTAATCAACATCGTTGGCCCATCCAGGCCGACCAAGGTATGGTCGCCAAGTGAAAACTAGCATCCCGTCTAGGACACGCCTCCAATAGGGGATCCCGTGCTCACCAATGTGTATAAAGGACACATCGCCTCTATATCGTGCCACGAGGGCATCGTCTGCCCCCATCGGAACTAGAACGACACATGGACATAGCACAAAAATATGCTTCCATGCCTAGACATGAAGTAAGGTCACCCCAGCCCCCAGCACTCTGTCGTCCATGTAGACATACTTATGGAGGTCCCTATAGATGGTGATCCCATAATAGTGGTTTACAATTTTTGGCCAAATTGGACACTGAAATTATTATTTTTAACTAAATCTTCACATTCGAGCACCTATAGTGGCTAAACTATGAGGAATTTGAAGATGGTGCAAACTAGAGTCTCATCAAATTTTTTTTGTAGATTCTAAAAATATTTTTTTCAAATTTTTGGAATCAAATTGCACTTCTTTTCCATCTCCCACGAAAATTATTTTTTTTAAAACAACATTTTTAAAAAGTGACACTCAGGTATAAGCATAATTTTTTTTCCATGAAGGATAAAATTCTAATTCTTTCAAATTTAGATTTTTAACTCTGATATCTAGTGCTTCCACTTGATTAGATAGTTTTTTATTGAATATTTTTTCCTTAATCAAGTTTCAAAGTCAAACAAATTACAATTTAGACACAGCGACCGTATAACGTAACTTTTTTGTATATGTCAATTTTATTTTATTTTGTTTTGATGGATTAAGGACTTCAATATCTAGTGCACTCATATTTTTCAATTTTTCTTTTTTAATAATCTTCTATTTTTCCACATGTGAAGAACAAAGAAATTCATTTTCAATGAAAAACCTATGTTTAATAAAACTTAAAAAATACATAACAAAACCAAAACATATTAAAATTATATTCATTGGATAGCTTGTTGAGGAATACCATAATCATTTGAAATAAATTTTTAAATGAATTCATTTGATCCCAAAAGCTAAATAAAAGTGATTTTTATCAACATTTTGATAGGTGTAAAGGAGATGCATTTATAGGTATGGTTTAAAACTAGCAAAGTTCTATCCAAGGGGGTTTGATCTAAGGTGATTTGATCAAACCCTCTTCAATTGGAATCCTTAAAATGGAACTTTTTAAGGCTTAAATCATTATATTTTCTAAAAATATGTGATTTCAGCTAAAATTCATTCATCTCAGGAATTGTAAACCACTATTATGACAGCATCATAGAGTGAAGCTAGAAGAACAGACCCCCATGCGAAACAAACCAACCTGTCTCAGACCATCCGCTCCCAACAATACCCCCAGTTGGGACTAAAGTATCTCCCTCATCTTTCTGGGGCAACAAGACCCGAGATGATAGCTGTAACCACCCAGTGGTAGGGAGGTGCTATGACCCTGTATCGTTTTAGCTCTATCTGTCCTTCATAGAAGATGATGTCTCATGTGGTGAGGACTCTGCAGCAGGCCTTGTGCCCCTCGTCCATATCAAAAATCACCCGTCGGCCATGAATCGACAATCGTAGAATACGCCAAACATCCTCCAAAGTGACGGTAGCCTTGCCAGTGGGGAGATGAAACGAGGACATCTCGCTATGCCACCTCTCTGCCAATGCTAACAACATCCCTAGGTGAGTGCGCACGGGCACTGTGTACACAATGTGCCACAACCCCACAACCCCAAGTTGATCCTGGTCCCTGTCACTCAGGTCTCACAAGATGCTAGCCAAATCTCATGACCGGTGCTCCCGAGAGTATAGCTCCCTCCCTGCATCTTGCATCAAGTCAACGTGTTAAAAATTTTGAAAAAAATTTGATTGGGCGCTCCAAAAACTTCCCCAACGATGCAGTTTGTGATGGTGTCGCAGTTTGAATTTACTCAAACTCCAATGCTAGGGCCCAAAAAGAGAAAAACTGCACCACCGTGGTGCACTTTCCCTTCCAACGTCACAATTTTTGTAAAATGGGCAACACCGCGTCGCACTTTGTCAAATCAGCTCACCAAACCTGAGCTCAGCGTCAGAGTTTTTAAACTGTGAACAGCACCGCTGTGGTGTAAAGCAGCACCACGTGGCATAGTTTTCTTGCCGAGTGGCGCTATATAGCACCACTGCAAACGAGCCACCCCTTTAAAGCATTAAATGAAAAGACGAAGCTTGGGTAAGGATCACATACTGGTTCCTCGATGCTAGGTGGCCACTGCTACGTCCGAACTCGATCAGTCATGTGTAGGGGAAGCTGTCATTGCACCATATCACCAGGGGGTCAAAGCTCAAATCTCAAGGTTGCTAGCGGAGGTGTGTGAAAATGAAGTGAAAGTGACCCCTCAGGCCCCTTTTAAGCCTAAAAATTAGGGTTTTTTCACCCTGTTTGGCTGTCCTACTAGGGTTTTGGACCCATGAACCTATTTTCATCCGGTTGAGGCTTGTTTTTCATTATTTTATTGCATTTAGACATGTTTTTAGCCTCTCGGAGCCTTTTCGGACCTATTGGATACTTTGTCATCTTTTTTCGCGAGATCAACGAAAAAAATAGAATTTTCATCTGATCTCTCGAGGGGGCATTATATTGGCATATTCTCTTCCGCAAGGCAGTAGTGGGGCAAGTTTTTAAATATCAAAAATTTTTGGCTTTGATCGAGATCGGTTATTCTTTGAACCAACGCAACAAGTGCATTGCTTCAAAGAGAGGCAAAATGTAGACATGTAAAATATACTGATTGACATTGTGCGTCTAATCCTGACTTACTAACATCATTTCTTCCTGAATTATCTCTTGGTCTAACCATTTAATCAAACCTCCTTATCTTATTAAATTCATCAATATTCCTCTCTTAATTAAATAAATCATTTTATCTAATTAAGTCAATCTCTTGTGTTAATTAAATCAATCCATCTGATCTAATTATCCCTATTTAATTAAATAATCAATTTATTTGATTAAATCTCTAAAGTCTATCCATTAAATTAAATAAATTAAAACCTTATTTGATTTAATCTAACACCATCTCTTTTAATTAAATAAATCAAAATATTTATTTAATTAACCTCCTATCATATGCCTCTCTTATTTGATTTAAATAAATCCATAAATTTGAGTCAAATAGGTCACACCACCCAACCTTTCTCATTAAATTAATTAACCCTTTATTAATTTAATCTCATCTCATGTCCCATCCTCTAGATAATGCAAGTTGCACATGAAAATAGATTTAATTCATTTATTAAATCCCTATTTTTCTCACAAGGCATCTCTTGGAATATTCTTTCAATTTGAATTCAAAAAGTCCAAGTCAACATGTACATCCAACAAGGTAATAAATTCATCTTACATGTCCTTTTCCTTGAGCCAAGTGGCATTTATTTTATTTTCCCTTCCCTCTTGCATGTCATTTCAACAAATTTCAAATTCAAAATTATGCATTTATTGACACAAACCCCAAGTCTTGCACATCCTTCATCCATTCATAGCTTGACAAGTGGCATCATGCCATTGGATGAATGTTAGACCCACATTGCTCAAATTTGGACATCCATCAATCTTGGAATTCTATAAATAAAGAGCTCATATCCTCAATCCATCATCCACAATTGATGCAAAGTTACCATGCCCAAATATCCATCAAATTTCATCAATCATTCTTGAGTTCTTAGCTAGGTTTTGCAGATTTTGGCTTGGAGCTCTCATCTTCTACCATCAAAGTGGATCAATCATCTTTAACATATCAAGCTTGCATCTTAGGAATTGGGAAAGGGCCAATTTTCACATCAAATTGGCACCAATTCCCCCATGGGAACATGAGTTTGCACATCTAATTAGGATTCAATCTTTGTTTTATCATTTCCATTGTGTTCTTTAATATTCTCTTCCTAGTTTGAATGTTGTAAATGGATTTCATGGGAAATCCTTGTTTTGGCTTGCAATTCCTTGTTTAACTTGTTTACTCATGTTGTTTTGCAGGTACTAGGAAAAGGGTTCGCACAAACATAATGGTTTAATATCAAGGACAACCTCTTGTTGCTATTTTTTCTGAGACATGGCCTTCATTTATTTAATAAATGAATTCAATAGTTTAGTGATTTATGGGGTTTTAATACATAAATGATTGGGCTAGATGGCTAGTCCTAAGAATAAATTTTGTTTAAAAAATAAGCTTCAAAGCTTTGTTATTTTTGTAAAATTCTTGGTTTCCATGAATTTGATTATAAAACTTTGTACTTCATTGAATTGCAATGTCTTCAAGGATTGTTGGTGGCTAAAAAAATCCAATTTTCCTGTTTTTCTTTAAAAATATATATCTTAGTCTGCTTCCTTTGTTGTCCTTAACTCGAAGGCTAAATCATAAATGAAAATGCAATTTCAAAGAAAAGACTCAGAGAAGATTTCAAGTGCTCAGATTTGGAGGTCAAAAGTTGAGGCTAATGCTCAAACATTGGCCTGGAATATTTTACACTTAAAATTCTCTATTTGTGATAGGTTAAGATGCATGATGGTGCAATTGATTAAATGCCCCTTCTGTCCATACAATGAAAGTTTGAAACACATTTTGGGACTGTGCATGGACAAAAAGGAAATGGAATGTAATTTTTAAATTTCTTCCTTCTATTATTAAGCATAATTTAAGTTGGAAAGAAGCCTTATTGGGTTTTGGCTTGCAAAATAATGTTGTGGTTGATTGTATGAGACATTCTATTTTACTAAATATATAAAAACGTTGATGTTTGAGAGTTTTTACAAAATGTAATGTGGACTAGGAAGTGGAAATGCTAAAGTTTTACTCTGATGTTATCTTCCAAATTGTTGTGTTGTGTTCTCAATTGTAGGGGTGCCCAAAGAAAAAGGTGAAATTCAACAACCATTTGGACAAGATAAAGTATCAAATGCTTTAGCTTCATGAAAAGGACTCTTTGTGTTCTTCACAACTACAATGTATGTTAAAATTTAGAGTTGAATATTGTTCATAAGTCAGGTTTATGACTACGGTTCAATGTTAATGTTTTAGCCATTTCTTAAGTTTATGATTGTCACTATATGAGTTTTTTCTACTAGCTTATTACGTAATTTTTCACTCTTGAAAACCTTCCGATTGTCTTATTATTATTATATTTTATTTACTTTTGATTCACTATAATTTTTTTTTTTAAATTGTGAATATCTACATCTCACCTTTGATTTATCACTCTTGTCGTTTATTGTTAGAATGAAAATGAAATGTTCAAGAAAATCAAAATTGCATTCAAATCCATTTCGTTTTATTTTTATAGCATATTCTTTTTGGACATACTGTTCCATGCAATTTCAGTGGCATGGTGCAATTCGCGCCAAGGACAATAATGGGATAGTGAAAAGCCTTAAGCAGAATTTAGTATGATGTGAAGAGTGATGATGGATCATAATAGGCAGACAACTCACAAGCATCTTCCACACCAGAAACATGAGTTGGATGGAGCATCCGAGAGAAAGCAAAGGTACATGGCGTACAATTACACTAATTCAATTTTGTAGGGGTTGTCAGAAAGTGGACAAATCAAGTCATGTCAAAGCACAAGCTTTGACGATGCATTTACCTAACATAAAAAGAGAGGGAAGAAAAGTCAAAAGAAATAAAAGAAGGCAGCAGCTAGATCCAATGCAAGCAAATAGACAATTGAATGTTATATGCGATTCAATTAGGAATAACTAGGGGAGAGGATCCAATAATCGAGCACCCTAACTTCACGCTTCAAATTATCCTACGTGGAAATTTCAAATCACTCCCAATTTTTTTACAGCAGCTTACATGGCAAGTCCCTTGCTTTTAGCTTTCATTTTAGGGCCACATCATCAAATATGATGCCACATTAGTATTCTTTTTGTCAAGATGTAGTTGACCAATACTTGTGCATTCACATCATGGGTAGTTGAGCGTTGATGTGACATCACATGACTGGTTGCTTTTTAGATCAAAATAATACATTTAGTTTAATTATGGGTAGTCATGTCATAACTATTGGTCATTATATAAACAACTATCACAACTATTGGGCATTATATAAACAACCACTATTCACAAGTATTGAAACATGTTCAACTACTGGGTCCTCTCCCCTTGGAAGTAGGAAAAAATTAAATTAATTTACGAATCAATATCCTCACTAAACATTTTGTTTCACTTTTCGTACTCTCACACTCTTTCTACACAATTTCAATGGTGTGGTACAATTTGCGCTAAGGATAATAATTTGATAGTGAAAATCTTTAAGCAAAATAGAGTGCCATGTGAAGGGTAATGATGCTCAATGAATAGACAGACTCACATGCATCTTGCAAACTTTAGAGGGAGTACTCATTTTATGACATTTTTTGGATGAGATTCCACTCATTTTATCTAAATGAATTTGGAAGTGGGCAACTTTAATTCGTATTTTGGCATTATTTCTACACAATTTCAATGGTGTGGTGCAATTTGTGCTAAGGACAATAATTTGACAATGAAAAGCTTTAAGTAGAATAGAGTACGATGTGAAGGACCTGATGATGGCTCATAATATTTATTCAAGGTCAATGAATAGATAGACTCACATGCACCTTGCAAACTTTGGAGGGAGTACTCACATAAGCCAAAAAGATGACATGTTTTGGATGAGATTCCACTCATTTTATCTAAAGGAAATTGGAAGTGGGCACCTTTAATTCATATTCTGGCATTCTTTCTACACAACTTCAATGTTGTGGTGCAATTTGCGCTAAGGACAAAAATTTGATAGTGAAAAGCTTTAAACAGAATAGAGTACGATGTGAAGGGTGATGATGGCTCATAATATCTATTCAAGGTTAATGAATAGACAGACTCACATGCATCCTGCAAACTTTAGAGGGAGTACTCACATAAGCCAAAAATATGACGTGTTTTAGATGAGATTCCACTCATTTTATCTAAAGGAACTTGGAAGTGGACACCTTTAATTCATAACCTAGTATTCTTTCTACACAATTTCAATGGTGTGTTGCAATTTGTGTTAAGGACAATAATTTGATAGTGAAAAGTTCTAAGCAGAATAGAATTCAATGCAAAGGGTGATGATGGCTCATAATACCTACTCAAGCTCAGTGAATAGACAGACTCACATGCGTCCTGCAAACTCTAGAGGGAGGACTCATATAAACCCAAAAGATAATGTGTCCTAGATGAGATTCCTCATTTGTCTTATCCAAAGGAACCTGGGAGTGGGCACCTTTAAGTGGGTACCTTTAGTTCATACTCCGGCATGCTTTTCTACACAATTTCAATGGTGCCATGCAATTTACACTAAGGACTCTAAAAGTTTTAAGCAGAATAGAGTACGATGTGAAGAGTGATGATGGCTCATAATATCTATCCAAGGTCAGTGAATAGACAGACTCATATGCATCCTGCAAACTTTAGAAGGATACTATGCAGGTGACAATTTGCACCGATGGCATAGATGGGCATCCAAATGCTGACATCCCTGACATACTTGCTGCCTCGATGGCCATAGCCTATCGTCCACCAATTGTCCAGTATATTAATAGCATACCCTAACTGACAGCCTCCACCGATGGCATAGATGGGCATCTAAATGCTGACATCCCTGACATACTTGCTGCCTCCAATGGCCAAAGCCTTTCGATACCTTTCGTACAATGGCAGAATAACAATAATTTATAAATATTTGCAAATATAATATTTTGGTATGTTTTGGAGATTAATATTTAAATTTGATTTTTATAATACATATTTTTTATATTGAGGGGGGATTTCTAGGATTTTTAGTTTTTAAAGGACCATTATGGTTATGACTCTTCTAGAAGTTTGGTGGTATCATATACATAATATTATGTTTGACTATTGCAAGGGGAAAATATCTCCTTTTATTTTAATTAAATAATAGGGTTAAATTAATACTTAATTGATTTAGGTTTTAGAGTTAAAATTGATCATGTACTAATGTATACTAAGGATTTAGTTTTAGATTTAAGGAAGATTTAGTTTAATAATTTTTGAAAAATATATTTAGTCACATTTTAAATTGTATTTAGATTTAATTTTTTAATTATTTTTTATATTTAATATTATTTTTATAATTTTGATTTGAATGTGTATTTGTATTTACAGTTAATAATATTATTTTAAAAATGTTAATATTATCTTTATGTATGTATTTTACAAATTTATATTTTTCTTTAATTTTTTTTTTTCATATTTAACAATCTTTTAAAAGAGATATTATTTGAATTGTGCTGGTATTTAATTTTTTAATTATTTTTATATTTAATATATTTTTTATAATTTTGATTTGAACCGTGTTTTTATTTATAGTTAATAATATTATTTTAAAAAATATTAACGTCTTTAAATTATTTGTATTTGTATGTTTACTACAAATTTATATTCTTTTTTAAATAATTTTTATGTTTGACAAATCTTTTAAAAGAGTCTTGAATTTTTTTTTTATAATTTTCAATTTAAATTGTATATTAATCTCCAATTGAATTAATATTTAAATCAAATTTAAATATTAATCTCCAAAACATACCAAAATATTATATTTATAAATATTTATAAATTATTGTTATTCCGCGGCTGTAGGAAAGGTATAGAAAATCAAAAATACAGAAGGAGGCTGTCAGTTAGGGTATGCTATTAATATACAGGAAAACTAGTGGACGACAGGCTACGGCCATTGGAGACAGCAGGTATGTCAGGGATGTCAGCGTTCGGATGCCCATCTATGCCATCAGTGCAAATTGTCACCTGCATAGACAGTGCCCTTCCAGGGTCCTTTCGATAAGGTGAATGAGGAATCTCATCCAAGACACGTCAATCTTTTTGGCTTATGTGAGTCCTCCTTCTAAATTTTGTAGGATGCATATGAGTCTGTCTATTCACTAACCTTGGATAGATATTATGAGCCATCATCACTCTTCACATCATACTCTATTCTGCTTAAAACTTTTAGAGTCCTTAGTGTAAATTGCATGGCACAATTGAAATTATGTAGAAAAGCATGTCGGAGTATGAACTAAAGGTACCCACTTAAAGGTGCCCACTCCCAGGTTCCTTTGGATAAGACGAATGAGGAATCTCATCCAGGACACATTATCTTTTGGGTTTATATGAGTCCTCCCTCTAGAGTTTGCAGGACACATGTGAGTCTGTCTATTCACTGAGCTTGAGTAGGTATTATGAGCCATCATCACCCTTTGCATTGAATTCTATTCTGCTTAGAACTTTTCACTATCAAATTATTGTCCTTAACACAAATTGCAACACACCATTGAAATTGTGTAGAAAGAATACCAGGTTACGAATTAAAGGTGTCCACTTCCAAGTTCCTTTAGATAAAATGAGTGGAATCTCATCTAAAACACGTCATCTTTTTGGCTTATGTGAGTACTCCCTCTAAAGTTTGCAGGATGCATGTGAGTTTGTCTATTCATTAACCTTGAATAGATATTATGAGCCATCATCACCCTTCACATCGTACTCTATTCTGTTTAAAGCTTTTCACTATCAAATTTTTGTCCTTAGCGTAAATTGCACCACAACATTGAAGTTGTGTAGAAAGAATGCCAGAATATGAATTAAAGGTGCCCACTTCCAATTTCCTTTAGATAAAATGAGTGGAATCTCATCCAAAACATGTCATCTTTTTGGCTTATGTGAGTACTCCCTATAAAGTTTGCAGGGTGCATGTGAGTCTATCTATTCATTGACCTTGAATAGATATTATGAGCCATCATCAGGTCCTTCACATCGTACTCTATTCTACTTAAATATTTTCACTGTCAAATTATTGTCCTTAGCGCAAATTGCACCACACCATTGAAATTGTGTACAAATAATGCCAAAATACGAATTAAAGTTGCCCACTTCCAAAAAATGTCATAAAATGAGTACTCCCTCTAAAGTTTGCAAGATGCATGTGAGTCTGTCTATTCATTGAGCATCATTACCCTTCACATGGCACTCTATTTTGCTTAAAGATTTTCACTATCAAATTATTATCCTTAGCGCAAATTGTACCACACCATTGAAATTGTGTAGAAAGAGTGTGAGAGTACGAAAAGTGAAACAAAATGTTTAGTGAGGATATTGACTCATAAATTAATTTAATTATTTCCTATTTCCTAGGGGAGAGGACCCAGTAGTTGAACATGTTTCAATACTTGTGAATAGTGGTTGTTTATATAATGCCCAATAGTTGTGATAGTTGTAGTTTATATAATGACCAATAGTTATGACATGACTACCCATAATTAAACTAAATGTATTATTTTGATCTAAAAAGCAACCAGTCATGTGATGTCACATCAACACTCAATTGCCCATGATGTGAATGCACAAGTATTGGTCAACTACATCTTGACAAAAAGCATATTGATGTGGCATCATATTTGATGATGTGGCCCTAAAATGAAAGCTACAAGCAAGGGACTTGCCATGTAAGCTGCTGTAAAAAATTGGGAGTGATTTGAAATTTCCACATAGGATAATTTGAAGCGTGAAGTTAGGGTGCTCGATTATTGGATCCTCTCCCCTAGTTATTCCTAATTGAATCGCATATAACATTCAATTGTCTATTTGCTTGCATTGGATCTAGCTGATGCCTTCTTTTATTTCTTTTAACTTTTCTTCCCTCTCTTTTTATGTTAGGTAAATGTATCGTCAAAGCTTGTGCTTTGACATGACTTGATTTCACAAAGTGCGACGTGGCGTCGCCCATTTTAAGAAAACTGCGACGTTGGAAGGGAAAGTGCACTACGACGGTGCAGTTTTTCTCTTTTTGGGCCCTAGCGTCAGAGTTTGAGTAAATTCAAACTGCGACACCATCACAAACTACGCTGTTGGGGAAGTTTTTGGAGCACTCAATCAGAAATTTTTCAAAATTTTTAACATGTTGACTTGATGCAAGATGCGGCGAGGGAGCTCTACTCTCGGGAGCACCGGTTGCGAGATTTGGCTAGCGTCTTGCAAGACCTAAGCGACAGGGACCAGGATCAACTCGGGGTTGTGGGGCTATGGCACATTACGTACACAGTGCCCATGCACACTCACTTAGGGATGTTGTCAGCGCTGGCAGAGAGGTGGCACAACGAGATGTCCTCATTTCATCTCCCAACTGGCGAGGCTACTGTCACTCTGGAGGATGTTTGGCATATTCTACAATTGTCGATTCATGGCCGACGGGCGATTTTTGATATGGATGAGGGGCGCGAGGCCTGCTACAAAGTCCTCACCACACAAGACATCATCTTCTATGAGGGACAGATAGAGCTAGAGCGATACAGGGTCATAGAACCTCCCTACCACTAGGTGGTTGTAGCTATCATCTCGGGTCTTGTTGCCCCAGATAGATCAGGGTGATAATTTATTCCCGACTGGGGGTATTGCTGGGAGCGGATGGTCCAAGACAGGCTAGTTTGTTTTGCATGGGGGTCTATTCTTCTATCTTCACTCTACAGGGACCTCCATAAGTATGTCTCATGGAAAACAGAGCGTTGGGGGCTAGGGTGACCTTACTTCATGTTTGGGCATGGGAGCACATTTTTGTGCTACGTCCATGTGTCGTTCTTGTTCTGATGGGGGCAAATGATGCCCTCGTGACACGACACAGAGGTGGTGTGTCCTTTACACACATTGGTGAGCAGGGATCCCCTATTGGAGGCATGTCCTAGACGAGATGCTAGTTTTCACTTGGCGACCGTACCTTGGTCAGCCTGGATGGGCCGACAATGTTGATTAGCTATTCTACTACCGCTAGGACCGGTACATGCAAGGGCAGGAGCATACTATGATCGAGAGATACATGTTTGGGCATGTGCAGCGTCAGTTCGAACAGCTGCAAGATCAGCTTGATGATGCCTATGTAGCCATCTTTTCCTGCAGCATGACACAGGTGTCATGGGGACAGTACATTCCTGCCTCAGAGGTAGTCGATAGTTTCCGGCAGTTGGCAGCCCGACCATGAGCTTATGATCAGGGTTTAGCAGACCCAGGCACCACTCAAGCCTACAGGGACTGGTTTTGACACCCACTTTGGCTGACCATTCTAGGTGATGACTCAAATTTGTGCAGAGTTAGAGGTAGAGGGAGAGGATGAGGGCGAGGAAATAGGGTTGAGATTCGACAAGATCCACTAGTTGTGCCCCTAGTCCCACCAGGTCACGGAGATGTACATATGTAGGATCAACAACAGGAGCCACCCCGAGACGAGGATCAGCCTCGGGTGCAGCCACAAGGATGGGTAGATGCTCGAGATGCGCTGATTGCACAGTTGTACGCCCAGGTTTAGGCCGTGACCGCCAAGAGAGCAACTCAGAGCAGAGAGAGATTAGGCCATGCAGCAAAGATAGACTGCAAAGCTACAGGCAGCCACTGAGCTAGGTCGGAGGCAACAAATATAGAGTATGACAACCTCCTCCTCCCAAGGTACAATATCAGTTCGATCCTACAGGGATGTTATCCGAGAGGTAGAGTATTATCGGTGGTTCTACCATGAGGCCATACCCAGAGCAGAGTGGGTCCCAGAGTATTCAGAGTGGGCTAACCACAGACTAGCAGAGGGTCATGGTGATAGGGGTGAGGGTAGCATTCACAGAGACCCAGCCTGATCGAGGTGTTATGATACTTTTTGTGCCTTATGGTCTCGTTTTTGATAGCCTGATGGACATTTTGTACTGATTGACACATATGTACAGTGATCCAATTTATTCTTTGTACTATGATAGTTATGTGATGATATATATATATGAGTCAATTTTCATGTGATGTACCGTGTTCTCTTTTATGCGTGGATGGTTTTACTTCTATATGTTATGGATGCATTTATTTCTAATGATTTTATGCAAATGATTATGACTAACAGATCTATATTATGCTAACCTATGATATGATGTGCAATGATGTTATCTATATGATGATCTATTTATGATAATGCAAATGAGATGATCAATATGTGATGTTGATTTTAATATGATCTATGATGTTCATGTGAAATGATATGTAAATTGTGCTTATGAAATGTTTATAAATGGATTTGTATATGTTTCGTTTGTAATGAATTTTATACGTCTATGCCTATGTGGAATGATTTATGCAATGAATGTTTTATGATGTTATTTATGAGATGATATGGATAATGAAATATGAATGTGATGGTCGTGATATGATGCAAATGAAATGATATTAATGCATAATGAGATGGTTTTATGAGATGCTTAGAATAACAAGTGTTATTATCCTAAGCATAATGAATGATGATGTATGTGATGCAATGATATGTTAATGCGTAATGTAATGTGAACGTAGAGTGGTGAGATGATGTCATTAATGTTATGCAAGTATGTATGCCTAATAAATTAAATGCTTATATAGTTATTACTTATGATTATGCAAAAATGATTATGAAATGCTTCCGTAAATGCTATGCGATGATAGATGGTAATATGAAATGGTTATGAAATGAAAATGAATGTTTATGCAATGATTGATATTATGCCATGATACGCAATGTAATAGGTGAAATGCCAATGAAATGGATGCACCTATCTATGAAGAATGTTTATGATAACCTGTTTATATGATGATTAAAATGCAATGTGCATGTTTCCTATATGATATGTTTATGCAATATGCTAATGATTTTGGATGCAGGATCGATGAAGATGATGGTGATGATGTTTAACTGTCATAGTACCTTGTTAGTGCAGTTAGTAAGAAAAGAAGTCATTTCAACAAGACACAAGATGATGCAAATGAAAATGATGATGATGATGATTACTTGCCGAGGAATTGGGATTTTCAAAGGGCCAAATTTTCTTATGTTTGATAACACACATGGTATGATGCATCAAGGTATAGAAAACTAGGATGGTGTTGTACCCAGTGAGATAAACTTTGACTTGACAAGAAGATAGGAGTATTCTTGTTCATAGCTGACATATGGAAACCTTGCTAGGATGCACTTCAAAAGTTTTAGGCACCTCAGACCAAAACACGGAAAGATAAACCTATCCATGTAATAGTCAACAAGTTGTCGTAGACCTCTTCCATACATACCTAACAAAGCAAGTATTCACCAAAGTTATATTACAAGAACGTCCAACAAGCATAGTAGACAAAAGATAATGATCATTTCCCCATTCCTATCTCTCTAAATCTTTCGTTCGGATATCATCGAGAGGTCCTTGGACTGAGTGCAATAAGATAAGTCAAAAGACGAAGATAAAGCACACAAACAAGTTGATGTTCTTCAATACCGCTAACCAAAAGGGAATTTGTTTTTAAGGATAAGAATCAAAACTATTGCCAAAAGATAATGCCCATTGTAGGAAGCATACATCCTAGGACATGTTAGTGGATGGCAGCACATCATTTCGTTTATCCAAAGTGCTCTTTCTGATAAATAATGTCCCTTGTAGGAAGGATTCATCCTAGGACATGATGTTATTAGATGATTGATATGGGACTGTTTGGATGATGGACTATCAACACAAAGAATTGACTAACTTGTTTACGTACTGACTTAAACCTGAGACTTGACGTTTGGAGTTTTACTTTTAACGTGCTAGACTTGTTTCTAACTATTTCAACAAAGGTTGAGGATGACGATTAGTTTATTATGGATGGTGTTTTATTGCGGGTGCAAGTGAGATGAGAGGGATGGATTTTTTTTGAATATTTGGATTTTTTTTATGTTTTGAGGCTGTTTTTGGTATTTTTTGAGGTTTTCAAATGTTTTGATTTTTAATTTTTTGAATGTTTTTGGGATTTTCTAAGATTTTGACCAAGAGACTAACCTAAAGACCTATCCTAGGGGCCTTAGGGGTTGATCAACAGATTAGCCTTGCCTACATTATATACGCAGAGACCACGTAGTTCAACTGATGACTTGACTGATTTATAGATGAAGATATACATGATGAATTACTAGTTTATTATGATAGACTCCTAAAGGACTGGCCTAATTGTCTCGAGGGATGATCAAAGATCAACCTTGCCTACATTCAAGCTCAAAGACAACGTAGTTCAACAAGATGACTTTGTTTTTGACTTTTTGAATGACTTTTTGACCTATTTTTGGATTTTGATGATGTTTAAATGTTTTTGGATTTTCTAGTGTTTTGATGTTTTTGGATTTTCTAATTTTCTGATGTTTTTGGATTTTTTGATTTGAGGAATTTAAGAATATACATGAATCTAATCCAATAAGAACATGCCCCCAGCGTGATGCAATAGACTACTCCGATAAAGGCAAGAAAAATTGACCTTGAGGATGGGTCGAGTAGTACTAGGAGGGATCATGATACAAAAATAGGACCAAGCTATGGTTTGGATGTGAGTGGATGAGTGATGGATGGAGACCTGAATGTGATGGATGATGGAAGCAAAATGGATGGATGATGCAGAACAAGTTGTAAAGATCTTGGTGGATGGAAAGTGCTTATTTATGCAAGGCATCTGTTTGCCAGGTTTTCTCCAAGGTACTTGTCCAAAGTGCCACCGAAGTAGTTTTCACTATAGGACAATTTTTTTCTTTACTATTTCTTGATCCTTTTTCTGATTTTTTTTGGATTTTTTACTTTTTTTATTTTTTTGTTGTTACCAAGACGCCTGTTTGCCAGGTTTTCGCCAAAGTAACCATTTTTTTAGGACATTTTCTGATTTTTTAGATTTTTGGTTCTATACCTTGAAAGTTTTTAGGCATAAAACTTTTTGAGATGGGATCTATTCATGGGTTCCTGCAAAGGTTCCCCTTCGGGTGTTGATAACTGATATGCCCCTGATTTGTAACTTGCTATTATGACGAACGGTCCCAGCCAATTGGGTTCGAACTTACCTTTGCTACTTGAGTTTGGGACATTTTTCTAATTCTATTTTAACACCAGTTCTCCAATTTGGAAAGTCCTGCTTCTAATTTTCTTATTGTAGCTTCATTTGAGTCTATTCTAATAGACTTGCAAATGATTTAAAGCATCTATACATCTCTTATCTAGTAGCTTCAGCTCATTTAGTCTTGATACTCTGTACTCTTCATCCGTGATGAGTTTTTGCAGTGATATCTTGAGGGATGGGAGCTCGATCCCAATTGGGAGTACCGCTTTTGATCCATAGACCATGGAAAAGGGGGTGGTGCCAGTGGGTGTGTGGATGCTGGTTCGATAGGCCTAGAGGGCAGGATTAAGCTGTAGATGCCAGTCACAACCTATGTCATTGATTATTTGCTTGAGGATTTTCAAAATGGTTTTGTTTGTAGCTTCTTCTTGGCCATTGCCTTGGGGATAGTATGGGGTGGAGAAGTGATGTTTGATTTTATATTTTTCACATAAGTCGCGAACATCTTGATTCTTGAATGGTGTCCCATTATCTAAGATAATGGCTTGTGGAACACCATAGCGACATATGAGATAGTTCAGAATGAACTTTAAAATCTGCTTCCTAGTTATGTACATCATGGGTATGGCTTCTACCGACTTAGTAAAGTACTTCATTGCAGTTATGATGAATTTGTGGCTTTTAGATGAGGTCAAAGTGATTTTTCCAATGAGATCGAGTCCCCACTGCAAAATGGGCCATAGTGTGATGATAGGGTGAAGCTCTTGAGCTAGAGCATGGATGAGGTCCCCATGTTGCTGACATTGTAGACACTTTCTAGCATGATCATGTGCTTCTCTTTCCATTGTGGGCCAATAATACCCCATCCTCAGCAGTTTCTTGCCTATGGTCATTCCACTCGAGTGCAAACCACAAATACCATTGTGTATTTCAGTTAGAGCGGTTAATGTCTCCTTAGCATTTAAACAACTCAGTAAGGTACCTTCTATGATTCTACTGTATAGGGTATCACCTAGGATGACAAATCTAGATGCCTTTTTAACAAAGGTTTGTTTTAGGTTTGATGGTAGGTTAGCGGGTATGACTACTATTTGAAGATACGTGTAAATGTCATGATACCAAGGATTGCCAGGACCAATGATTTCACACACATATTCTGATTGTGGTACCTTGAATGCAGGAACAAGAAGCTGCTCGATCAAGAATTCATATTTTGGAACGTTGTGAGGGATGTCTAATAGGGACCCAATTGTTCCCATGGCGTCTACTGCTCTATTGTTGGTTCTTGGAATCTGCTCAAATGTTATTTCAATGAAGGATTCTTTTAGTGTCTCCACCAATTTCTTGTATGGAGTGAGCTTGTCATCCTTGGTCTGATATTCATTATTGACTTGATTTATGATCAACTAAGAGTCTTCGTACACTTTGAGAGCTATGATGTTCCATTGCATTGCTATCCTAAGACCTATGGTTAAGGCCTCGTATTTTGCAATATTATTAGTGCAAGGAAATGCCAATTTGTATGACCTTGGTATGCAATACCCTTGTGGGGTGATGAAGAAGACACCAGCTCTTGATCCGTGTTGTGTGTATGAGCCATCGAAGTATAGTTTCCATTGGTTAGCTATGTTGAGGTTAAAGATGGATTCATCTAGAAACTCTAAGATAAGAGGATTTTCAAAATAAATAGGTGCTTCTGCTAGTTGATCTACAATAACTTGTCCCTTAATGGCTTTCCGATCTACATACTCGATGTCATATTTTGACAGTATCATCACCCATTTTTCCATTCTTCCTGTGAGCATTGCCTTCGATAATAGATACTTGAGGGGGTCAATTTTGGCGATGAGCTTCATCTTGTGTGCCAACATGTAATGTCTAAATTTTTGAGATGCAAACACTACTATGAGACATGGTTTCTCGATAGTTTAACTCATGACCAACAATTGTCTTGTTGATGTAGTAGATAGCCCTCTTCATTCTATTTTCATCATGCTGAGCTAGGAGAGCTCCAAGGGATGCTATTGTTGCTAACACGTATAAGATCAATGGATTTCTTAGGATGGGTGGCATTAAGACTAGTGGTGTCAGTAGATATTCATTGATTTTGTTAAATGCCTCTTTACATTTTGTATCCCATTTGTACACTACTCCCTTGTGGAGTAGGTGAGAATATGGGTTTTGCTTGTTCGCCAGTTGTGCTATGAATCTTCTGATGGATTGGAGTCTTCCTTGGAGGCCTCTCAATTTTTTTAATTTTTTCAGTGCCTCCATCTCGAGGATTTCTTTTACTTTTGTTGGATCCACCTCGATACCCCTCATTGACACTATATATCCTAGGAGCTTTCCTGATTGTACACCGAAGACATACTTCTTTGGGTTTAGTCTGACCTTTTACTCCTCTAGTCTATCAAAGATGGCACCTAGGGTTGCTATGTGATCTTTTCTCTTTCTGTACTTAGCTAGGATATCATCAACATAGTCTTCAACTGTTTTATGGATAATGTCATGGCCCTTTAATATGTTGCTCTTGCGTTCTTTAGGCCGAATGGCATCATGTTCCAGCAATAAGTCTCCCATGGACAAGTGAAATTTGTCTTACGTTGATCCTATTTTGCCATCATGATCTGATTGTATCCTGAAAGTTCATCCATTAGTGATAGCATCTCATGTCCTATTGTCATGTCTACTATCATGTGAATGTTGGGAAGTGGGAAATCATCCTTTGGACATGCTTTGTTCAAATCTCTGAAGTTTGTGCAGATTCTGATGGCTCCATCAGGTTTTGAAACAAGTACCAAATTTGACACCCATTCTGGATAATCTATTGGTCGTATGAATCCTGCATCTAGTAGCTTTTTTAGCTCCATTTTGACTAATAGAGCGATTTGAGGATGCATTTTTTGAAGCTTTTGTTTGACCGGCTTTGCTTCTGGATACACTGCTAAGTGATGAACCACAGTCTCTGGGTTAGGCCCTGGCATGTCAGCATAACTGCATGTGAAGTTTACTTTCCTTTCCCTTAGGAATGTTGCTAGGAGTTCTTGGTCTTTTGATAATAGTGATTCCGCATAAAATGTGGTATGCGGGGTCTCCTCTGTTCCTAGGTTGATAGGATTGCATTTTTTGGCCAAGACTGCTAACTTTTCTTGATGAATAGCTCTTAAAGGAAGATTGAATACTTCATCCTCGCACACCTCACAGAGGTTTTCACCATTAGATATGTCCTTTCTTTTTACTTTTTTCATGTCAAAGAGTGCCACAATGTGCTTTTCACTCAAAGACTTGGATATGCTTCTTAGTTTCTCACTTTTGTGACTGAAGGATTCAATCATTTCCCCGTAATAGGCATGTGTGTCCAACTCCATTATAAACCCTGCCTTATGATCTCCATCTGGAATGTTATCCCTCAATCCCATGAATTTTGAGAGCGCCTCATCATTCTCAAATGTATCAAGAATTGGTGGTCCTCGTTGGTCGTAGTTGATGAGTTGGGGATATACTAGGTGGATCTCATGATTTAGATGGTTTGTTTCAAAGGAAAGGGGACTAATCATGCACAGGGTGGTATCCTCAAATAACCTAGGTAGATCGGTCATGGTATCCTCTTCATCGCTACTATTATAGACCTCAGTTATAAAGTTATGTATGTCTCTACCTATGGATATTGATGAGTGTACTTCTATTGCTATTGGCTGAGGAGAAATATTAACCATTCTAATCGAAGGACTTCGGCCATGTATGGTTATACTCAGAGGGGTACATCCAAGGCCAAGATTTGTTATGGGTCGTGTCTCTGGCATGATAGGTATTATGAGCCCATTGTCATTTTGTCCCAGTCTTTGATTTTTGTCGTAGCCCATTGCGAGAATCATTTGCAGACCCTTGCTTCAGTCGTCCATTGGTAAATTGACTGTTGGTCTTTCATCTTGATATAGCATGTGTGATAGATCTACTTCAATAACCTCCTGGCCAAGGTCTTCCCATCTTGTGAATTCGGGATAGTCTTCAGGAGATGTTTGTGATGTCAAAGCTTGGTTTTCTTTTGGACGTCCACATGATCTAGGAGATTGTGGTAACTCTCCTATCACAAAAGCATTGTTAGGAAGCTTGTAGCTTCCACAACTATCATCCTGGATGATAAGCTTGATGTCAGAAATGGTGGGAATGGTGGGAGTGGTGGGTGTCTCTGTCGCAGAAGTGGACACGAGAGTGGCAGGGTCGATGTATGGTGTGGATGGGCTCTCATCATTTTTTGGCACTTGGGGGATTTTGTAATACTTTGCTTCAATATTTTTTCAATATGAGAAAGGTTCAGGATCTCCATGGATGGTAACCTCTTGTCCGTTATGTGTAAATTTCACACATTGGTGGAAAGTTGATGCTATCGCTTTCATCGCATGGATCCATGGACGTCCTAAGAGGATATTATATGGCAAGTCGAGGTCCAAGACTTGACAAGTGGTTTCCATGATGGCAGGCCCTACTTGAATAGGGAGTTTGATTGTGTCCTGAAACACTCTTTCTTGGTCATCATATGCTCTTATCATGATGCCCTTTCCTTTGTCGATGGAATCTTCTGATATTTTCAACTGCTTGATGAGGCTTAGGAAATAGATGTTCAAACACGCACCTCCATTCACCAAAACAATTTTGATTTTGCTCTTATGTACTATGGCTTCCAAGTGAAGTGCACGGTTGTGAGATGGTTCGGTGGGGAAATCTGGGTCAGAGAATGTGAGAATATTAGGCGTAATTATATTTCCAACCATAGCTTGGAATTTCTCCACATCAAGATCTACAGGGACAGTGGATGAGGCCAATGCTTCTTCAAGGATTTTCCTATGTGAAGATGAGATTTTTAGCAACTCCATGATGGAGATTTGCGCTAGCGTTCTCTTAAGTTGATCTAAAACATTGTAGGCATGCAGAACATATCTAGATGAAGGGACTCTATTTGATTGGGATGATCCTGTGATGGTAACTTTTTTGCCTCTTATGGTGACTCCACAATCTTTAGCATGGGCACCCTTGATGGTGATGACCATGCAATCTTCATTTAGGGAGGCAACGACTGTTTCATACACATGATTTACATTTCCCTTCCCTTTATCATTTTTATTCCCTCTGTTGCCATGATTTGGCATCGGATTCGTATATATCTTAATATCTTGATTTCCCGTAGGTTGTTCTATGTTTATGATTTTCTTATTGATGAGATCTTGGATGATGTTTTTGAGTCTCATGCAACTTTTTGTGGTGTGATCTTTGATTTTATGGAATTCACAAAGTTGATTCTCATTATACCAAGGAGGTTTGACATCTTGTTCTTAGTAATTATCAAATGTAGGAGGCTTGATGATTTTTTCGTCAATCAATTTTTTCATTATGTCCTCAAGTGGTTCCCCCAAAGTGGTTTATTTTCATTTGGAATAAATTTTGCATTGGGGTGGTCCCCTTTGGTCATTGAGATTATTGATCATTGGATTGTTGTTGGGTTGGTGTGTTGTGTGATGAGTGTTTTGGTTTTGGATTTGTGGTGCAGGTGTATGTTGGCGTGGGGCACTAATGACCACCTTGGCATCAACGACACCATCATTAGTAACATTTTTGTTCCTTGCCCACATGCAAGGTTTATCATTGTAATTGGATGGTGGGCAGTTTTTTTGTTGTTCATGGTATGATGTTGATTCCGTGGGTTGAGTCACAAGGGCTCTTTCGATACTAAGCGCCTTGGAGATCAACTAATCGTATGTGGTGATGCCCTGAACCTTTAGATGAAATGCCAAGCAGCCTTCAAGGTTGGCTATGATGGTGCAAACTTGTTGTTCTTCTGGCATGGTCCACTTGCTTCGATTGGCCTTGGATCACCATTGTTGTAGGAATGAGGTGAATGACTCACCCTTTCCTTGTTTTAGAGTGTAGAGTTCTAGACTAACATCCATTGCAATGTTGCATGCATAATTTTTAATGAATGCATCCCTAATTTCTTGGAATGTTCTAATGCCTAAAGGTAAGTGAGAGAACCATTCTATAGCATGGCCTACCAAACTCCTACGAAATAGCCACATCAGATAAGTATCGTCATATGCGAGTTCCATGCAATGAACCTAGAATTCCCTGATGTGATCTTCAGGGTTTCCCATCCCTCGATATTTGTCACATTTTGGGATCTCGAATCCTTTAGGGAATGGTTTCATTACTAGTCTCCTATCGAATGGAGAGGGACACAAGTTGCTTGGTGTTTTCGTTGTTCGCCCTGATTGAAGGTCGAGCACTTGTTTTTAGAGCAACCTGATTTGTGTTGTCACATCATTTTGTGGATCAGGGGGTGGGATGAAAGTGTTTTGGGGTGTTTCAATCATGGGTTGGATGGTTGGGTTGGTCGGTGTGTTGTTCGATGGTATCCGTATGTTCTACCGAGTGAGGTAGGCTTCAACCTACTTTTGTATGAACAACACTTGTTGTTGGTCTTGTTGTTGTTGTGCTAAGATTTGTGCTTGTTGCACTTATTGTTGTTCCAACAACGCTTGTTGTTGTGCTTGTTGTTGGGCTGCCAATTCTGCTACTTCTTGCTGCTCTTGATATTGCTTGATTACTTGCTGATATGCTTGCAATTGCGTTGCTTGTCGTTGTGCAAGAAGTTGTGCTTGATATTGGGCTTGTTGTGCCTAATATTGAACTTGCGCTTGTGCGGCTTGTGCTTGTGCTGCTTGTTGTTGCAATAAAAGTTGCGCTTGAGCAGTCTTTTGTGCTTGTAATGCTTGTCCGGCTTATGCAGCTTGGGTAGCTTGTTGTTGTTGTTGCAATAACACTTGGTTTTGTTGCACTTGTAATGCAGCTTGTGCAACTTGGGTGGCTTGTGCAGCCTAAGCAACTTGTTGAGCAGCTAGTTGTTCGGCTTTTTGTTTATGAACTTGTTGGTATCCTCATTGGAAAGCAGCTTGCAATGCTGCGTCGTATTGGCTTGAGGTTGTGGAAGTTGGTGGTGGTGGGGGTGGAGGTGGATTTGGAATGGTGTTTGTGAAGGTGGTGTTGGTGTTTTGTGTGATGGATGGTGGTGTTGATATGGTTGGTCCTTGAGAGACCATCCTTTGTGATGTTAACGGGGTATTTGATGATGATGCAATTGCTTGTGCATTTGTCATATGTTGTTGCGATATCAACAACAAATTTTGAGTGTTTGGCATAATGCTTTGATTGATATTTGGGATAGTGGTTTGATTGATATTTGGTATAGGGGGAAGCCCTAAACCAAGGAGTGATGTGGATGATGATGGTAATGGTGGAAGTGGTGGAAATGTAAGGGGTGTGAGTTGTTGTGTTGTGGTATCAAAGGTGCCCCATGGTCCAAACATGTCTCCCTCTTCTTGCGAGTTTGTGAGAAGAGGTGTTTGAGGTGTTGCGTGAAAAAATGATGATGATGGATCATGATGGAAGGTGAGAGGAACATTTTTGTGTAATGGGTTTTTGGATATGTTTTGTTCCAAGGTGGTGTTTGCATTCGAGTTTTGATTATTATCAAGGCGTGTGCTTGAAGAGCATTGAGGAATGCATTTCCCTTATTAATGTTGGGTTGGGTTGGAGCGAATGATGTTGTGATTTGTAGAATGTTTTGCGTGATGTTTTGGGATGGGGGTGTAGACGAGATGGGAATGGTAGATGAGATTGGAGGAAATGATGTCTCCACTATGGTACTTACATCAAAATATGAAGGTAGTTTGGCCCCTTGTTTGGCTAGTTCAAGCATGTATAACAAAGGGTTAAGCCTCATCATGATGTTGATGATTCTATGGTTGTCCGGATTTTGGAGTATTTCCATTATTTCTTCATGAGACATTCCAAGGGTAAGATCTTCTCCTTGGTTTTCCTCTTGCAGATTTTGGGATGATGAGATGGTCAATGGATTACTTGACTCAGCGAGATTTATCTCAATGTTTTTTTTGCTAAGATCACTTGAAGTGAGTGTTTCTTTGTTGGCTTCCATGCTCTTCTTGTATTGAGATTTGGTTTGCACCATAAAATGAGGATCAATTTTTAAGAATGGGAGATGAATCTCTTGATTCTTTGGATTGGTCTTTATTTTATGTTAAAGTGGAAATTTTAGGATGTCTTGAGGATCAAAGGTGATGATATGATGATGACGTTAGGGATGGATTATACGGATGTTATGATCTTTTGGTAGGTCTTGAAGGAGATACTAGGCTTTTAGGACTTGCAGATTTTGATTTTTTGATTTGATTTTGGGATTTGTCCTTGATTGATTTTGATTTTGAACAAGAAGACCCTAATATGCTGGATAATGATCTAAGGTATATATTTTCTAAAAGGATGATGATTTGAATATGTGCAAGAAGAAGGATGCATCTACACACACCTATTCAAACAAGATGATCATTTCACTAAGTATATGAAGAAGGATTGATCTACATATACTAAGCTAGAAAAGATGATTTTGACTAAGCATATGCAAAAGGATGCATCTACACATACCTAGCCAAAAGGTGATTTTGATAATGTTCTCAAGGATTTGATAATGTTTTTAATTTTTCCAAAAAAAGCCTAGCATAAGGATGTTTTCAAGATTTTCCAAAAGGTGATGGTGAGATGATGTTTGTTTTGATGTTTTGAAGGATGGATGAAAGGATTTTGATTTTCTTTTGATCCTAAGATGAAATTAAAAAGGACACTTTGTTTGCCAAGACCTAGGTATTGAAGAACATGCAAATGCTTCCTATAGACCTTTGTGACCAAAGAACAATTTGATTTGAACACAAGTTTTTGGATTTTGAACCAATGATATTTGCTTTGGATTTCACATATTTTTGAGAAATCATGGGTCTTCAACACACATGAAAATTCATTTTGCTTAGCTTTGCTTAATGGATTTATTTTACCAAAAACACTTTCTTTGATTAAGTTTTCAAACTAAGATGTCTAATGTCTTAATTTCTTCAAACCCCACAAGATATGCTATGTGGAAATTTGATGAACTCAAGGCAAGGATTTCCCTATAGTTTACTTAAGGAGACAAATAGAGATATAATCCAATGTTTAGAAACCTCTAAGGATGTGAATCCCAAGGGAAAGCAATAACATATGGATTGAGTCAATTGTATTTGTCTTCAAAAGGTTTTGAAATTTGGATGATGTTAAGTGTTTGTTTCCATGGTGTTTTCGATCAAGCAATGCATTTTGTAACCCAAGAATAAGTACAATCCTATGGATGTTTAAGACAATATTTGTTGGATTCCCACTTGGACAAGTCCAACTATGCTTATCTTTAGTGAATGGTTAGATGCTTGACCCGACTGGCTCCCCTCCACGACACTCACTTATATGGGGCAGCCAAGCATCAACACCCATGAAACTTCCATGGCATGTTTCCCATTTCTACTAGAAGACCGTAAAAGTGTGGGGTGGCTTCAGAACGACCGTTCTTGCACCAACAAATAGATTAAAGGATTTTGGAAAATTCTAGCACATGGGTTCTAATAAGGAATTTCAGATCATGGAGATTGACCCATACGGAAAGAGTCCCCTTTCGGATCCATCTTGTCGGAATCAACCACGTGATATTTGTGTTTAATCCAATACCACATTTATATCCTGGTTGGAAATACTCTTAGCTTTAGAGTGTTACTAGTTGAGTCGTTCCCTTGGGTGAGTACTTTTTCCCCAAGGTAGGCCCTCTAGGATAAACAAAAGCGAGTGAAAACAAGATCCGTAACTCAATCAATCTTTGACGACAACAAAGATAGAGAATATACGAGAAAAATTCCCCCACTCACACTCGCACAAGATGTTCAATTTTAAGCCCAAATCAAAGTGTGGAGGTGATTGCTTTGTCTCAACCCAAAGTCATGAAAAAAGGCCTTTTGATTCTCAAGATTGCTATAAATTGCAAGAGAAGTGCATACGTCCTTTTCCAATGCCTTTAGTTTAAGTAAGCTTTCACAAAAAACAATGTTACACTTATTCTTTTTAAATCCACAAAGAAAAATGTGAGTTCTTTTTAAACACCAAAAGACAAAGTGAATGACATTTGTTAAATTGTTAATCCAACAAAAAAAAATTAGTAAGTTGTGATCCTGAAGTTCGTTTTAGCCTTTGCAAGAAATGGAAAGATTCTTTTTAAGCCCAAATGAAAACTAGTGTCTTAAGGAAGAAAAAGATAACAATTTTGTGAAAAAGTGTTAAGAAAACACTATAGTGTTTAAAAACACTTTGATTTGATGAACATCCTTCTCATGCTTCTCCTTCTTTTGATTTTTATTTCCAACCTACAAGGAGGAAAAACCAGTCAGATTCTGGAAAAACATAGAAATTAAAAATTAGAAAACAGAGGACAAATTAATCATAAATCAAAAGCACGTGCTAAAATTAGATTTTCCCTTTTTACTGCCTTCCAGCATTGCAACTCATAACTGTGTCGCAGTTTGTTTTCTGAGCGGTGCCCTCACAACGCCACTTACCAGTCAGTGTCGCTCTGTGTCGAGATAGAGAGCTCAACTGCGTCACTCTTTTTTCCCTGCATCGCAGTTTTTGTCCAGCATTGGAGTTTAATATTTTTTGAAAATTTCTGCAGGTCAACAAGTCCAGCGGCGGAGTTTGAAATTCAAATATTTTGGTGGGACGAGTCCAGCATCATGGTTTTGATTTTAAGCGGTGCCATATAGCGACGTTAAAGAGTCAGCGGTGCCAAAACAACGACGCTGAGCTCCCAGTGTTGGAATTTTTTGTGTGTGAAGAAAAAATGCGGAATTTTGAAAAAAAACTGATTGAGAGTGAGATCAAGCCCTCCTTCTAGCACCAAATGTGTGAACCCTTTTCCTAGTACCTGCAAAACAACATGAGTAAAGAAGTTAAAAAAGGAATTGCAAGCCAAAACAAGGATTCCCCATGAAATCCATTTACAACATTCAAACTAGGAAGAAAATATTAAACACAATGGAAATGATAAAACAAAGATTGAATCCTAATTAGATGTGAAAACTAATGTTCCCATGGGGGAATTGGTGTCAATTTGTTGTGAAAATTGGCCCTTTTCCAATTCCTAAGATGCAAGCTTGATATGTTGAAGATGATTGATCCACTTTGATGGTAGAAGATGAGAGCTCCAAGACAAAATTTGCAAAACCTAGCTAAGAACTCAAGAATGATTGATGAAATTTGATGGATATTTGGGCATGGTAACTTTGCATCAATTGTGGATGATGGATTGAGGATATGAGCTCTTTATTTATAGAATTCCAAGATGGATGAATGTCCAAATTTGAGTAATGCGGGACTAACATTCATCCAATGGCATGATGCCACTTGTCAAGCTATGAATGGATGAAGGATGTGCAAGATTTGGGGTTTGTGCCAATAAATGCATAATTTTGAATTTCAAATTTGTTGAAATGACATGCAAGAGGGAAGGGAAAATGAAATAAATGCCACTTGGCTCAAGGAAAAGGACATGTAAGATGAATTTATTTCCTTGTTGGTGTAAGGAAAGCAGAGGTGCTGAAACACTTTCCTAATGCCAAATCATAGGGGAGTAAGTAGACAGTACTTTTAATTTTCAAATTACAATCTAATTGAGACACACATGAAAGATTTATAGAAACAGAGAAGATACTCAAAGACAGTGAACAACAGATTTACGTGGGAAACCCTTATGGGAAAAAACCCACCACACCAAACTGACTCTCTTTGTATTTCAGTAACAAATTATTACATACAATCAGAAAGACAACTTTCTGGTGTTCAGTTCTCAGTGACTTATTCTCACTGTTCAACTAGTTACATAAATTGTTCTCCCTTTCACTCAATTCACATGCTTTGTTCATCACCTACCAAAAAAAAATTGATCTGCTTTAAATCTTATTTTCTTTCTGATTTTCTTCTATGCATCCTTATCCACCATTTCCAACCATAGACAGTTTCCATTCGAGTCTTGATTTTTCCTTGCATGTTGTTTTTCTAGCGTTTCAACTGATGCATAAAATCAACCATCATCATGCTTTGAAACTACTTCCTGTGATTGGTCCACGAAGCTCCACCTAGGATGGTCAGACTGGTCAAGAGCATTCAACTTTGTTGGCATATCAGTGAGACACTCACAGTGTCTCCCCGATGCCACAAAGTTTCTTTATCAGCATCGCTATATCTTCCACGAGTCGGCAAGATGCTATATCGAATGTATAAGTCATAACGAAACCAATGATGTCCACTTCGATCCTATCGGCAAAGGTTTTCCTTATCGGTGAGACTCAAATCGAATGGAGCAAGTCATATCAGATCCAGAGAATCCATCGGCAAGACATAATGTCTTCGCTAAGACCTTTTGTCGAGTTCCTTGTGCTACACCGAATCCTTTGACGAGTCAACGAGACTTATCATCTTTGCCAGGAATTCATACTGAAGCCCTCAGACACACCGACGACAACCATTCAGCAAGACCTATACCGAAATCATCTCATCATTGGCAAGACATTTTAATGTCGCTAGGACATCATAACGAGGCTATTCAGATATCCCGATAATCATATGATAGCCCAACATCAACAAGACATTCTACAGATTGCCAAGACTTGTGTTTTTCATCGTGACGTCTCTCCGAGCTCACTACACTTTACCGAAGGCTTCTGTCAGCAAGACATGAGACTTTCGCTATGATGTTTCATTGAGCTTCCAAAGTTAGCCCGAAAACATCTGTTGGCAAGACTCAAGACTTTCGTCGAGACATCTCCTCGTGACCCAAGAGTTACATCGATGAGATCAACTGTCACCTAGAGTTCTTCCGATCACCAAAAGGTCATGCCGAACTCAGAGAGTCTCAGTGATAGACTTCATTCGGAAAGACATCAATTCTGTCATAGTGATAGGATCATTTCAAGAGCTTCAAAAATGTTAGCCACCCAGACATGAACACTATCACAGTGACTTTGCCCTTCAGGAGTTCCATGTCAGTAAGGATTGAGGCACATATTCCAACAAGCTCCCACTTGATGAAGATCTTACTGACACCTCCAGAGCATAACAAAACTACTGAGATTCATGGGCCAAGAGGCCCATCGAACTGGCACACCAACTAAACTTGCTTGTGCTCATAGGCTTCGTCAATGCATCTGTAACATTCTCTAGAGTATCCACTTTCTCCAAAGAGACCTTCCCATCCTCGACCATATCTCATACAAAATGATACTGTACATCTATATGTTTCATCCTAGCATGAAAAGTAGGATTATTTTCCGAACATATAGCACTCTAGCTGTCATAGTAGATAGTAATCTTTTCTGCATTAAAGCCAATGTTAGAACAAAAATGTTTTAACCAGATTACTTCTTTATAGGCATGTGTGGCTGCCATGTATTCTACCTTTGTAGTAGACAAAGCAACTACAGCGTGCCGCTTACTCATCCAACTCATTGCACCACCATTCATCATGAAAATATATCCACTGGTGGATCTTCTGCTATCAATGTCCCCTACCCAATTAGAATCCACATAACCTTGAATGCTGAGAGTCTTCTGTGATTCAACCAAGTTACCATGGTAACACAAAGCATAGTCTGAAGTGCCCTTCAGATATCTAAACACCCTCTTCACAACATCCCAATGTGTTCTTCCAAGATTAGCCATAAAATGACTAAGAACTCCCACTGCTTGGGCAATGTCTGGCCTTGTACAAACCATAGCATACATGAGACTGCCAACTGCACTTGCATAAGGAACACTAGTCATGTCCTCCATCTCAGAAGAATATTTTGGACAATCCTCAGCAGATAACTTCATTCCCTGTGTAACTGGAACAACTAGTTGTTTGCATTCAGTCATACAAAATCTCTCTAGAACAGTCATGACATATTTACTCTGACTAAGCTAAACCTTTTTGTTCTTTCTGTCCCTAGTTATTTCCATTCCCAGAATGTGTTGGAGTTAAAATGACACTGAGAGGGGTGGGTGAATTAGTGTCTTAACTATTTGACTGATTTTTAAAATATTTAAACACACAGCTCAAATTTGATCTCAATATCATTCTGATTAAAGCATTCATGAGTTGAATGTAATCATTCATATACAGAATTGAGAAAAATAATGACTCAACTGTGAAAAAAAACAACAACAAAGTACAACATAGCAAACACAGAAGAACAAAGACACACAATATTTTGTTGAGTGGAAAACCCTCCTAGGGTATAAAAACCACTCCCTAAATGCCTTCCAGGCTTAATATTTTAAACAACTGTTCACAATGCCTTATAGGCTATTTTGAGCACCCACTCAAGGAGCACCAACCCCTCGTTTAGAGATATCTATCTCAAGGAGTACCAACCCCTCAGTTTACTTTTTGAACAATAGTGATGATTCAGAGGATTTCTCTATTTTCAGTTAAGCACATAACTCTCTATTTTCTCATCTATAAAATACCTTAAAGATTCAATAATTGTATCCCTAAAATACCTCATAGAGAAGAAACTCACAATATCTGCATCTTATTATACAGATTTTATTGCAGAGTTTTATCCATATATTTTATACAGCCAAGGAATGATAATCTCATAATTACATCAACAGTCAAACAAAAAACTAAGTTTTCTGCTTCTATAAATACATGCCAGAAAAGTAACAGACTTCAAAAGTAACGACAAAACAACCAACCAACACAAGAGCCATTTCACCTAGCTTTTGAAACATGTGAGATCATTTCTCAGACAAAACTGTAACTCCCATGGCTCCATCAACCACTGTCGAGCATCCAACCAGAGAGGCACATCAAACAAACCTTCCACAAACTTCTGTAGAAACTGTTACAGTCAGCAGCAATAGAAACATAAACATTCATGATGGAAGCCAGGCTAGGGTTTGATACCCAGCCAAAAGAATACATTCAAAATGTTTGCCCTAAGAGACTTCATTTTCAATCAAAGACACATTATGCCATAGGCAATTTTAACGTTGCCAGACAACCTTATGGTTGTCACTTTTTCCAAGATCCATTAGAGTCGGGAGAAGTCAGAATGAACACATAATGTCACGCTGAGAGTTCATAACATTATTTTGGTCGATGAGACAGAACGATTCTTTCACCAAAATGAAATCAACATTCTATCACTATAGCTTTTGATATCGGAGAGACATCTTGAAGATAGGTCTTTGTTTTACCGAAAGACATTCGATACACATTGTCACCGTGACAATCCATTACCTATGCCGAAGGCCTTTGCCAATATCAAGTCGCCACGACAATACATAGTTGGGGAGACACTATATAGACTGCCCTTTGTTTTGCTGAAACATCCCGAGATCACCCTAGATCGCCAAGACACTATCATTCTCACACCGATGGAGATCTTTGTTTTATTGGCGAGACACAAGGTATTAAATAAGACCATATTCCAAAGAAAATATCTCACACTGATGAGCCTATGAGAGAAACCCCTTGAGTGATGTCACTGTAACATAATGGATCTCTCGCCAATGCACCCTTCTATCTTATGAGGGTCGCTATAACATATCAATATCAAAGAGACCTTTTGTAGAAAGTTGGAGTCATACCGAAAAACTTCATTCACTCGGATTCGCTAAGACCTCCCTTCAAATATCACTAGCTCTTACTAAAAAGTATCCATCCACCAAGGTTGGTGTAACTTTACACATTCGATATAACATTTCGCCGAAGCAATAACCTTATGCCAATAAGACATTCTATGCAATGATCGGTGAGACATAAAATCTTCAGATGGACAATATACCGAATGCATTATGTTTGTCCAAAGAAAAACTCCATAAGCATAAGTCGGTGAGACAATATGATTTTGCTATGACCTCAGCCCGACAGCCAAACTCATGCCATTATACTTAATCTAAAGCGGGTCGGTGTGACTTAAAGAAATCGATAAGACCTTATCCTAATAGTATAGAAAATGAAGATATGATCTTTCTATTGTCGCCATAAAACAAAGAGGAGTCTTTCCAACTGCAGCTTGAAAGTTAGATTCAGTCGCCATGACA
The DNA here is from genome assembly GCA_007258455.2 of Sequoia sempervirens. Classification (NCBI taxonomy): domain Eukaryota; kingdom Viridiplantae; phylum Streptophyta; class Pinopsida; order Cupressales; family Cupressaceae; genus Sequoia; species Sequoia sempervirens. The sequence goes on from VDFB02047230.1 coordinate 384,534,802, forward strand.
TCTGAAATTTCTTGCCGATAGGCAATTTAGACATTTCAAAGTGGATTGGGGAGACCCTACTATACTCATGCCGATATGTATAAGCCTAAAATGCAAAGAGAACCATCCTGACAAAGAAACCATCTTTCAAACTCCGTCAGTTAAAGAAATAGCAATCATAACATGAACCAGAAATCTCATCACCAAGACTTTGAATCATAACAGATATCTATAGCCAAAGAGAACCAAAGAAGTGTCGTAGTGAATCATACGGATCAGAGATTTTGTCATCAAGGACAAACCATAAACACAACTAAGATCCAACAAACTCCCCCTTTTTCCTTGATGGAAAACACAAATGACTTTACCCCTTTTTGCCTCAATGACAAAGAGTAGAAGAGAAGATCATGCATTGCCATGAAACACAACTAAGAAGCCAACCAAAACATAATGAGAAACAACTGCAAAAAAAATAAAAATAGTAGTGCAGCAACCAAGAATGTAGGAGAGCTATAAGTGAATAAAAAAATATGTAACTTGCTAACCCTAAGCAGTAGCTTGGAGATTCAATGAAGTAATGATTGAGAGATAACTCCCAATTGAAGTCTCAGCCTTTCAAATAGCTCTTTTGTAGAAGCGCTTAGTAAAATTGTCAGCCACCTGATCTTGAGACCTAACAAACTGTAAGCAGACTTCATTAGCCAAAACCTTTTCTCGAAGAAAATGAAACTTAATAGCAATATGTTTCGTGCGAGAGTGCATAACAGGATTTTTTGAAATATTTATCACACTAGTGTTATCACAAAGAATGGAAACAGGTTTAGAAACATCAATACCCATATCTGAAAGAGGCTGACTCATCCACAGAACTTGAGTACAGCATGAAGTGGCAGCAATGTATTATGCTTCAGTAGTAGAGAGAGAAACATATACTTGTTTCTTGCCATGCCATGCCACTAAATGATCACCAAGAAAGAATGTAGCACCACTGGTGCTTTTCCTATCATCCAAACAACCAGCCCAATTAGCATCAGTATAAGCAATCAAAGAAAAATCATTGCTCCTAGGATACCAAAGACCATAATCAAGAGTGCCCTGAATGTATCTAAAGATCCGTTTAACAGCAGTAACATGAGATTCTTTAGGAGATTCCTGAAAACATGCAACAGTGCAAACCGCCTGCATAATGTCAGGTCTAGAGGTAGTTAAATATAAGAGGCTGCCGATCATTGATTTGTATTCCATTTGATTTGAATCAGGAGAATCATCAATTTTAGTAAGTTTGCATCCAGCAGCCATTGCAGTGCTAACAAGATGACATTCATCCATTTTAAATTTTGAAAGCATCTCTCTAGCATATTTGGATTGAGAAAGAAATATTCCCATCTCACATTGAGAGATTTGAAGACCCAAAAAGAAATTTAATTCTCCTAACATTGACATTTCAAACTCAGATTCCATTAATTGAGAGAACTTTTTACTCATAGTGACATTATTGCAGCCAAAGATAGTATCATCAACGTAAATTTCAACAACTAAAATATCAGAACCTTCAGTTTTAACATAAAGATTACTATCTACACCTCCTCTAACAAAGCCTTTAGAAATTAAATGACTGTCCAGCCTAGAGTACCAAGCTCTAGGTGCTTGTTTTAGGCCATAGAGAGCCTTTTTCAACATGTAGACATGGTTAGGTTTATCTTTGCCTATAAATCCTTCAGGCTGTTCAACATAGACCTCTTCATCTAAATAGCCATTCAAAAAGGTAGTTTTGAAATCCATTTGATAAATAGTAAAGTTTTTGTAAATAGAATAAGCCAAGAATATTCTGATGGATTCTAATCTAGCCACGGGTGCAAAGGTTTCACCGAAATCAATACCTTCTTGTTGAGCATAACCTTTGCAAAAAAATCTTGCTTTGTTGTGAATAACATTACCATTTTCATTCACCTTGTTTCTATATATCCATTTGCCTCCAATAACATTCTTGTCATCTGGTCTTGGGACTAACTCCCAAGTCTTATTTTTCTTAATTTGATCAATTTCTTCCTACATAGCATTAAGCCAACATAAGTCTGTGAGAGCTTCATTAAATTTTTTAGGCTCAAACTGAGTAACTAAACAAAAAGCAACTTGTGCCTTTTCATCAGATTCAGTAGCTTTTCTTCTAGTTTGAACTCTTGCATATTTATCCCCAATAATCTAATCTTTGGGGTGATAAATAGCTAGAGTTTTCGAAGGAGCTTTTGATGCAACCTTTTCAGGACTTGCTTTTTCATTTTTAGGGCTTGCTGATTCAGCAACAGACTTTGCTGTTTCAGCTCCTTTTGAAATTATTTCAAATTCAAGTTCTTCTTCCTCATTATCTTGCAAAGATTTAGCAATCAAATGTGGTCTTTCATCAAATTTGACATTAACAACTTCAACAATCTTGTTAATCCTTTTGTTAAGGAATTTATAAGCTTTGTTGTGAGTTGAGTATCCCAAAAATATACCCTCATCACTCTTTGATTGAAAGCTCCCAAGGTTATCATCATCTTTCTTGATAAAACACATACTTCCAAAAATCTTAAAGTATTTGACAGAGGCAGTTTTTCCATACCAAAGTTCATAAGGGGTGTGTTTAGATTTCACCCTAAGCTGCACTCTATTCAAAATGTATACGGCTGTATGAACAACTTCTTTCCAATACATATCAAACAACTTTGCTTCATCTAGCATGGTTCTAGCTATTTCTTTTACAATTCTATTCTTACGTTCAACTACCCCGTTTTGTTGAGGTGTTTTAGTTGCAGCATACTGTATTTTAATACCATGTTGTTCATAGTAATCAATAAACTCTTGAGAGGTGAACTCACCTCCTTTGTCTGATCAAAGGCATTTAAGTTTCAAATCATATTACTTTTCAACCATTTTTCAGAAAATTTTGAACCTTCCAAAGGCTTCTGATTTGTGCTTAAGAAATGTGACCCATATCATTCTAGTATAATCATCCACAAACAACATAAAGTACCTTTCACCATTAATAGACCTTGTTCTAGTTGGTCCACATAAATTAGTATGCACAAGCTGAAAAGGTTTTGAAGAAGAATGTTCTTTTGACTTGAAGCTGATTTTAGTTTGTTTACCACTTAAGCATTCTTTGCACACAGAGTTTTCTAGCTTGCTAAGAACAGGTAAAACTCTAACATTCTGATTTTTACTAATTCTAACCAGATTTTCAAAGTTTATGTGTCCTAATCTTTTATTCCATAACCAATTCTCTTCAATTTGGCCCATTAGACACATACCTTGATTATTGGCATTGCATGATGAGTCAAGAAGATTGTACACGTTTCCTTTTGTCCTCCTTCCAGCTGCAACAGCGTTTCCAAGCTTGTTCTTAATCTCACATCCCTGAGAAGTGAAAAGAACATGATAACCACTATCACAAATTTGACTAACACTTAGAAGATTGTGCTTAAGACCTTCCACATAGTACACATTATAGATAGGAGTGTCTTCATTTAGAAGAAGTGAACCTCTACCTTTAATTTGAATACCAAAATTGTCACCAAACTTAACATATCCACCTACATAATCTTCAATTTTTATAAACTTATCCTTTTCACTAGTCATATGGTTAGAACATCCACTGTCCAGGACCCATAAGTCCTTTTTCTTGGAA
>VDFB02047230.1:384538547-384569826 GCA_007258455.2 Sequoia sempervirens
AAAAGTCTATCCCTCCTACCCACCCTCCCTCTTGAGCTCCTCTACCCTTAACCCTTAAACCCTAGGACCCCCTACCCTTTATCTCTCTCCCACTCAGCCCCCCTCTCTCTAAAGGATTAAATTTGATAGTTTAATTTACCTGTCAACAAATTTTTTAATTACGGTTATCTATTGATGGGTGCCCTTAATACATTATGATATACCTTAGTGTATGTAAAATTATATATAAATCAAACATATATATAATTATAATTCTATATAAATTTTCACAGTTTATCCAAAATATCCCCTTTTACAATCTTCTTAAAATTTTGATTTTATTTTATAGCAAAAATCTTTAAATACAGTCATATGGCCATCAAATTTAAGTTCTCATTTAAAAATAATATAATTAATAATATGTATATTAATATTAAAAATAGGGTGTTTGATCGAACATTCTTAGAATGTTTGGTCGAACCCATTTAATCGGGTTTTTTTAATTGCATGGAATGGTGGTTCGGTCGAACTAGGGTTCGACCGAACACTTATTCGGTCGAACCCCTCTTTTTTCACCCATGCTTCCTAAGGCACCAGAATTGTTGAAAATTTTGCGTTTCAAAGCTCGATTTTAGAATGAAAATGGAGAAGATCTCAAAAACCCAACTAGTATCGGGTTCCCCTTAAAACGAGCTATCCAACGAATATAATTTTAGTATGTTTTGATTATATTATCTATTTTTTTTTTAAGTTTTATTAAATATAGGTTTTTCACTGAAAACAAAACTCTCTATTCTGCACAAATGTAAAAATAGAAGATTATCACAAAAAAAAATTTAAAAATATGAGTGCACTAGATATTGGAGTCCTTGATCCAACAAAAAAAAGAAAAAAGAATTTCGATACATACAGTAAAAGTTATGCATTATACGGTCGTGTTATGTCTGAATTGTAATTGATTTGACTTTAAAACTTGATTAAAGAAAAAATATTCAATAAAAAACTATCTAACCAAGTGGAAGCACTAGATATCTGAGTTACAAATCTATATTTGAAAGAATTGGAATTTTATCTTTCAAGGAAAAAAAGTTATGCGTTATACGGTGTGCGTCACCTTTTAAATATGTTATTTTTTGAAAAAAACCAATTTTCGTGAGAGATGGAAAAATAAGTGCAATCTGATTCCAAAAAAATTGAAAAAAATACTTTTATAATCTAAAGACAAAATATGACAAGACTCTAGTTTTCATCATCTTCAAATTCTTTACGGTTTAATCGCTATAGGTGTCCGAATGTGGAGATTGTGTTTAAAAAAAAAATATCAGTGTCCAGTTTGGCCAAAAATTGTAAACCACTATTGTGGGATCACCCTATACCTATTTAAACAATAAAGAAGCACTAAAATGGAGACAAATAGATAATTGAATAACTCCAACAAACAATTGATACCAAGATAATGCCACAAAATCAGAGATCTTTCATTAACTTCTTCAAAATACTACTTGAAACATAGTCTTTCAGAATATAAGCATTATGGAACTTTTCTGCTATCCATTAATTATCCCTATTCTACTACTATCTTCTCCTATATCATTCTTATGGTCTTTTTCTCTCTTATATATACGAGAGGCAACAAGCTTCAGACCAAAAGACACGACTTTTGATAACAAAACAGGATTTGAAACTAAACATAACACAAGCAGCTAACATAATCACAAATGTGTGTTCCAATTTGTTAATCTCCAAGTAAAATCCCATGGTCATCTAAGACCTGTTCAAATCTTTTACTGTATGATATTTCCTCTCTGTGATGTACATAATCAATCTTCTTCAGAGCCCAAGTATTTTTCTTACCACTTATTAATTGGCAGGTTGCTTGGCCATTTGAATTCCCGTGTAGCTGCGAAGTTTGTAAGGTGACTCTTCCATATGTTATCCAGGAGGCTTCTAACATCCACCACAAACTTTGTATATCCACTATCCAGCATGATGATCCCATTGAGTAGAGTATGGAACTTTTTGAGATTGATCTCCCCCTCACCTTGTATATGTGCTAAGCATTTAGGAATCATCTGATCAAATTCTTCTCTCCATTCATCCATACCTTTTAACTAATTTTCATCTTTTAGGATTGATGGGAAAAGCTTACCTAGGGATAAAACTCACTTTGAAGAATTCCCTTTACTCTCAAAACTTGAGCTCATCTACAACTTGGTTTTAGCTGTTATGAGTGAAAAATCTCAACTTGTTTCGTGTATTTCAACACCAAGATACATTTGCTTCTAGCTCATAAATTCACACAATTCAAATCTTTGTGTTGAGCTCAATTCTATGCTTTGATGTTGACTGATGTGATTGGTTTGTTTTAAATGACCCAACGACTTAGTTACCACACTACCTCATGTCATTTTCTGCTCCCCTGCAGTACTGTGTTGTGTCTTTAGTACCTTTCTTCAATGTACCACTCTACTGTGAGTTGTATCTTGACCCCCCGAGGTATAGCGGTATAATGTGGAGGGTGTGGTATATGGTAGTGGCTCCTCTCACCGTCCTACCACGAGCTGCTTGGTGATCAAATATGGTAGAGAGGTATGGTATGGGTGTTATGAGGGGTGGCTAATGTGATAGTGATATCACAATAAAGGGTAAAAATTACTTTGTGAATGGCGATAATGTGATTTATTATGAAAATAAGAGTGGGAATTTTGTATTTTAATTGATAAAATACTTGGAATATATATGAATTTTTTTTTTCAACAGTGGCTCCAATTGGGGATGAGTGATTTACCAATCATTGCAAGAATCCATAATATCTTTGGGTGAAGACCAGGTGTCCCCTTCATATCATTTTTAGAGGATATGAAAGTGGTGAGGATGGAATGAAGATGGATATGGGCATGAAAATGATGGAAATGGAAATGATCCTATACTATTGTACATGCAAAGAAACTTTCTTTTTATTTAGGGAATTCTAGGATTGTCCATGTACTAACAATTCCTAGTCCCCTTTTGATTTCCTAAACTACTGTTCATGCAACGAATAGTAGTATCTTTGAGAGTTTGTTAAGAGTTTTCCATGCACTGGCAACACTTATCCCTCTTTACATTACTGTGCATGGAATTGGTGATTTTATAAAAAGAAAAGTTTTAGAAACTGTCCATGCATTGGAAATTCCTGTTCTTCTCCGGACATGTTTTGCAAATAATAAGTCCTCCCCTCTTTTTCCAATGATAACAAAGGGACCTAACCACAAGGCTTCAAACTTTCCATGTCGTCCCTTTTCTTGGCATCTAGCATTCCACATTAGTACCAAATCATTCACCTCAAATTTTCTATCTTTGGATTTCTTATCAAAAAGATATTTCACTTGTTATTACAAATTCATGTTTTGCTTTTGGGTCATTCTCCTTACTTCATCAAGTTGTACAAGCTTCTCCATCCTCTCCTCCATTGGTTTTGGAATTTCTAAGTCTTCCTGAAGGATGAACTTGTAAACTAGAAAAAGGTTTTGCAATGGCATCCTAGCTTGTGTTCCATACACTAGTTCAAATGGAGACTCTCCAATCACCTTCTTTACAGTAATCCTATCTTCCCACATGGCCATTCTCAACTTTGCATCCCATGCCTTTTTGTTCCCATCTAACATCCTTCTTATGATTTTCAAAAGACTTTTATTAATAGAAAATGCCTGACCGTTTGCTTGTGGGTGGTAAGGGGTGGCATAAAAAACAATAATGCCATATGTTTCACATAAATTTTTGAATTCATCAGACCTAAAACACATCCCATTGTTTGTGATCAACCTTACTGGCGTGCCAAATCTTGTTATGATATTCTCCATCGGAAAATTTATCACCACCTTGCTTGTTTTTTTAGTTGGGATTGCCTCTACCCATTTTGTGAAATAATCTATGGCTACCAATATCCATTTGTGCCCTCCACTAGATTTTTCTATAATTTCCCCTATGAAATAAATTCCCCACTGATTGAATGGGGCTTCAACCTGCATAGGTCTTAGAGGCAGTGCTCCTTGATACTTCAATTTCCTAATTTTTTTTGGCATGCCTCACACTTTCTAGTATAGTCATGTGCATCATCAAAAACCTTAGGCCAATAGTTCCCTACCCTTAATATCTTATGAGCAGTAGTTTTTGCTGAGAAATGTCCCCCACATGCCCCTTCATGTGCATCTCCTTTAAGACATGTCTTGATTGATTTTCATCTAAGAATAACAATAGGACACCATCCCTATTCTTCCAATAGAGGTCTCCCTTCATGAATACATACTTTGGAGTAGGAAATTTGAGTGTCATTTTTCTATTGTCATCAAACCCTTTCAAATATTTCAAGTGTTTAAGGTAATACAAAACATCAGTGTACCAAAAAGTGTTTTCTATACTAGTGACCATATCTTCTTCATCATTGACATTACACACTTGGGAAACTTCCAGATTTGTTTCAATCATTAGTTTGGCTAGTCCTTGACCCCTTACGAGCTTAATGATCTGAAACTCAATATAAAACTTTTGGATCCTATTTATCCATTTGCACCTACGTCCTATTGTCTCACTTTGTATGAACACATCTTTCACTGCAGTGTTAGGCAAATAATCTATTACTTTTACCCCTACTAGATATGACCTAAATGCCTTGACAACTCTTACCAGTGCATAGGTTTGTTTTTCAACAATATCATACTTCAATTTTACATTTTGGAGGGAGTTTCTAAATAAGGAAACTGGTTGTTCCTACCCTTCATCATTCTTTTGAAGCAATACTGCACCAATTGTGTGATAGGATGCAAATGAGAAGATCTGGAAAGGTTTGTTGAAATCTGGAGATTTAAATACACCTGAGCTTATTTGATTGTTTTCTTTATGGATATCAATGCATGTATAGCCTCAACAGTCCAATCAATTTTTGCTCCTTTCTTCAGCATTTTTGATATTGGCTTTACTAGATCTTAAAAAAAAATCATATGAATCTTCTCACAAAATTGATTTTTCCGTAAAAGGATTGAATAGCCCTAACTATCTTGGGGATAGGTATCTTATCAATGGCTTCGACTCTTTCAGGATCAATCCTTACTCCCTCCTTAGAGACTATATGCTCAATTAATTTTCCTTCTATTACTTCAAAATGACACGTTTTTGGATTAAGTGAAATTCCATACTCCAATGCTTTCAGAAATGTTTTTCAAGGTGAGCCACATGATCCTCTGCCTTTTTGTAGTATGCAGTTAAATCATCTTGATACACTACCATTATTACATTAATAAGGTTAGCAAAAGCAACATCCATGGCTCTTTGGAACGTTGCACTAGCATTTGTAACACCAAATGGCATTTTGACGTAAACGTATGTTCCCCATGGTGTAGTGAAAGTTGTCTTGTACTATTCTGATTCTTTAACCTTCACTTGGTTGTAGCCTAAAAATCCTTCCATCATAGACAATAACTCATAGCCTGTGACCCTTTGTAGCATAGCCTCCATGTTTGGAAGTAGATAATTGTCTTTGAGAGAAGATACATTCAAGTTCTGAAAGTCTACACAAAGCCTTATATCTCCATTATTCTTTTTGACTAGTACTAGATTGGAGACCCAAGATGAATGTCTAATTGGTTTGATAATTCCTCCTTCCCTAATCTTCATAAGTTCTTCATGCATTTTAGGCTCAAGAGTTTGATTGATGGGTCTTTATTTTTTCCTGAATGGTTTAGCACTTAGCTTTAATGGGATTTCATGTTGGAACAAATATTCCTTGTATGGATTAAGATCCTCATAAGTGTTAACTACTGAAATTCCACCCTTATCAAGTTGCAAAACTTGACACTTTAGAGGAACATGGGAACTTTTCTAGGTTGTGGGTCACCTAAAAATGGAAAAGAACCTTCGGAGAAGGCCGGATTCCTTTGTGTTATCACCTAACTACTAATTTTTGTAAGGAAAAGGGAGAAGAACTAATGATGAAAATGATTGAAATTAAAACTGGTAAATGATATTCCCTATGGGCGATACACCTAACTGGTAAAAACATGAAAATTCAAAGGATAGTCACTTGATTTTTCAAAGAAATGAAGAAAAAAACTTGCACAACCTATTTCATTAAATTTTATGCATAAATATTTCAGTAAAGAGGCTTAAATTGGCCTTAACTTTCATAAAGGAATGATAATTTTCACAATCTGAAAGTGATGCACAATTCCTTAGCACAGTTTCCAACCTACATAAAAGATAACTTTGCAAAAAAGGCATGAAATGAGACAAAATAACAAGGAGATTAAATTACCTCACAAATGATTTTATCAATCACCCTAATAACACACAATTCTGCAAGAACAAGAAGGAAAAAAGCTTCAAATGTTGATATCCAAGAACTTTTTGAATTCAAGTAAAGAAAATTGAGTTACAAAATATGTAAAATCTAGCAATGAACTGTAAAAGTCACAAGGTAGAAAAATACAACTCAAGAACTCCTTACAATGAAGTCACATAAGAGACTATATCCCTCAACTTCCAACAAGATCCATCGAAATAGCATCTAGAAACTCCTGAATCCGTAAGCCTACAAAAACCCTAAAAAATAGCAACTGAATCTCATCCCAAAAGGCTCCAAATAGGTGGAAAATTCCAATTTGAATATGTCCAATATGATGACACATCAAAAAGACTCTAAAAAGCTCCAAACTGAGTCAACATGCCTAAAATCATTGTAAATGTTGGTGAACTGCATCAACCTCCCCATATTCTCTCCATGACTTGGCCATATGAGCACATGCCCCCTATTTCTTCTCCTGTAGCTCAAATCAAGCATATCTCCTCTGAGATTTAAGCAAAATCTTTAAAGCTTATTTATATCTCCTTTGAAAATTACCATGACATCTCTATTTTTACATTTCAAATATCATTTATTGAAAAGTGATTTATAATCATCACTTTAAATAAATAATTTACAATATGAATTTTAAATGTAAAAATAAGGACTTTTGCATCTATAAATAACCTTTATTTAAAGTGGCTATAATTTTTTTACTTAAATAAAGTTATATATTTTGCCTCAAATGCAAAATAAACAAAAACCCAACACCAAAGCTTAAGGACTATGTCTTTGGAAAAGTTAAAAGAAATATAAAGCACATGGAAATGTCACGCATGAAGTTTTAAAATAAAACTTTAAGGCACAAAAATACCTCCTCCCATCATGCCTTTTGGGTTTCTCAAACCCTAAAATGAATTTAAACTTCATTTTTATTTGCTGCTTCAAAAGAGAGCATCACCAGTAATAAGGGTTTGGAATTCTGGGGAAGGATTTTCACTGTGGATTTTGAGCTCCAGAAACATTCGACCAACATCTTCAGTTGATTTTTTCCTTAGATAAAAATACTAGTAAGCATTTTTGTGAAAGAAAATTTGAATGAAAACCTTCTATTTCATTCTAATATGGGGCTTCATGGTCGCTTCCATAGATTACAGATGCATTTTCATTTGTTACTTATTTATTGTATTTGCTGAAAAATGCCTTCAGGCCGTGACTTTCTCTTTCTGGGTATTCTTTATAAATACTCACTTTCACTTGCTCTGTCGTCATAGATAGTTGGAAAATATTGCTTTCCTGTAGTCGACCATATTCTTGCAATTAATTTTCCTTGTGGGTTTGTGATGATAATCCCTCTCTTCTTTCTGTAGTTGTTCTTCTTTAGAAAAAAGTTGAAAGAAAAATTTCTTAATATGACAGGTCGTGGCTATATCTTTTCCTATTGATTCTTTGCACAAAGAGAACTTCATTTTTTTTGCTTTAGATTCCAAAAGAACACAAGAAAAACTTACAATGTCAGGATATGTTCCAAAGTGCCTCATTAATTCAAATATTTTGAGAGCATCCTTGCAAAACTCATTTTGTTTATTTCTACAAGCATTGTATTTCATGAGATAACATCTCTTTTAGGAACTCTGGAACCTTGAATCTGTGCTTCAAAAACTTGAACCTGCAATAGAGGGGTTCCCACTTTTCCTTCATGTAGCATGAATATTGATACTTCTTTTGTATACAAAAGAAAAATCTTACTGTTTTCATTTCTATAGAAGCATTTTTCAGGTTGTTTGTTGACAAGTTTTGAATGATGAAAATTAATGTTTCAGATTCTCATTTCTCAGAACTGTGTATAGAACTCATAATAACTATTTCCTTTGATCTTTAGAACATGATTGTTCCTGATCAAATCTACTTATTTTTGTTGCATTCTTGAATAACTTTAGCAACATTGTCTTTTTAAATTATATTTTCTCCATTGAACTGTTCCCACAACTTGTATTGCAATGTCATCCTTATTGCCTCATAACATAATATCTTTGATAATTTTATGAAATGACTGTCCTCATAAATTGATGATACCACATTGAATTGTTCCTGTAGCTTCTCCTTGTATTTGGTTGTGTTTTTCTACAGTGAAAGATAAACAAAATACATATATAATCCTTCCTATGCACTGTTGATTATATAAACACCACCTTCAACCATGTATGGATTGGAACAACCATTTTATGCATACCCTTTGATGGCTACTTATCACCATTTGTGAAATGGAAAACATTGTCACTAATTTTTTTATTGATAGAGAAAGCATTATTTGTTTCTATATTAAATGCTTTAGTTGTCTTCATTACCACTGGTAATGCTATAAAAGGGAAATTTTATGATTGTCTCTTGAAGATTGTACCCTTTTGTTCTCTTTATGATTTCAATATTGCTTTCATGGTATCCTTCTAGCTTACATAATGACAAGAGCAACTTGACTTTTTCAGTGAGCAAGTACCTGTCATTGTCACATTGTAATTGCAGTTTATATCTCACAAGTTGTTGTTGCCAATTTCTGATATGTAATCTGTGTTGAATCCACTTGAATGTACCTAAAAGGTTGTGCATAAATTATGAGTTGGTCTCAACCCTTGTGGGAGCCACATTTATCCCCACTCATATTTGATTTAAGTCATATCTGCACCTGTAGCTGCACATGAAACAAATAGATTAGAAAAACATATGTGCATTTCAAGTGTGTTTGAAAATTTTAATGGTTTTTTGGCGACACTTGTAATGCACAAGTTTATTAAATGAGGATCAGGACTAACTTATACATGTATGGGTAAATGAACATGGTGTGTAACTTGTCATTGCTTAGAGCACTGCTCTAACACATTTTCTGATTAATTGCAAGAAAACAGGAACCTTAAGGAGCTAGGAACATACCAGGACAATTGAACGACAGCCAACCAAGAAGACTTCGACAAATAAGTAGTCATTCACAGGAAATGACTGGTTACCCTCCCTATATGCACTTTATTTTCATTTGCTTACTTATTCATGTATATGTTGATTTTTTTTTGTATTAAATAAGCAAGCAACAGTTAAACACACGACTTGTGTGAGTTAAATGAATATTTCATTCAATAAAATAACTTTTTCAGAAGAAATTTTTTGTAAAAATCTTCTTATGTTTCATGCATCTATATAAATGCGATGATCTATAGTTGTGGTATGTCAAGTTATTTCATTTGTATATATGAATGCAACATAGGGAGGTTAAAAATGTACAATTTTTTATTTCCTTTCTCAATGGGCTCTACTTGATTGAGCCATGGGTGAAAATTTGGGTAACAATAAGACCAAGCAAAAAACGTGCTTTTCTTTTCTTAACAATGCAATCAAAAATTTTCTAATTGTTTTACTTATCTTCTTTGTAATTTAAACTCTTTTCAATGCCAATCTAGTCCCCAGATTGACTTCCTCAACATCTTCTCTCTTTACTGGTGTTTTCTTCATGAGAGCATGATAATTTCCATCAAATACCCTTTCTAGTGCCACAAGTCCCTTAGGAAGTTTGTTGGTTTTGAGCTGCACAACTTCTTTTTCGAACACAGTTTGTTTGCCATCTATTTCTTCCACAAAAGCATTAAAGTCAATCTCTTGGGATTCATATTGGTCTATGCAATGGAGAAACTTTATGAGATCAATGTCATTATTGAAAACTTGCCAACTATAAATATTATCAGGGATAGTAGGCCTTGTTTTGAATTCAACTTGAGATACTTCGACCAAGGTGATATCATCTCTTTTTAGGGCTACATTGGCTAGGAAATCTGCCATCAAGTTTTTGGACTTGTCTATCCATTAGTGGAAAAAGCATCAAATAATTCAATTGTATCCCACACAACATTTCTATATTGTTTTAACCTTTTGTTTTTTGCAGCATATTTTGACCTAACTTATGAAATGACCAACTCAAAGTATCCAAGAATAGTTAGCAGTTTGATCTTGTGTTTTACAACCATATTTAAACCAATTAGCAGGGCTTCATACTCTTCTATATTAATTGTACACTTAAACATTAGCAAAACTTAATACTTGAATGTAGTACCTTCAGGTGAGATAAACACTACCCCTACTCCATTGCCTTCCTGACTACATGCTCCATCAAAATACTTCTTCCATACACCATGCTGACTCTTAGAAACATGCTTATCAAATGGATCAGTATTCACTAATTCAGGCTAGGAAGGATCTATCCTAAAACTCCCTAAATCCACATCACAAAATCAATTTAGCTACTCTTGAGCAACATAATCCACAATCCGATTCATCCTTGGCTCTCTACATAACTTGACCTCTTCACCATTGACTGGTATTGTGGCATAGGACAAGTGAAACTGTACATTTCCTCCAACTACTGTAGTCCATTATCTTGACAAAAGCATCCCAAAATGAGGTGTATCAATCACAAATATGTCAATATTATAAGTTTCTTGTGGATAAGTAGCCAACTTTACCTCTACATCTTTCATGATTCCTACTACTGGGACAGGTCTACTATCCATGCCATAGCATTTACCACCATTAGTGTCTACCCACATGCCAAGTTGTTTCATGACCCTTACTAGCATAATGTTGATAGCAGCCCCTGAACCTATCATACAATTTCTAACCAACCTATTATTTATGAGTAATGTAGTAAAGAATGGATTGACTTGTGGAGGATTCATCAATGAATCACCAAGAAAAACCTCAGGAACCTTTAACTTTTCCTACTTATTACTGATCTTGGTGGTCCCCTTGTTCTCAAAGTTTGTGATTTTATCATTTCCATTAGATATTAATTGAATAGCACTATCCCTATACTCTTTTATCTTCATCATTTCTAATAATGGCGCAAACATTTTTACCTGAGACAAGCCATGTGTGAAGTCAAAAGATGTATTTTATATTTTGGTTATCTTCTTTTTCTCTAGTGGATCTCCTTCTCTTTTTCTGTTTTGTTTGTTTCATCAGACTTTTGTTTTTCTTTATGCAACCCTTTGTTTTCTTCTTTATATAAATGTTTTTGTTCATTCTTATCAGGCTGCTTACTTTCTATCCCTTTTGGTGTTCCCTATTTTTCTCCTTTATCTTTCACAAATATCCCTCTTGGAAAACCCTCACCATCACTTATTGTTCTATTTATCAATCGATATTTGCTTTTTGACTATTCTACTACAAAAATGGTTAATTCCTTGATCTCCTCACTAGTTGGTTTCCTTACTTTGTATTTACTTGACTGAGATGGTGCATAAGGAGAATGTAATTCATCATTTCTTTCATCATAATAAAAAAATACTTGTTCTACCATATGAATATTGTATCTCTAGTTATCAACATCATACTCGTAGCCTTCCTCTTCTAAAGATGAATATCCCTGTCCAATTGTATGTATGATCCTCTTCTTGATTGTCCATTGGTATTTCTTCTTCTTGTATTGATTGAGCTACCACACAATGGTAAGGAGAATGTGGAAAATTTCAAACTTGACACCAAGGATTATTGTTAACAATATATGGTCCCTTCTTCTTTAAGGGATCATGAGTATCCTTACTCTTAGTCCTATCAATTATGGGCCTTCCATCCATCAAATTTGTGTTATATGGCATATCATGCAACCTCAATCTTTCATATCTATATCCATTCTTTTGCCTATTCTGAGGGTAGTTAACATTTTGGGGAACCCTGAGATTATCTACCTTACCAATCATCCTAGCAGCCTTTCTATTGTTCTTAATTGTCAATGCTTTTTTTGTACTTCAACTAGATTTCTAGGGCACCTATTTCTAAGCTCATATCATGTCTTCAGATCAAAGGCTTTTAGGCACATGGTCAATGCTACAGGGTCTATCAATTTGGACCCAGTTGGTATCTTATTATGCAATTTGGAGAACCTCTGGTTGAATTCATAAACTAACTCATTCTGATTTTTTTGGATACTTATCAGTTCATGCAAGGAAAACTCAGGTGCAC
Source organism: Sequoia sempervirens (assembly GCA_007258455.2). Taxonomy (NCBI): domain Eukaryota; kingdom Viridiplantae; phylum Streptophyta; class Pinopsida; order Cupressales; family Cupressaceae; genus Sequoia; species Sequoia sempervirens. The sequence goes on from VDFB02047230.1 coordinate 384,550,846, forward strand.
ATTGATTTCCATATTTCTCCAGGAATTGATCTTGGAAATCTAATATAGAATTAATTGAAACATCAGGCAGGTTGTTGAGCTAGTCTCTCACCTCTTCTATTAGAGACATCATGAACAATCTCATATTTACATCTTCATAATCTATACCATTATCTTGAACAAAGGCATTAAAATTTTTGATATGTTCTTCGGTTGATATCCCATTATTTCTAGTGAACTTGGGAACCATATTTCTCCAATTACTATCCATTGGGTATGGGTACAATTGATACCCTATCAGGTCAAATTGCTTACATGGGTTTGTAGGATTTTGTGGAGGCAAGTTGAGGTTGATGATAAGCATTCTATTGGAAGTGTTGTTGATGGTACATATTTTGATGGGGCACATGTTTTTGATATTATGAGGGATATTGCTGACTTGGAGGTGGATTGTATTGGGAAACATTGGCAGTATTTTAATGTTGGGATTTCTGAGATGGCATATTATACTGAAAATGCTATCTTCGGTTTACATTTTGTGCTGCTCTTATGTTCTGAGATGCTCCTTGTGGATTGATATTACCACCCTTTTTATGTGGGGGGACATACTCAGGTGGTTTTGATGTATTAATGTTCAGTTGAGATAGTTGTTGACTCAACTCTATGTTTCTTTTTATCATCCATTGTCTTCTTTCAAGCTGTTGTTCCTGCCATTGCATTTGTATTTCTAATTCTTGATCAGTCATATGTTGAAAATATTCAATTGAAGTTATTTTATCCATGGACCCACACTGGTTTCCTTCTTCTTGTCTATGGCCCATTTCATAATCATGCTCCTCTTTCCTTTGTCTCTGTTACTCCTCTCTGTGGGCATAGAACTCTTGCATTTTTTCTTGGTCTATTTCAAAGTGACAAGTGGGACGATCATTGTTCTCTCATCCAAATGGAGTGTGGGGATCTCCACATGGATCAATTTTGTGATCTTCTGATCCATAAAACGTCTTGTGCAGTTTTTGCACACACGCCCCACTTGGAGTGGGGACCCCCTTTTTTTTTGGTGTCTTTGACCTTTGATTTTATTGGATTTATCATTTTAGGGTCTTGATATGTTGGTCTTGCTGGTTTTTCCCTTGCTTTGAGGCCGGAATTGATTGAAATTGAGTTTTGGGCCAAATCCGGGTTTTCACCTAGATCCGGGATTTTCCGCCTATGGCGGATTTTTCCGGCCCTGGCTCCTTGTCCGTCTCTGGCAGGATTCTCCGATTCCAAGTTTTTGCCTGACTTCAGGATTTTTCGGTCCTATCAGATTTTCCTGGATTCCTTCAAAATCTCGATCTTCCTGATTTCCCCGGTTTCTGCATTTCCGCGGGATCCGTGACTCCGCGCATTTTGGGATTCTCCGAACTTCCACGTGGGGCTCGGGTTTCCGGATTTGTCAGAAGGGTCTTATCGCGCATTAATGGCTGAGGTACCTTGGCTCAGACGGGTATAAGGGCGAATTTAGGGCACTTTTTTGATTCATTCCAACTTTGATTGCTCCCTGGATTTGCTCTGGCGATTTAAAACTTTCATTTGAGCTTTGAGGATTGGTCTTGGTCTGTTTGCCCGAGGATTGCTTGAGCGTGCTGCCGACATCTCTTTGCTTGAACATGTTTGCCGCTCGCTTTCCTGAGCTCGATTTCTGCCCGTTTTGATCCATGGTATGTATTTGTTGCCCTTCCGTTTGCTTGCATGGTGATTTGAGGTTTTTTTTCTTGTACTGGGTGTTGTTGAATTTCGGGTCGGCCCTTGTCTTGGTTTTGGGTTTCGTATTTATTCAGTCGGGTCGATCCGTTTTATTATTGAAGCCCATCTCTCGTGCCCTATGAGTTCCGTTTTTCCGTTTGATTGTATATTTCACTTTAGACGGAATTCTGGGTCGTATTGCTTGTTTGTTTCGGGCGCGGGATGTATTACCATGCGAATTTAGGGTTTCCTTGGTGTTTCGGTTAGCGTGATGATTTGATCTTGTGTTTGAATGAATTTTGCCCTATTTCACGTTGGCTTCCCCTGTCCTGTGAGGATTAGAGGGCTTTTGGGTAAATCCTGAACCGATATTTTTAACCCTAAAAGCTTGCTCTGGTTTTAATGGCAGAGATGTGTTTTTTTAATTTAGGGCATCGTCGTTTTAGCAAGAGGATCCTTCCTTTGAGCGCTTTTGGGAGTTGGGATCCTTTGCATATTCGAGTCTGGTGATTGTCGTCAGTTTTTGGATCATTTGAAGCTTAGGTATTGGAAATCTTGTGGTCACTCCAGTTTTGGTGCACGACTTGCCGTTTTTCGGGTTTCCGAGGCCGTCGCGGAATTTCTTGGCTCCCGGATTTTCCCGGTTTCCTTTTATTCCGCGGACAGGGTTAATTTCTGGTACATTTTATGCTGTCCGCGAAAGTCCGTCCCATCCGGATTTTTCCGGATTTCCTGTCTGATGGCGTTCTTTTGTATATTTCGGTGATAGGATTGATGGAATGTTTGTTAATGCTTATTTCTTATTGCCAATAGGTAAATTTAATGACTATCCTTTGATTTTCTGAGCGTATTAATGATTTATGTGACTAATAGTGCTTTGGCAGCAGGAATCCATCTGGGTCGGATTTCTCCGAAATTCCACCCAGACGGTATTTTCCCAGTTTACATGATTTCCCGGATTATTTGATTTCTCTGGATCTCGAAAGATTGGCAATTGGCATTTGATTTTAATGGATTTATATGATGGGTGCTAACCTTTTGGATTGACATGAACCCAATAATTGAGTTCTAATGACAATTTTTGGATGTGCAGGCTGAATCAAGCAAAGCTACTGCTGGGAAGTCCAAAGGGGGTGCGGGCGCATCTTCAATTTCTGAGACAGAGAGATTGAAGTCAGACATGAAGAGTTAGGTTCCAGAGAGTAAGATATCCTCCGTGTGGGCGGATGTGTCCGATACCAACGTTGGTGCCTGGCGCTATGAGGAATTCAAACAAAGAACAACTGAGAAAGACTAGTCGGCATTGAGGCAGGGGATGATGAACTCAGGATTGGTGCATGTGGCAGGGTTCCCTCCAGTAGTCCAGTGCTACGAGCTGATTTTGGAGTGTGCTAGACAGTACGCTTTGACACACAGATGGTAGTTAGCACTGAGGGACGAGTGTTGGCAAACTTCAGTCCAGCCTCCATTGCCCGGGCCTTCAGCATGCCGGATCTCCCCTCGGTCTGTGCCTTAAACATTGACATTGCTCGCACATATTATGAGAATGAGCCAGTTAAGGCTCAACAGCTTATCAACTCATGGCTTGAGAAGCCCAAGTCTCACCACTCCAAATTGCCCAAACAGTTGCACAGGGTGAAGTTCAGGCCGGATATCTATGACGCCATCACACTGTTGAGCAGGGTGGCCGGACTTAAGACTGCTGGGGTATTGGAAAATTGGATGGTCCATGTGATCACCAAGATAAGCCAAGGAACGAATTATCGCTGGGCAGGTCTCATCAGTGCAGAAATAGATAAACAATTAAGGAATGTTTTGGAGGGAAAGAAGTTTACCATGTCCTCTTACATCGTGTATATACTGGCCATCTCCTACCCCTACAAGGGACTGACTCAGGCGGGAACCCTTGGACAAGATATTATCTATGAATTCTATCCGGAATTGCACCTCGGACACGAAGATTATAGGAGGGCCAATGACGCCTTCACCATGCACATTACCCGGACCCTTCAGAATGCGGAGCACATCAGATTGTCTGATGGGGCCAAAGGATTGATTAAGAATTACGGGGCCTGGTTCATCCAGTTCCCCACCTTCACTTATCTCTGGATCGATGGATGCCCCGTTGCTCCCTACAGATTGCCCAGGTATCCCACTGACCACATTGTGCTGCTAGAGGTCGTGAGAAAAATTTGTGAGTTTGATGCAGTGGTCAAGAGGGAGAAACATAAAACTGGTTTTGGAGGTGACTTTCCCCTTGGGATTGGCGTGGGGGAGATGTGCCCTTCCATCCAATCAGCCCACACTATAGGTGAGGAATTGGCCACCTATGGATTCTCTTTCCATTCAAAGAGAATGAATTTTGACATCACCGGGGAGGCACAGAAAAGGGCTACCCGAGAATACAGGCACAAAGAGGATTTGGAAGATTACTGGGTCAACATCAAGGATGACCTTGATGCGAGGAAGAAGAGGTATTCCCAGCTGCCTGTAGAGGTCATTAGACAGTACAATATGAAGCTGATTCCGGATCAGCTAGAAGATGATGGAAAACTGGTCTAGGACCACGTTTATGAGCCCATCAAGGACAGGTCAGTTGCAGATATTGATTGGAATGAGCCTGAGGTGACAGAGTTGGAAGATTTGATGGCTCCAGTGCTGAGGTATACCTTTTCTTAGATAAAGCATGAAGTCTGGGTGTTAGAGAGTGCCAAGGTGCCTTGTACCTTCGATTTGATGGGGAATCTCAACCCCATGTCCACTTCTGAAGAATCCAGGGAAGAGGACCCCAAAGGGAAAACAACCAAAGCCTCCCCCTTCAAAATTAAAGCCAGAGGTCCTAAAGGGACAGAACCGGCAACAAAAAGGAAACCAATTGGTAAACACAGGTGGAAAACTTTGACCATCAGCAAGTCCTCAGATGAGGAGGAAGCAGAAAAGGCTGAAGAGGAGGATGCTCCTCCACCACCCAAGAAACCTAGAACTACAAGGGTTGTTAAGAAGAAAGGCCAAACTACTTCGGAGGATGAACCTCCAGTCGTGGATGTGGAAAGCTCCGGGGGCGAGAAGACCAAAGTATACACCAGAAAATCCAGAACTCCTTCCCCAAAGGATGTCGCACAGCCAAAGGATTCTTCCCCAGTATTGCCAGCCACTGAACAGGACAAGCCTGTCTCGCCTCCATAGAGTATATTAGAACCGGAGAATCCGGGTGGATAGGAAATCAGCGGAGAGGCAGAATCTTTCAAGGAAGGAACGTTATTCAGTGGGGCTGCCGAATTCGAGGTGGAGACAGAAGAGAGGCTCACTTCTCCCTTGGTACAATACGAGGACTCTCCGGAGAGTGAGAAAGGCCGTGGATCACCAGAGCCGGAGGAAAGCCTACCCGTTAGAACTCCATCACCAGTGTTTCCAGAGTTGGGAATTGAGGAGGCTGTTCAGAGCGAGAAGACTCCCGAGAAGGAAGAGGATGACAAGGCCACAGCTGAGGAGGAGATTAAGGTGACGACTAAGGAAGGGGAGAAAGCCACAAAGGACCCGGGAGAAACTAGAGCAGAAGGAATCTGGACGGACCCCGTAGCCCCGGATTGGCTGGAGAAGGAAATAGCAAAGAAGAAATAAGTGATCGTAGAGGATACTCCTCTTGACTGGGATGCAATGTTATCTCAAATCAGTAAGGGGAAGAAGAAGAAGGCTGCGAGGGTGATTTCCTGGGTGGAAAGAGATGAAGTGCACAACCGTGTAGTTCACATTGCCACCCCTGCTGCAGATAAAACAAGAGATGAGGTAACGGGCCGAGATTACAGCGTCCAAACCATTAACCTTGGGCCGGCCTCCCTAGAGCAGGACATTGAAGAATTTGAAGGGTCAAGTGCTATGATTGTGGATAGATTGAAAAAGGAGACCCAGTCAAAGCGGGAACTGAAAAGAGAGAATGAAAGGCTGAGGAAGAGCTTAGAAGAGGTCATGAAACCTCTACAGTCCCTCCATCCGTCCTCCTCTTCTACTCCTGGATTTCTGCTGAAGGAAATAATTTCCAGTATTGAAAAGATGAAGGCCTCTGCACAAGCTGCCACCGACTGGTTGATGAGTGTTCAGACACAAGGAGATGAAGCTATTAAGGAGATCCTGTCTGTTGGCAAGGATGCAGTCCGTGGAAAAGAGGTGATAGAAAGCATCCTTTCTCAGGATAAGAATGATGTCGACCTTCTGCAGCAGAAGACAAAGATTATTCTTGGGCATGGGAAGGAACAGTTGGGAAATGATGGAATTCTTCCCTCCGCTAGATTGGGTGAACCATGGGAATGGTTCGAGGCATTGCAGATCAGGCAGGGAGGCCTGAAAAAGATACAGAAACGAAGAAAAACCATTGCTGCCGACCTGACTACAATCTATGATGGTTGCATTGCATTTTTTGAGGTGATGACAGGGAGGAATAAGATAGTTCCTAAGTACCTGAGTTTAGATCAATTGAAGGAATAGTGGCATGAGGTTTATGCCCCGGATTCTGATGAGGTTGTCACTGGCCATATGCTTGATGATGCAACTACATACTTGGCAGTGATAGATAGGTATATGGCCAGCAAAGAGGACTGGAAGAAAACTATTGAACGGTCCAATGAAGGGATTGATTCGATTAAATGCCGGCTCAAAGTTTTGCCATTGCCACCCATTGCTGAGCTGGAGGGAGTTTTCTCGAAGGTCCAAGGGTCACCCGCTCGGAGGAAAGATAAAGGGAGCAGCAGTTAGTGTTGACCTCGAGATTTGTGCTTCCCTATTATCATAGGGCATGCATTGGACCGGACTTCCTTGGGGACTGTGCCTTGGCCGACTTGGATGATGGCATTAAATGTGTGCCTTAGTTTGTTTCCTTGGCCGACCTGTTTTGGCGATTTTTATTATTTTGTAAAAAATGTTTGGCTGGGCCGACATGTTTTGGGGGGAATTTTGGTATAAGTTGGCATTTTTGCCTCATTGTAAGGGTTTAAGTTTAGAAATTCGTTGTAAACATTAGCAAGACAGTGATAGAGGTTAGCAGGAGCAATAGTTAGAGTTTTTTTAGAATTTCTTGAAGCAAATACCATATTCAGAACAGTTGAATTGTTGCAGCAATTGGTGATTAATACAATTGAAGGCATTGTGGTTTTCCTGGTGAAATCCTTTGTGTTATCTCATCTTGCATGGTTCTTTTGTTCTATCTTTTACATTGCTTAGAGATCTAGGGTTTAATATTCAGAAATAAGTTAGTTTATCTGGATAAATGGTGTATGTGATTTTCATATTTGGAATGTTGGTAACTATCTCTGGTCTATACTCCCAGTAACTATCTGATTGTAGTAGGCTGGTGAAGTCAACCTGGACCATATATTCAAATGTGCCAAAGTTCGGTTGTAGATGCAAGTCTATGATTTGAAAATTTGTATTCCTCAGAAGATTGCACTGTTCTTGTAAGATTGCCTTGTGGGTCGAGCAGGAATTGGTTATTTGAGATAGGTCCATTCCAGATATTTGTCATTTGCATTGCTTGTCCTTGCAATAGTTTAGATTTTGTTACTTAATTGCATCCCTATCTTTTGCAATTTCTTTATTATTCGGTTAGATTTAGGATTCAAGATCATCATATTGTCAGATTTGATAAATTGGAAAGATACAGTTTGCTTGTAGTAAGGTCCGATTGTGATTACCAGCAATTTCACATTTCATCTGAGTTGTTTTATGCATCGTATGACCTAACACCCGAGAGACCTTGGGGTGATTTTCAGTAATTTATTGTTGAAGATTACCTTTCAAGAGAGATAGGATATTGTATTCTATCTGAGTTGTTGCTGTGCAGAAAACACAATCAACAGATTGGCGCTAGAAGGAGGGCCTGAATGAGCACACTGGATTGTTTCTTGAATGCCATCTCTCCAGAGAGATTTAGGAGAAATACCAGATCCACCACCAGAGAGGAAGATTTAGAGGAACTTCAATTTCCCAATAGGTCAAGAAGGACTAGAGGGAGAGGAGAATCATCATCGCCCGCTCCATCACCAACATCATCCACATCCTCATATAGGGGAGTATCATCGTTACCTATCCCTTCACCAACATCATCCATATCTTCACATCCTGAGGTTGAAGCCATACCCGTTCCTGAAGAGGTTCCCCTTCAACATCCTCAGCCTATCATTAACCAACCACAAGCTCCACCCCCACTCTTACCAATGGCTTTCCTTGCCAATAATCCATCACCTTTGTCCTTCGGTGCTTATAATGTAATGCCTAAAAATCCTGAGCATTTCTGCTCAAAATTCCATGCAAATGACCCAAATAGGACTGCGGAAGAACACATAAGAATTTTCCAAACCTGCCTTAAAGATAGAGGAATTGTCCATGAGGATGTTGCCTGTAGGTTGTTCCCTTACTCACTAGGAGAAGAAGCCTTTTATTGGTACAACCATCTCCCGGCTGGTTCGATTCAAAATTGGAGTGACCTTGAAAAGGTTTTTTTGTAGAAGTTCTGAATACCCATCAGTGCCAATGAGTTATACTTACAATTCATCAAGGTCAAGAGAGAGGTTAATGAACCCATAGCTAGTTTCAATAATAGATTCCATCGTGCATTCACCAGACTACAAGACCCATATGTTCTAGATGATGGTACTGCCCTGGGAGTATATTACGAAGCTCTGGATAGTCTAACAGCAACCTTTCTGAAATGGAGACCAAATCCTCCAGGTACTCTGGCTGATGCTTACACAGAGGCTGTCAAGCTTAGTATAGATCTGAGATAGCACTTGACTGGGCCATTTCCTTATCTGGGACCAGTTGCACATCCTAACCAGATTCAGGCAGTAAATCAGGCTCTCACCAATCAAACCCCTATTATGAATCTGGTTCCCTAATTATCGATGGTACCACACCCTGGTCACCCCATGAACCAGATTTCTCCTGTGGCGAACTTCCCACAACAGCAGATAAATCAGCTTGTGTACCAGTCCCAACCGAATGGCTTCCCTGCTTACTTGCAGAATTCTGAGGTGTTGCATCAGTCTTTGGGATCTACCATAGTGCCTGTCCAACCTCTGAGTAACCCAAACCAGCCTCCCTACAGAGACCCGAATAAGGAGAGGATTGATGAAATGGCTGAACAAATAAAGAAGTTAAATCTAGAAGTAACTTACTTGAGAAATCAGAATAGCCAACTACAAGCTGTTCAAAAGGGAATGCAATCTAATCAGAATAGAGAGTTCTTGCAAGGGCAGAATTTCGACAGGGGACAACGCAATGACAGAGGATTTTATAATGACAGAGGTTACAACCAGGACAGAGGTTTCAACAATGATAGGAGGAAAAACTTTGATAGGGTCCAAGGAAGTGGGTCAGGATTTGATAAAAGGCCATCACAAGGACAGAACAGAACCTGGAATACAGGGCCTAATAATGGAGGAGTTCCCACCCCTTTGGATCAGCCTGTAAATCAGATTGTCAATCAATCTGTGAACCAGCCAGTCAGCCAGGACAAACCTCCTACTGGTGTGTATCTCACAGAAGCAGCTCTATCAGGATGGTGCAGACTCCATAAAACGAGTCAGCATTCGGAATTGGAATGTCCGGAGTTCCAGACTGCTGCTTCTATTTTTCAGTATAAGGTAGAGAACAACGTGAGTGGACAGGAAATTGTTCCTTCCAATGCATATGATTCCCCTGTGCTGGTATTAAACCATGCTCCTTTTCCAGCAAGTAACAAAAATATACCAGAAGAACCTGGTTTCCAGAAAGATGAAACAGATCAGATTTGTAATGGAGATGAAGTAGCTCAGCTGTTTAACGAAGGGGAGATGAATGACAATGGCCCCTTGGATCAGGAGGAAACCCATGTTGAAGAAGTACAGATGTTCCAGAGACAAGGATTGAGGGATATGCCTCACCGACATCCACCACCTGGAGGGCCTTTCACTACCTCCATTCCTCCCAACAATTTCAGCACTCCTCCAGATCCAAAGGCGAGTAACAATCCGTCTTATCCACAGGTCTCCAAGCAATACCTTTTGAAAGATAGACAAGTTCAAGCAGAACCACAGAAGGAAAGGAATATTCGAGTAAGTAAGGATAAGGTAGAGGAACCATCCAAAGAGGTTTCTACTGATATGAGTGAAGAACAGATGGCTTCGTACGTCGCAGAGGAATTCAAGAAATTAAAGGTAAACCTTTCTGCTTTTGAATTGTTGAGGTTTCCTGCAATTAGGAAAGCCGTCTTAGGTACTTATGACGCAAGTTCAAAGATATTGGACAAGCCTTCTAGTGAGCATGTCAGCCAGACTTCCAGTTTTCGGCCTGTGAACACACAAAGTCAGACACAGAATAGGACCAATACACCTCCTGGAGATAGAGGGAAAGAAAAGGACATAACTCAAGTGGCCCAGATGGATACTCAGCCCACTTTGTTTCAAGGGAAGATGGAGACCCCTCCATTTCTGATTTCTGTCAGAATCTTTGGTAAGAACCTCCACAATTGTCTGTTGGATTCTGGTGCTTCCACTAATGTGATGCCCCTTGGAGTTTGTAGGGCTCTGAGAATTACACCTGCTGACTCCCAGAAGAAGGTCACTCAGTTGGACAGAACCGAAGTAAGTGTGGTAGGGGAATTGAACATGATTCATATGCAGATAGCTTCTGATCCTAGGATCCAACAGGTTATTAACATTCAGGTAGCTGATATTCCTGATGCGTACAGTTTAATTTTAGAAAGAGATTTCACCAAGGCCCTGAATGGGTATGTGTCCACTGATCACTCTCACATGTGGCTTCCCTGGAAGGGAGTGCCTAATCAGATAAGGATTGAGAGGGAGCCTAGAATGAAGTACATGATAACAGAATACCAAAAGACTTCGACCGAGGTTCTCGTATCAAAAGCTGGAATGGGAAACTACTTGCTATCGGCCCTATATGAAGAATCAGATGCAGAAGAGGTACTGATGTTGCATACCATGCCAGTTGATGCTAAAACAGGGTCCAATCTTGTTGAGATCCAGACAGAGTCAGTTGGGAAAGAAGAAGAACCTAAGGATAGACAAATTAGCTTACTAGATAATTTCCAAGATTTTATTAAGCAATGTGTGGAGAATCAAACTCACTTGGGAAGGAAGACAAGTTTTAAGGAGTTACTCTTGCCAAATTGGTGTAGAGTTCACAATGCTTCTCACTCAGAGTTGGAGTGTTGCTTGTGTCAGACAGCAGTGAAAGAAGTGCACAAAAGCATGAATCCATCTCAGATGGTTAACAAAGATGGGCAGGATCTGCAAGTAAAGTGTGAAAATTAGGAATCTGCTGTGACTAGGGAAGCCTCTATCACTGATAAGCCAAAAGATAGAATGAAGAAGACCACCACTACAGAATACTGGACTCTCAAGTTTGATGGATCCAAATCCAAGCAAGGGGCTGGAGCTGGATTTGAGTTGATCAGTCCAAAAGGTAAGAGTTTCTTCGCAGCTCACAGGCTCCAATTTTATTGCACGAATAATGTGGCTGAATATGAAGCATTAATTCATGGACTCCTTATGGCACTCAAGAAAAAGATCAAGGTCCTGCAAGTATTTGGTGACTCAGAATTAGTGGTTAAACAAGTAAGAAAGCAGTATGCCTATCACGACAGGAGGATGACCAACTATAGGCATAGAGTGTGGGACCTCATCGAGGGATTCGACGCTTTTAATATCCAATTGATCCCAAGGAAGAAGAATCAAACTGCTGATTCTCTAGCTCAAGCGGCCAGTACTTTGCAGCCCCTGTCCCTATCAGGATTGAAGAAGTTTACTGTTGAATTAACCCCTGTCCCGTCAGTCCCTGACAATGTGACTAATTTTCAGGTGTTTGAGGATGACAAACATATCCTTGACTTTATCACAAACACGGATGTCTTTGCTTCACAGATCATTGACGAAACAGAACCTCAAGAAGCAGAATTAGATCTGGAAGGTGTGCTAAATTTGAAGTCCAATACTATTCCAAGGGGAATGGTACAGCTGGAGAGGATTTTTGATATGGACAAAATCAGAGACCAGGAACAGGAATCTAAGAAAGAGTCTATCAGTGGGCAGTGTGACACTCACAATGTGGGCACTGAAGATGATGTGAAGAATGTTTTCATTGGTAAGGTTTGTACTCCTGAAGAAAGACAGGGAATAATCAGAGCCCTATACGACTTTCCAGACATAGTGGCCTGGGGTTATGAAGACTTGAAGACTTATGATACATCCATCATAACTCACACTATACCTCTCAAGCTAGACGCTAAGCCTTTTAGACAGAGGCAGAGACCTATCAATGCACTGCTGGAGCCCCTCATACAGAAGGAAGTCCAGAAATTGTTGTCTGCTAGGATTATATTCCCTGTCAGGCATTCAACATGGGTGGCGAATCTAGTGCCAGTAAGAAAGAAGAATGGTGAAATTAGGCTCTGTGTGGACTTCAAAAATTTGAATAGGTCATCTAAAAAGGATAATTATCCAGTTCCCTCTTTGGATGAAGTGTTACAAGTGGTTAATGGATCACAGATGATGTCCTTTCTGGATGGCTATTCAGGATATAATCAGGTGATGGTCCAGTATGAGGACAGACACAAGACTGCCTTTACAACTAAGTGGGGAACCTTCGCCTATAGGAGGATGCCATTTGGGATTATTAATGTGGGAGCTACGTTTCAACGAGCTATGGACATTGCTTTCAAAGACATCATAGGAAAGTGCATTATCATTTACATGGATGATCTGACCGTTTTCTCCAAAAACAGGGGGGATCATATCTCAGATCTGTGTAAAGTGTTCCAGAAGTGCAGAGAATTCGGCATCTCTTTGAATCCCAAGAAGTGTATTTTCGGGGTTACAGAAGGCAAGTTATTAGGACATGTGATATCAGAAAAGGGAATCGTCGTAGATCCGGAAAGAGTGGAAGCTATCCTGAAAATCCAACCACCTGCTAGCAAGAAGGAGATGAAATCTTTCTTTGGAAAGATTAATTTCGTCAGGAAATTCATCACTGGGTTTGCTGAGATTGTGAAGCCATTAAATGCTATGTTAAAACAAGATGCCAAGGTCGAGTGGACCACAGAAGCAAAGGAGTCCTTTGCAGAGATTAAAAGAGCTATTGCTAATGCTCCAGTGTTGGTCAGTCCAGATTATGGTAAACTGTTCTACATCTATTCCTTTGCTTCAGACCACTCATGTGCTGGAATGCTGACACAAAAGTCTGATGAGGGGAATGAGCATCCCATCGCTTTCATGAGCACGCCATTGAAGGATGCTGAGCTGAAATACCCATGTGTAGAGAAGCAAGCATATGCCCTTGTCCGAGCAGTAAAGAAATTCAGGCACTATATCCTCAGAAACAAGGTGTTTGCAATCGTTCCTGATGCTGCAGTTAAGTTATTGCTGATGCAGAATGAATTAGGGGAGCACAGAGCTAAATGGGTAACCATGCTTCAGGAGTATGACATTGAAATCCAGCCCATGAAGTTGGTAAGAGGACAAGGACTCACCCAGACCATGGCTGAGATAGGCCCTGAGTTGTCTGTCTGTAACTATGACGTTGAAGAGGTTTCCCCAGATGGCTGGTATGATGATGTAGTCTATTATTTGCTGAATCAGCGAGCTCCTGGTCATTTAAATGCAGTACAGAGGCAAGCCTTGAGACTGAAAAGTGATGGTTTCATGCTAAAAGGGGCTATCTTATACAAGAAGAATCATGAAGGCATTTACTTGAGGTGCCTTGGAAAACTGGAAGCCGAAAGAGTAATAAATGAGTTTCATGAGAAATATGGCACTGGTCATGGTTCTGCCATTGCTACTGCAAACCAGATTTGTAGGGCAGGATACTACTGGCCCACCCTATTCAAGGATGTTCATTATCATGTTTGGACCTGTCACACTTGTCAGACTGCAGCGACATGGGAAAGGTGTGCAGTGCTCCCGCTCCAGTCTGTTATTGAGGTAAAACCTTTTGCTCAATGGGGTATGGATTTCATAGGCCCCATCAATCCACCATCTTCTGCTGGACACAGGTATATCCTTACCATTATTGATTACTTTACAAGGTGGACTGAAGCATTTGCTTGTAGGCAGTGTACATCAGAGGTAGTAATTGATTTTCTTGAATCTGTCATTCTCAATCGGTTTGGATGTCCTATTGCTGTTGTGTGTGATAATGGTCCCGCCTTTGCATCTTTGAAATTCTCAAACTGGGCTTTTGATCATGGCATTGTTGTTAAGTATGCATCTAATTATTATCCCCAGGGAAATGGTCTAGCTGAATCTTCCAACAAGAACTTGTTGACTGTCATCCGAAAATTGTTAGAGAGGAACCCAAAGGACTGGCATACCCAGCTTAGATTTGCTCTTTGGGTAGATCGTACTCGGATTAAGTCCTCCATTGGTACCTCTCCCTATCATTTAATGTACAGTCTGGAACCAGTTTTCCCTATCCAACTTAAGATCCCCACTCTACAGTTTATCAACCAGTTCTACGATGAGGGGGATAGAAGGGAAACAAGATTGGCTGAACTATTGCATCTTGAGGAGAAACAGGATAATACCCTTGAAAAGTTTTCCAAACACTAGAGGGTAGTCAAGCGATGGTTTGATAGGAGAGCCAAAGTTAAGGCCTTTAGGATTTCTGACCTTGTCCTGTATTGGGATAAGCCGCATGATCAGAAAGGTAGCTATGGAAAGTTTGATAGACTATGGCTTGGTCCTTACCAGATTGCCGAAATTCTGGGAGATAATGCCTTCCGCTTGAGGAATCTCATGGGAGAGGACATACCACTGCCTATTAATGGGTAGTATCTTAAACATTATTTCCAGTCTTGAGCTGTTCTCAGCTCTTTGCCTTGTAAATAGTTAGTTAGGTTGCTTTCTTTGTTTGTTTTGCTTGCCTTGGTTAGGGTAGGTTTCCCTTTCTGCTTTGCTGGTTTTGTTTGGTTAGAGTAGGTTTGCTTTGGTTTGTTTGTTTTGTTTTGCGTTGCTCTTGCTTTTGGTCTTATCTCCTTGTGGGATTGTGGGTGTATCTGTTTGATAATGGTGGCAAAGCAGGTCCAATGTTCCTGATATTTCCCTTACAAACTTTAATCTTTTTTCCAGAATGTCATGGTATGGATTCCGTTGCCTATGTCACTTGTCCTTATGGTAAGGCGAGGGTTTTCTGGTCAGTCTGAACAGGAATGTATTGGGGTCTTATACCTTTAATCATTAAATATACCTGAAGTTGTAAAAGGTCCTTATGCGGCCTGAACAGGTGAAAAATCTTTTTCTGCTCTAGTGCCACTGTGGTTCTCAGCCCTGAGTGTGAACTTCACTGTTCATAGGTTGAATAAATTGAGTAAAAAGAAATGTATATTGGAAATCCTGAGGTTTGAATTCAACTCATCAGGGGGATCTGAATATCTCTACCGGGGCTATAGACGTCTGGCTGGTAGTAGAGCTATGTTCAGGAGGATCACAGCGATAACCTCGTCGGGGCTATGGATGCCTGACTGGCAGCGAGGCTCTATCTAGGTTACTTTTAGGGTCAGAATCTTTACGTAGCCTGTTCATACCAAGTTTGGTTCTTTTGCAACTGAAGATAGGTAATATATGCACATGCACTCACTTGGACCCTGGTATAGGAATATCTGAATGGCTGGGAGCTACTTTGTCCTAACTTCGGGTGGTGGCTAGGTGCCTGGTCTGTGAAACCAGAGTTTTGAGTTCTTGATTCTAGTTTGTCATCGAAATGCTCAGGAGCATTTCCCCAGTAGAGTCGCCATTTGTTGTGCAGTTTTTGTACACACGCCCCACTTGGAGTGGGGACCCCCTTTTTTTTTGGTATATTTGACCTTTGATTTTATTGGATTTATCATTTTAGGGTCTTGATATGTTGGTCTTGCTGGTTTTTCCCTTGCTTTGAGGCCGGAATTGATTGAAATTGAGTTTTGGGCCAAATCCGGGTTTTCACCTAGATCCAGGATTTTCCGCCTATGGCAGATTTTTTTGGCCCTGGCTCCTTGTCCGTCTCTGGCAGGATTCTCTGATTCCGGGTTTTTGCCTGACTTCGAGATTTTCCGATCCTATCAGATTTTCTCGGATTCCTTCAAAATCCCGATCTTCCTGATTTCCTCAGTTTCTGCATTTCCGCGGGATCCGTGACTCCGCGCATTTTGGGATTCTCCGAACTTCCACTTGGGGCTCGGGTTTCCGGATTTGTCAGAAGGGTCTTATCGCGCATTAATGGCTGAGGTACCTTGGCTCAGACGGGTATAAGGGCGAATTTAGGGCACTTTTTTGATTCATTCCAACTTCGATTGCTCCCTGGATTTGCTCTGGTGATTTAAAACTTTCATTTGAGCTTTGAGGATTGGTCTTGGTCTGTTTGCCCGAGGATTGCTTGAGCGTGCTGCCGACATCTCTTTGCTTGAACGTGTTTTCCGCTCGCTTTCCTGAGCTCGATTTCTGCCCGTTTTGATCCATGGTATGTATTCGTTGCTCTTCCGCTTGCTTGCATGGTGATTTGAGGTTTTTTTTCTTGTACTAGGTGTTGTTGAATTTCGGGTCGGCCCTTGTCTTGGTTTTGGGTTTCGTATTTATTCAGTCGGGTCGATCCGTTTTATTATTAAAGCCCATCTCTCGTGCCCTATGAGTTCCGTTTGTCCATTTGATTGCATATTTCACTTTAGACAGAATTCTGGGTCGTATTGCTTGTTTGTTTCGGGCGCGGGATGTATTACCATGTGAATTTAGGGTTTCCTTGGTGTTTCGGTTAGCGCGATGATTTGATCTTGTGTTTGAATGACTTTCGCCCCGTTTCGCGTTGGCTTCCCCTGTCTTGTGAGGATTAGAGGGCTTTTGGGTAAATCCTAAACCGATATTTTTAACCCTAAAAGCTTGCTCTAGTTTTAATGGCGGAGATGTGTTTTTTTAATTTAGGGCATCATCGTTTTAGCGCGAGAATCCTTCCTTTGAGCGCTTTTGGGAGTTGGGATCCTTTGCATATTCGAGTCTGGTGATTGTCGTCAGTTTTTGGATCATTTGAATCTTAGGTATTGGAAATCTTGTGGTCGCTCTAGTTTTGGTGCACGACTTGCCATTTTTCGGGTTTCCGAGGCCGTCGCGGAATTTCCTGGCTCCCGGATTTTCCCGGTTTCCTTTTATTCCGCGGACAGGGTTAATTTCCAGTACATTTTATGCTGTCCGCGAAAGTCCGTCCCATCCGGATTTTTCCGGATTTCCTGTCCGATGGCGTTCTTTTGTATATTTCGGTGATAGGATTGATGGAATGTTTGTTAATGCTTATTTCTTATTGCCAATAGGTAAATTTAACGACTATCCTTTGATTTTCCGAGCGTATTAATGATTTATGTGACTAATAGTGCTTTGGCAGCAGGAATCCGTCTGGGTCGGATTTCTCCGAAATTCCGCCCTGACGGTATTTTCCCGGTTTACATGATTTCCCAGATTATTTGATTTCTCCGGATCTCGAAAGATTGGCAATTGGCATTTGATTTTAATGGATTTATATGATGGGTGCTAACCTTTTGGATTGACATGAACCCAATAATTGAGTTCTAATGACAATTTTTGGATGTGCAGGCTGAATTAAGCAAAGCTACTGCTGGGAAGTCCAAAAGGGGTGTGGGCGCATCTTCAATTTCTGAGACAGAGAGATTGAAGTCAGACATGAAGAGTTAGGTTCTAGAGAGTAAGATATCCTCCATGTGGGTAGATGTGTCTGATACCAACGTTGGTGCCTGGCGCTATGAGGAATTCAAACAAAGAACAGCTGAGAAAGACTAGTCGGCATTGAGGCAGGGGATGATGAACTCAGGATTGGTGCATGTGGCAGGGTTCCCTCCAGCAGTCCAGTGCTACGAGCTGATTTTGGAGTGTGCTAGACAGTACACTTTTGACACACAGATGGTAGTTAGACCGAGGGACGAAAGGTTGGCAAACTTCACCCTCCATTGCCCGAGCCTTCAGCATGCCGGATCTCCCCTCGGTCTGTGCCTTAAACATTGACACTGCTCGCACATATTATGAGAATGAGCCAGTTAAGGCTCAACAACTTATCAACTCATGGCTTGAGAAGCCCAAGTCTCACCACTCCAAATTGCCCAAACAGTTGCACAGGGTGAAGTTCAGGCCGGATATCTATGACGCCATCACACTGTTGAGCAGGGTGGCCGAACTTAAGACTGCTGGGGTATTGGAAAATTGGATGGTCCATGTGATCACCAAGATAATCCAAGGAACGAATTATCGCTGGGCAGGTCTCATCAGTGCAGAAATAGATAAACAATTAAGGAATGTTTTGGAGGGAAAGAAGTTTACCATGTCCTCTTACATCGTGTATATACTGGCCATCTCCTACCCCTACAAGGGACTGACTCAGGCGGGAACCCTTGGACAAGATATTATCTATGAAGTCTATCGGGAATTGCACCTCGGACACGGAGATTATAGGAGGGCCAATGATGCCTTCACCATGCACATTACCCGGACCCTTCATAATGTGGAGCACATCAGATTGTCCAATGGGGCCAAAGGATTGATTAAGAATTACGGGGCCTGGTTCATCCAGTTCCCCACCTTCACTTATCTCTGGATCGATGGATGCCTCGTTCCTCCCTACAGATTGCCCAGGTATCCCACTGACCACATTGTGCTGCTAGAGGTCGTGAGAAAAATTTGTGAGTTTGATGCAGTGGTCAAGAGGGAGAAACATAAAACTGGTTTTGGAGGTGACTTTCCCCTTGGGATTGGCATGGGGGAGATGTGCCCTTCCATCCAATCAGCCCACACTGCAGGTGAGGAATTGGCCACCTATGGATTCTCTTTCCATTCAAAGAGAATGAATTTTGACATCACCGGGGAGGCACAAAAACGGGCTACCCGGGAATACAAGCACAAAGAGGATTTAGAAGATTACTGGGTCAACATCAAGGATGACCTTGATGCGAGGAAGAAGAGGTATTCCCGGCTGCCACCGGGGAGGCACAAAAACGGGCTACCCGGGAATACAAGCACAAAGAGGATTTAGAAGATTACTGGGTCAACATCAAGGATGACCTTGATGCGAGGAAGAAGAGGTATTCCCGGCTGCCTGTAGAGGTCATTAGACAGTACAATGTGAAGCTGATTCCGGATCAGCTGGAAGATGATGGACAGAGTTGGAAGGCTTGATGGCTCCAATGCTAAGGTATACCTTTTCTTGGGTTAAGCATGAAGTCTGGGTATTAGAAAGTGCCAAGGTGCCTTGTACCTTCGATTT
>VDFB02047230.1:384569926-384665112 GCA_007258455.2 Sequoia sempervirens
TGTTCCATTCTGAAATTTCCAAATTCGGGCTTGTAAGTGACTTTTTGTGTAGATTTTGGGCTTGCAAAAGTGGAGATGACTTCAACAATTATGCAACCTAATCTTCAATAATGTCTAAGCCATCCAATCACCTAAATCTGCAAACACACAAAGGAAGAGAGAGAAAATGCTGATTGTTAGGGCATGGGGGTTTTCCTTGGTCAAACTCCTTTTAGGTAATTAAACCAAAAATATGAAAGAAAGTAATGAAACATGAAACAATGGAGTTAATAGCTTCCCATGATGATTGATCTTGATTTTTTACAACAATGGATGAAGAATCTATACTTGAATGTCTAAAAAGTGTTATCTTGATGACTTAGAATGATAAAAGCCTAGCTTGCTTGACAAGAGAAAGAAGATAGATAATTAATGATGTTAAGTTATGATGAATTAGGGTTTAAAAACTTATTTTTATAGGAAATCCTCATAATTTACCCGTTAATTAGATCCCTAAGGCCGACATGGAGAAAAATTAAACTTAAAACCTAATTTTTCTCGCTCAAACCTTGAAAATAGCTCAAATGGGACTCATTCACCACCCATGGTGGATGGGTCCCACCTAAATGGGACTAATTCGCCACTAATTGTGAATGGGTCCCACAAGGGCCATTTTTGCTAGCTAGAATGTCGAGAAAAAGGTAAATTAGGTTTATATGATGCCTCTGTCAGTTATTTGATCAAATTAGGCATCGAGATGCACAATAATGGGTCATAGGGGCCTATTAATGATGATGTAAAGGTAAATTAGGGCTTGGGACACAAAATTCAATGTGAATGTGCAAGACACATTACAACACTAGTTTAATATTAAGTTTAAGTTGTAAGCCTTCTAGATTGATATAATAATGTTATTAAACACATTTTGTAATTTTGAATTAGTGATAAATGGGTTTATTAAATCTAGAAAAGTGTGAAAGTATCTTAAAACACTTTACAACACCTTTACAAGACATTGTTGAAAGCATGTTATTCAATTTGCAAGGGTCCAAGACCTAGTGTGGATGCATAAAATGCCTCAAAAAACCTAAATCAAGGCCTCGTTAAGTCTAATTTATCATGAATTATTCCCATGTCAAGCAAGAGGCCCTTTTTTCTACGGTGCATTTAGCCCCCACTTTAGTGAGAGGATGAAAATATGAAGAGATCAAGAAGACAGAGAAGCCCACAGGATCAAATCATACAATGGCAAGAAGAAATACGGGGTGGGAAATATGTGCTCACTTTGGGGCCATGGAACATAAGATCGTCTGCGAGGTGAGTTACCCTAAAGAAGTAATTTGAAAAATAAAAAGGTGGATCAAGCTTCAACCATTTGTCTAGCTAGTTGTAGATCAGATCTAGGTTGTTTGTCCAAAAATAAAATACATACTCACTCTGGGGTGACATAACTCATGGTGGTTCGTTGGGTGGGAAGACCCAGAAAGGTGAAGTACATGCACTAGTTGGTATGCACTCACAAACACAAAGGTGGTTGTGGGGAAATTCATTCCTTAGAATGGGCTTCTTGCTCAACCATATCAAATTTATACCTCCTGATAACTTTAATAAGGTGCCACAAAGGAAAAAAAAAAGGTTTTCAAGCTCTATGAGGTAAGAAAATCTTCATATGCTTGACACTCATAGACATTGTTAATGCAGAATAGTGTAAGGATTGTTCAAAGGGATTTTACTTAATTCATGCAAGGTCTCATCTTATGGAACATCATGCTTAATGTCTCCAAGAGAGGATAAGTGCAAAAAAAGTA
Source organism: Sequoia sempervirens (assembly GCA_007258455.2). NCBI lineage: Eukaryota > Viridiplantae > Streptophyta > Pinopsida > Cupressales > Cupressaceae > Sequoia > Sequoia sempervirens. The sequence continues at coordinate 384,571,714 of VDFB02047230.1, forward strand.
TCAACCTCTTGGAGGAATTCCACCCCAATGATTCCACCAAGAAAAGGAGGCATCGCAAGAAGAAAGAAATCACACAATGAAATGTGAGTGGTGATGTATGCCCCCACTTTAAAGAAATTGCTACACACCATTTTGTGATAAATTTCTTTAAAGTAGAAGAAGAAGACAGGAGAACTGAATCCTATACCAAGTCATATGTTTTTGATAAGTTGTGTCATGAAAAAAGGTAGTATGTCACATGCAAATCAATCTTAATACATGTCATCCACATCTCAAGCTTGCCAATATATATGTTCATGAAAGGTTAACGTCAAGTCAAAAGAGACAATGAAATATGACATACGAGGACAAGGCTAACAAACCCCTTGCCCCCACTTAGTGCAATACAAAGGTGAGCCGAAATAGATGAAAGGAAGTCTCATGTAGAGGGATGAGGTGTTATTACACAGGGAAGAGCACCACATGCCTTGAGATATTGAATTTCGGTGTACAAAGTGTTAGATGAAAGTGAAGATTGTGGAGATGTCCCTAGATATTTCTTAAAATAGTATGGTATGTCAGTATTGTTCATGTGAACATTGGTTCCATGTGTGGGAAGGAGATTTTAATTAATACCATAACAAGCTTCCAAGTCATATAAACAGGGTTTATGTTTCTGAGGAGCGATTTCTTGGCGAGAAAAAAATCCTTTTTAATGTTATATCTCATCTCCTTATGAGTTACGAGAGTTATATTTCCCCCATCACTATTGTTTGTGGATGTTGAATCAAGATGAGGGTATAAAACACAAGGTTGTTTAGGTTGTGATATGACAGACTCACTTGTAAAGGAAGGTGGGAAACCATAAGTGCTACTAGAACTTGTGTCTGAAAATGAATTGTTTGTATATGACTCTTTGGACCATGAGGGAGATATTTTTCAAGGAGGTGTAGAATCTAAAAACCCCCAATTATCACTAAAGAGTTTTTTTGTAGGTGAAGAATTAGTATCAACTTGTAGAGATTCAAGTTTTGATCTATTAGGATTAGGGGACTTGGAAGTGGTGTGGCTAGTTGATTGATAGCTTTGTTCATCTACATCAATCATGTATATCTTGTTATGGTACTCAAATTTCATTTGATGGTGAAGGATAGATGGGACTCCTTTCATAGCATGAATCCATGGTCTTCCAAGGATAAGGTTGTATGGAAGGGGTTCTTGCATGATATGGATAGTGGTAGGCAACACTACAAGTCCAATCTCAATAGGTAATGTGATCATCCCTAGTTGTTGCCTAGTAACATTTTCAAAGCCATGAATATGAACATCAGGAGGTTGAATGAGCTTTTTGTCTATGCCAAGTCTATGTAGGAGATCAATACTACAAACACTAGTGTTAGTTCCATTGTCTATGATAGTGTACCTAATTAAAGTGTCATTAATGATCACCTTTATCATCAAGGGGTCATTTTGGTTTTAAATTGCAAGTGAGGGAATTTCATGTGTGAGGAAGGCAATGTCTGATTGAGTCACGTGCAGGGGAGAAGGGGAGGATGTTACACTTTGTGATGCTAGGTAATATTGTATCTCCTCCTATATTTCTATCATTTCATTAAATAGAAATTTGACTATAGGTGATAATTGAATGAGTTCCCATACAAATATATTAGCAAGACTATTTTTAAGGTCCTCAACAGTAGGGACTCTATGTGGGAGAAAAGGTAATGGAGTAGGAGTGTTGTGTTATCCCCTACATGTTTGAGTCAATAAGTTACAACTTAGTGGATGCAAAAAATTGTTATGGTTAGATTGCATCATGTATTTGAAGATAGTTCAAAATTATTTATGTGTTTCATTAATGGAAGGTGACTTAGAGAGTTCACTAGTGAAAGGAGATCTCACTTGTGTTGTTAGGACATCAAGAATCTTGTGTTTATGTGCATGTCTTGTTAGGGAAGAGGAATCCAATGCCACTTGAGTATCATCTTCTAGGAAAGATTGAGTGTGAGAGGGATATGTATATTGTTTGGCATCATGATATTCTCCTTAGGAGAAGAGTTGTTAGAAGAACTACAAGCCAAATGTTGTTGACATTCAAAGGTTGGTTCTTCTAAAAGAACTACATTGATATTAGGGGAATGATCAATGGGTGAATTGTTTTGCTTCATAAGGGTTTCCCTTGGAGAAGGGGGATAACTGAAATATTCATGACCTTCATCAATCAAATTATTTGCTTCATAACTATGAGAGACACTAGGAGAAGGGAAAATGTTATTGTCATGATTAGTTATGTTTAAGTTGGCTTGTTGATCAATGGATTGTCCACTAAGAGAGGTAGGAGGAGAGAAACAACTTAGATTCTCAACACTCTCATTGATTGGTTCTTCTATCATAATATCTTATTTTTCAATAGGAGATATTTTAGGAGAAGAACAAATATGATCATGAGGAATGGCCAAAGTTGCAGCCTCTTTCACAAAAACATTCTCATAGAGAGTGGATAGGAATTGTTTCTTAACATGTCTAACTAGGTAAGGTACTAACATAGTTTGAATAAAAATGAAAAGCACATATAACCATTTCAAGCAATGTTTTAGCAATATGAACAATGTATATGCAAAGATACAAAACATTCTTATCCAATATATGCAAGGCTTGAAGAATGAAAACAATGTACATGCAAGAATGAAAAGTAATTTTATCAAACTTATGCAATTTTTTATGAATAGAAATATTGTAGATGCAAAAGTGAAAAGTACTTTTATCAATGTTATACAAAATTTTAGAAATGTAAGCATTTTTAGACCTAATTATGCTTGGAATTGAAGTGATTGCAACAATGACTACCCTAAATTGATGTTTTTGAGCTAAATGCATAAAAAAAATGTTTCAGAAACTTTCCAAACTTATAGTATATGGTACTTGGGGTCTCAAAAAGCATAAAAATGAGATTTCTGATGTTTCAGACAGTGGAAAATTTGTACAAGGACTGATTCGCCACAAATGGCGAATGAGTCCCAGTAGGGGTGTTTTGAAATTTTTTCAAATATTATGAATGGTTTGTGATGTGTATGATGTTGTATGATGCATAACTAAGATGGAGATGTATAATTTTATAAAATTTTAAGGAAATTGTACGCGAAAATGCAAGCTAAATGCACTTTTTTCTAATGCAAAAATTTGAAACCCTAGATGTAAATTAACTAATGCAACTCTAATGCAAATTCAATGCAAGCTAGGATTAGGATGAAAATGGACTCCAAATCAGAAAATTAGATGTTTAAAAAGAAGGCTCACCAAAATGAACTATTGATTGTAGGGGCTAGGAATGCTAAGTCTCTTTTGCTCAATTAGGGTCTTTCACCTAATGGAAAGAGATAGATCTCACACCCAAAATCTAGGTGGTTCACTCAATATAAGATATTTATGATGAAATTAGAACCAAATTAAATAATCTAGATGCAAAAAAGTGATGAGATTTATTGATTAAATATGCAAAACTAATGAACTGTGAAGTGTTTGAAAACACATTGTGTAATACAAAAACACCTAGAAATGAATGCAAACTATAACAAAATTTGATGAAACTAAAAGTGTGCACCTATAATCTTGATGAAGGCTGGAAATTATGTATAGAATGTTGTTGATCCTAATTTTTAGGCCTGGTGGGACTCATTCACCATTTTAGACGAATCAATCCCAGTTCTGGATGACTATACCAAAGCCCATTTTAGCCAAATGGGTGTCTAAATCTACAAAAATCTTGAGAAAACATGTATAGTGGGACTCATTCACCACTAATGGTGAATTAGTCCACTTTGGAATTTTTGAAAACTCAAAAATGGAATATGGAGCTCTCGATATATTCAATCTGCACCTCAAGGTGTCCCATTCTAAAATTGCCAAATTTAGGCCTATAAGTGACTTTTTGTGTAGATTTTGGTCTTGTAAAAGTGGATATGACTTCAAAAAATTTGCAACCTAATATTCAACCATTTCTAAGCCATCCAAGAACCAAAATCTACAAACACACAAAGGAAGAGAGAGAAAATGTTCATTGTTAGGCATGGGGGTTTTCTTTGGTCAAACCCCTTTTAGGTAATTAAACCAAAATGATGAAAGAACGTAATGAAACATGAAAAAATTGAGTCAATACCTTTCCATGATGATTGATCTTGATTTGTTGCACCAATGGATGAAGAATCTGCACTTGAATGTCTCAAAGGTGTTATCTTGATGACTTAGAATGATAAAACCCTAGCTTGCTTGACAAGAGAAAGAAGATAGATAATGAATGAAGTTAAATTATGATGAATTAGGGTTTAAAGACTTATATTTATAGGAAATATTCATAATTTACCCATTAATTAGATCCCTAAGGCTGACATGGAGAAAAATTAAACTTAAAACCTAATTTTTCCCACTCAAACCCCAAAAATAGCTCAAATGGGACTCATTCACCACCCATGGTGAATGGAACCCACCTAGATGGGACTAATTCACCACTAATGGTGATGGGCCCCACATGGGCCATTTTTTCTAGCTCAAATGCTGAGAAATAAGAAAATTAGGTTTATATGATGACTATGTCAGTTATTTAATCAAATTAGGCCTTAGGATGCACAATATGGGGTCATAGGGGCCTAATAATAATTATGTAAAGGTAAATTAGGGCTTGGGACACAAAATTAAATGTGAAAGTGTGATTAAATACACTTTCCAACACTAAAATGAGGTCCACATAGCCTAGGAAGGCACAAGAACCAATGTGAATGTGGAAGACACATTAAAACACTAGTTTAATATCAAGTTTTTGTTATAAGCATTCTAGGTATATATAATAATGTTATTAAACACATTTTGTAATGTTGAATTAGGGAGAAATGGGTTTATTAAATCTAGAAAAGTGTGAAAGTATCTTACAACACTTTACAACACCTTTACAAGACATCGTTGAAAGCATGTTATTCAATTTGTAAGGGTCCAAGGCCTAGTGTGGATGCATAAAATGCCTCATAACTCCTGAATCAAGGCCTCGTTAAGTCCAATTTATCATGAATTATTCCCATGTTAAGCAAGAGGCCCTTTTTTCTATAGTTCAATAGCATCAGGAAGTGAGACCAATTTAATGTTGGAAAGAGTGCTTAAATTAGCGCCTAATTTGGCTTCTAGTTTTGCTTCCATGTCTACTCCCATTGTTGCTTCTAGTTTTTCTCCCATTTGTGCTTCCTATTTTTCTTCTATTATGGAATAAAAAATAGCTTCTTTTTTGGCTTCCTAATTGATGCCAATGTTTGCTTCCATTATGGTGTCCTTTGTTCCTTCTAGTTTTTCTTCCATTATGGCGTCCTTTGTTGCTTCCAGTTTGGCTTTTGATTTTTCTTCTGGTTTTGCTTCTTGTGTTGCTTCCAGGTTTGCTTCTAGTTTTGCTTCCCATTTTGCTTCTTGTTTTTCTTTGAGGTTTGCTTCTGGCTTTGCTTCTAGTTTTTCTTCCAATTTTGCTTTTGATTTTGCTTCCAGTTTTGCTTCTGATATATGCCACTTGTTGCATCTAGCTTTGCCTCCATTTTTTCATCTTTTGTTGCTTCTAATATGGCTTCTATTATTGCATCTATTGTTGCTTCTAAAATTGCTTCCATTATTACTTCTTTGTTTGCTACTTGAATTGGTTATGTTTTTGCTTCCTAGATAACACCAAGTTTTTCTTCCAAGATTGTTTCTAGTTTTCTTCTAGTTTGGCTTCCATTGTTGCTTCCTTTTTTGCTTCTAAAATGCTTCTTGTTTTGCTTCCATTTATTAATTTAATATGTTTTATTTCAATTTAATTAGTTAAATATATCATTCCTCTTAAATAGCCCATATGATTATAGAGTAGGTAATTTAATTGTTTAACTCATATGATTAAATAACAAGACAATTATTATAACATGATCATCATCTATAATTAAAATGAGTGAGTCAAATATCTATAATTTAATTGAATTTGACAACATCCATCCTGTGCAGTAAATTAAAATCATCAACCACTTTTAATATATATAAATTGAAAAGTCAATACTGATAAGATCATCATCATATATAACTAAAACAAGTGAAAGTAAAATATGCCAGCAGATCAATAACATGTCAAAATGATACATGTCCAGTAGTTGAGATAAGTCAAAATAATACATGTACAAATGATATAAGTAAAAATGATAAATTATGTAACTCAAATTGATACAAGTCAAGATGATACATGTCCAAATGATATAAGTGATAATGATACATTTCAATATGATACAACTCAATAATATGGTATTGCAAGCCATGAAAGTGATACATATGATAGTAACCATGAAAAGAGGCATCATAACGATATATCAACAATGATCCATGATGCAATCTATATGATCATGAATGTCACTAGCTACTACCAACAACTACCTCATCACCACCACCACCACCACCACCATCCTCTGTCATGTGATCTGTACCATAACCAATATTTTCTAGATCTATATCATGATGAGGATCATCTTGATCTTCTAGAAGACTTGTGTTCTGCAAAAAAGAAAGCATTTAAAATGAAAAGTTATTATTTATTTCATGCAATAATTTATTTTTCTATTATATATCTAATATTACAACATATGAAACAAAACCATAATCATATTACATCATATCAGAGTGCACATACCATAATAAAATTTCAAAAAAATTATAGCTAATATGTCAATTATTAAGTGCCAACCCTCTGCATTTTGTGCTATATATGATTATGTTTTCCTTGAAGATCCTTTGAGAGATAACTAGTCTATATATCTTCTTCTCCTATATTTTAGAAATGGATATTTTTCTAGGAAATTTTGGCATTGTAATATGCTTCAAAGGTTCTTTGAGAATTAACTAGTCTATATGTCCCCGTATTTGAGAGTTAACATTTATGGTTTAGTTTTTTGTTTGTAAGCAAGCTATGACATGCAACAATACTTGAGCATACAAAGAATAGTTCTTCAGGACATTTTGTACTTTGATTATACTATTTTTAAGCTACCTTTTCATGTATATAATCATATCATGTTCTTGTATGTTAATATAAGGAAGCTATGGAGGTATTTCAAAGAGATGGCCTTGAACTTTTGCCTCATGTTACAAAGTCTGCAAGAACAGGAATAGGGATCAAATTTTAAGAGTTTGGTTTAAGTTTGAATTCAAGAAATGAAAAAATTGCGAAGGTTGGAATGGATTTTAATGTATCACTTGGGTTTGAGAATTTGCAGTTGCATACTGGTAACCCCAATACAAAAAATTATTCATTGCTCCTTGTTGACACTGTGGTTGTTAAGGATAAAGGGCCTGAAAATGAAACTGGGGATAGCTCCAAAGTATACACTGATGTTGCATACTCATTTAACGACGATGATGAAGATAAGAAAGTGAAACAAAAACTAGGCTAAGGTAAATGGAGGAGAACCAGGCATCTCTAAGGAAGCCTTACGATCTGATAATCAGGAGATGACTAAAGAAGAGCAACACCAGTAATACCAAGAAAAACTTGCAAGGAAAAAGAATGCGGAGACTATAAGAAGATTGGCTATAGGGGAAATTGGTATAGGAGATGGACATGGCTCTTCCAAGCCATCCATTGAGATGGTTTCCTAGAAAAATGTGGATGATATCCTCATTTTTAGAGAGCTCATGATTTGAGCAAATACAAAAAATGATGTTGTTTTGGTACCCATATATGGCATCATGGTTCCATTTCATGTAGCCAACATCAAGAGAATTACAAGCCAACAAGATGGAGGTAATTCTTATATAAGGATACTTTTGAATGTTCCAAGTACCAAATTTAATGCCAACCACATGCCAACATTGAAATTCCCTAGCAGTATTTATGTTAAGTAAATTTCCTTTAGATCCAAGGATTCAAAACACATCAACCATTTGGTACAAATGATTAAATCCCATAAACGATCTGTAGCAATGAAAGAGTCTGAAAAGGTAGGGAGAGCTACACTGGTGACTTAGGAGAAAATTTAGCTTTAAATAAAAAAGCCAATTAGGTTGGAAGACTCATGGATCAGGCCAACATTTGGTAGAAGAGGAAGAAAGATGACTGAAACTATGGAGGACCAACATAATGGATTTCAGTATTCAACCATGAGAGCATAAGAGAGAGATGATATCATGTCTCAAAACATTAAGTGTGCATTCTTCTAGCCAGCGGAGAAGGAGATGATTACTTTGCTTCATTTTCATTTACATAACCATATCATGGTGGGAACCAATAAGACCAAGGATTTCTAGTTTTATGTGGAGGTAATGGATGTGGTCCAAACCTTAGGAGAGGCAAGAAGGTCAAAGTATGATCCTAATGAAATTGAGGAAGAATAGCAAGAGAGGGAGAGGAAAAATAAAATTAATGTAGAGTTTCAAGGATTTTTCAAGTGAGTAACAAAGCTATGGGAGCAACCTCATCTAAATGATTTTGAACTAGAGTTTGATATATGATCCAGGTGGATCCAAAAGACCTCAAAATTTCACAGTCTTAGAATCTCACAAAAACAACACTGATGCGTAGAGTTTACTAACACGATCCTGACACAACTTGAACAAGATCAAAAGGAGTATGTATGCGGAAGTTATGCTTGGTCAAAGGTTCAGTCAAATAGGTGAATCAAGTGTCCAAAAAGCTAAAAAATTGATTGTCCCAAATCCAAGAAAAAATGACACCAAGTCGTAGTGCTCGTCATGCTGATTCTAGAACTATCTTCGGTTTCAAAAACGGAGTCTGTATGAGCAAAATAGAGCCAGTCAAATTTTTAGTCAAAATGATGATATTAGCATGTGACATGGCAATTGATTGGATGGTGATGTGGAAAATACAAGTGATGTGGAAAAAATTCATGTACCATCCTTTATTTTTTAGAAAATAAAGTGTGGAGGCTTATTTTATCTCACAAAAATCCATCAGATTTTGTGGGATCCCAAGAGGATTTGGTGGGATAAAACAAAATCCCATAAAAAAAATTTAAAAAAAAAAGATTAACCCCTTTAATAAATGAATAATCCCAAATTTATAGCTAAAATAACCTTTAATGGTTATTAAATAAAAGACATCTAATGAATAAAAACAACTACCCAAACCAATATAGCCCGTAAATGGAGAAATGACAAGGGCATTATAAACAAATTAAAAATGGATTTTAAAAGAGTTGTTATTTTTTTTGTAAACGAGGGGTATTTGTTAGTAATTTGTTATTTTATTTATTATGGTGGTTTTGGCTATATTAGCCAAACTTATGTATAAAAGGGGTTGTAGGTGATGGATTTTTCATTCAAGTTTTTGAGAGAGTATTTTTTATACCTTTGTAAGAACTTTGGAGAGTGTTTGGAGGAGAATTTACGAGGTGTTTTTGTACACCAAAAATTGTAAAATTGAGAGTGAGAGATTGTGAGGAGTTTTATGCAGGTTTTGGAAGCTTGATATTGTAAGAAGGCTTTTACTTGGTGATATCAATAAAGCAGTCCAACATTCTGAAGATGTAGCTCAAATTGAGCGAACTTCGTTATCAAGCGTGATCTCTCTTCTTCTTTTATGTCTCATAATTCTTTCAGTATTTTGATTCTTTGAGTTTCTTAGCTTATGTCTCTGAAATCTGGATAGAGTATAAGTGAACTTTATTTGTCATAATTTCAACAGTTAAGATACATAATCATGCATTACTGTTGTGATCGAGAATTAAATCTATAATTGGATTAAGTTTTGGAAAACTTTAACATCCTAGTTTATAGATCAAGTTAGTATCAAAGCCTGTTTTGCAAGAAATTGTAGGTGGTGAATGTTAACTAGGTTGAAACTTTTAGCAAGGAGAAGGTGCACTTATAGAGTTCAACCCAGAGATTGGAAAATGAAGGACTTTTCTACGATTAGAGATGGTAGCTGAACATAAAGTTCTAGAACTTGATGAAAGGGGTTTTTGTAAAGATTTCATAGAAATAAAGGAAATGGTGGAAGTTATTTTCCAAGAAAGGCAAGAGAGACAAAGGAAAAGGGAACACAAGAACAAAAAGGAGGAAAATGAAACTACTTCGAAAGAAGACAAAGGTAAAGGAGTAGGAGGTGGTAATGACCCTCCTAAACCTTCATCCCCTTCTTCTTCGTCATCCTCTTCATCTTCTTCTGAAAGTCCAAGAAATTCTTCACAAGGAAAAGTTGCACAAAAATCATCTAATTCCCCTTTATTAACATTAGATGTCAAATTTGAGTTGCCTATGTATAATGGTGAATTGGATGCAAAAAAATTGGATAACTGGCTTAAGTAGATTGAAGTGTATTGCAGGGTTCAATAGATCTTGGATGAGTCTTCCAAAATCTAGCTAGCCACTCTTCGAATGGGAGGCACTGCATTGGTTTGGTGGGAGAGTAAGATCCAAGATGATCTTGCCACGCATGGTAAAATCATTTCATCTTGGTGTGAGTTTACTTCTACTTTAAAGAAATAGTTTTATCCCTTGGGTTATATGCAACAAGCTGTTATGGATTGGAAAAATATAAGACAGGGTAAAGGACAAACTATGCAAGAGTATACATAGGTGTTTTGAAAGAAAGAACTTACTCTTGGTATTCCTATTTATACACAAGAAACTTTATTAAAATACACAGGTGGATTGCATTCGCATTTGAAAAATACAATTTTTATGTTTAGTCCATCTAATTTTGATGAAGTGTGTGTACAAGCAACCCATATTGAAGCAGGTGGAAGGAATATAATTTTCAATTTGAAAAAGGAATTTGTTCCTTCAACTAAAGGAAATAAAAAGGGAAAGGAGAAGAAAGCAACCACTATGAAGAAAGAGGAAGGTGTAAAGCCTACTTTTTCACATTATCAGAAGAATGGGCACACAGATGCAAAGTGTTGGAAATTACATCTGGAGTTGAAACAAAAGTGGTTTAAGGATCATAAACAAAAGAAGGCCGCAACTGTCATTCAAGATCTTGGATCGGATTCTGATGACGAAACAAAAATAAAAATTGTGGTTTTGAAAGGTAAATCCTTTGTTGGTAATGATTCTACCACTAATATCTCATGTGCTTCTACTTCTAAAAGTCATGTTGTTCCTGAAGATAGCAAAAGATGTGAATTGTTTCATATATGGGTTATTTCTAAGAACACTAAGATTGATGCACTGATAGATAGTGGGTCCCATGTTAATCTAATTTTATAAGAAGTTATTAAACAATTGGGATTGAAAAAAAGCCACATAAGAAACCTTATCCATTAGGTTGGGTGTGCAATGATAACAGATTGCAAGTAACAAGGCAATGCAATTTAAGATTTTCAATAACATCTAAGTTTATAGATGAGGTTGAATTTAATGTGGTTCCACTTGATATCTGTGGGATTTTGTTGGGTAGCATGTACTTATTTGATAGAAAAGAAATCTTCTACAGGGAACATAATCAGTATCGCTTGTTTAAGGAAGGAATTGAATACATTGTGCATTCTCATCCAATTAAGACTGATAAATCTTTTGTGACAATGGGACAATTGAAAAGGGTAGTTAATGCAAGCAATAATTTGGCACTTATGTCTGTACCACAAGAAGTGTCATTCCATAAAATCATATCTAATTCTAAGGTTGTTCCAGTTATGAAAGACAAGCATGATGTTGGTACATTCTTTTTCTTGTCCACAAATTTAGTTTTGTTATTGAACCTTCTACTTTTTAGTAGTGTATGGTTGGTAGCAACAACACTAAATGTGGATGTGTATATGGCTAATGTACTTAACAATATCAGTGCAGTTTTGATTGTTGTTGTGATGAGTTAGATGCATAGGTTCCAAGAAGGAAGGAAAGATGATATCGGGAAAGTGAGGCAAAAATGCCCTCACTTAAATTGTACATAAAAACATAATTTTGGAGGTCCAAAAGCTTCTTAATGGGGAGGAATGATCCAGGTGGATCCAGAAGACCTCAAAATTTTACATTCTTAGAATCTCACAAAAAACAACACTGATGTGTAGAGTTCGTTGACATGATCGTGACACAACTTGAACAGGCTCAAAAGGAGTCTGTATGTAGAAGTTATGCTTGGTCAAAGGTTCGGTCAAACAAGCAAATTAGGTGTCCAAAAAGCTAAAAAAATGATTGTCTCAAATCCAAGCAAAAATGACACCAAGTCGTAGTGCTCGTCATGCTAATTTCAGAACTATCTTCAGTTTCAAAAATGGAGTCCGTATGAGCAAAATAGAGCCAGTCAAAGTTTTAGTCAAAATGATGATGTCAGCATGTGACATGGCAATTGACTGGATGGTGACGTGGAAAATGAAAGTGATTTGAAAAAAATTCATGTAACATGCATTATTTTTGAGAAAACAAAGTGTGGAGGCTTATTTTATCTCACAAAAATCCATTGGATTTTGTGGGATCCCAAGAGGATTTGGTGGGATAAAACAAAATCTCATAAAAATTAAAAAAAAATATTAACCCCTTTAATAAATTAATAAACCCAAATTTATATCTAAAATAACCTTTAATGGTTATTAAATAAAAGACATCTAATGAATAAAAACAAATACCCAAACCAATATAGCCCGTAAATGGAGAAATGACAAGGGCATTATAAACAAATTAAAAATGGATTTTAAAAGAGTTATTATTTTTTGTAAATGAGGGGTATTTGTTAGTAATTTGTTATTTTATTTATAATGGTGGTTTTGGCCATATTAGCCAAACTTATGTATAAAAGGGGGTGTAGGTGATGGATTTTTCATTCAAGTTTTTGAGAGTTTTTATTATGCCTTTGTAAGAAAACTTTGGAGAGTGTTTAGAGGAGAATTTACAAGGTGTTTTTGTACACCAAAAATTGTAAAATTGAGAGTGAGAGATTGTGAGGAGTTTTATGCGGGTTTTGGAAGCTTGATATTGTAAGAAGGCTTTTGCTTAATGATATCAATAAAGCGGTCCAACATTGAGAAGCGGACCCGAAGACGTAGCTCAAATTGAGCGAACTCTATTATCAAGCGTGATCTCTCTTCTTCTTTTATGTCTCATAATTCTTTCAATATTTTGATTCTTTGAGTTTCTTAGCTTGTTTCTGGAATCTGGATCTAGTATAAGTGAACTTTATTTCTCATAATTTCAATAGTTAAGATACATAATCATGCATTACTATTGCAATTGGGAATTAAATCTGTAATTGGATTAAGTTTTGGAAAACTTTAAAGTCCTAGTTTACAAATCAATATACCATTTAGAGAGCTTGGTATTCATGGAGTTCCTTTCAAATCCTCTGCTTTTATTGTTCCTATAGTAAACTATTTGGTGGAGTTGGTGGAATTATCTTTCTTAATAATCACTATTAGTGAGATTGAAATTGTTAACTTTGAGAGAGTAGGACTTGTGAGAAAGGCATTTGATATGGCTATTGTTTTCAAAAAATTCAAGCAGGATGAACTCCACATTGACGCCATTCCTCAATCTTCGCTTGATGGCATCAAGGAATGGCTAAACTCCATGGATATAAAGTATTATGAAAGGAGAATGAACTTGAACTGGTGGCCAATTTTGAAAACTATTACTGATGATCTAGATAAATTTATTGAAGATGGTGGTTGGGAATTTTTGAATATGGAAGCTAGTGATTCTAGTAATGATAATTTAGAAGAGTCGGATCAAGGATATGAACCCTCTGATGTAGAAGAGGAATCAAAATCAGATGATCAATCTCTTATGGATTCAGATGAGGACGAAGAAGAAGAAGAAGATGAGGAAGATGAGGAAGGTAAAACATGGGATGAATCAGAAGCCAAATCCATAAATGCAAATAAGGAAAAAGGAGATGAGTCTAACAATGAAGAGGAAAGGAAACAATGAAAGGTAAAAGCTATAGGGAAGTATCAAGCACCTGATATTAGAAATTGAAGAGGAATGCTTGCCAAGAGGCATAAATTTAGATGAATTGAGTTCATCTACATCCTTCTACTATTTATTCATGCACATAAATGGTTCATCTGTTTATGCAAATGCAACATATATGTTAACTTGATCAGTGTTTTTACTTCAGTAGTTTGACTTCTATGACAACTAGCCATTAGGCCATTGTGTGCAAGAGTAAGTTTGTGTTTTTTGTTATCTTTTTTGGATAGCTCTACTAGGTGTTAAGGACATTCCATTTATCTTTTAAATGTTAATAATTCTAGCATTACACACTTCTCTATGTTGATCAAATTAGGTTGCAGGTTTTTTACTACTGATTTGTTTATTTATGGAGTTTTTTTAGTTTGGAAGACAGGAATTTACTGCCTTTTTTAAATTAGATGGACAAATTAAGTGCCTGGTTAGCTAAATCAAGTGATGTAGACTACAAGGATGTGTTAGATCTACAAGATTCCTATTAAGATGCATCAAAACATTCTTACATATTAAAAGAATGGCAACACCATAAGGAAGGATGGAAAGATGCATGTGGATCACTTAGTAGAATGGCAATATGAATTCAAGGAAGCACTCCTTGAGATACCATGTTTGAGATAAAAGAAGATAAATCAAGTCAACGTGGGACTAAGTTACTCAAATGATACAACTCATAACTTAAATGAGGAAACTTAAGAGATATTAAAAGACCATTGTCTTTAATAAAAATATTGATGAAAATAAGGAATGAATGTCACCCATTGCCTTTAAGGCAAACAATATTTTTTTCCTCAACATGAAATAATGGGACAATTGAGTGGGATCTAGGACCAATAGAGAAGAACTTTAGAACTCATCCTTCACATCAATAAACAAATCAACACAAGAAATGAAAATTGACATATTAACACAACAATATCCAACTAAGTTATTGAAATTCAACTATTGATACCTCATTCTCCATCCAGATTACAAAATCGGCCCACTTTTTGCTTTACAACTTTTCCTTTTCAAATTACTTAGATGCCAGCCATTATTCTCCTTCTGATAATACATGGCACATGGACTAGTTAAACTAATTAATATGCAATAATTTACTTTTTCCTAGGAATTAAAAAAAATATCATTTAACATATTAAAAATACTTACAAATGTACAGGTCAAGGCCTGTAAACCTTTCTGGTCACTATGATGCATGGCACGAAGTTTTTCTATCCCAGCCTTGGATGCCTTGTCCTAAAGCATATACTAATTCAATTTAACTATGCACCAATAAAATTTAAAAATTGTTTAATAAATTTGATATAATATTATGAGAAAATTCAAATACCTATGTACTCTCCTCACCAGAATTTCTCTATGCATCGAACTTCTCATATGCTTTTAGAAGCTCTTTCCATACTTTCACACTTACATCAAATGGCATTTTTTTGATCCTTAGCTCAGGTGGGAGTTTTTTAATCTTCTTCGTTTCGTTGCACCAAAATCTCTTGCAATTTTGAGACATTTGTAGCTTTATCTTCTTTACAAACCAATCTATGCCAAATTCAATCTCCATGTCATGGATAACTGCTTTTTGTAGGTGCATGGGTATCTTTGAGAATGGAAAATGTAGATGTTCTTTGAACCGTTGAAGGCATGATTCCTTCAACCTATTCATAAACATTTTTCCAACATCTGTCATTTAGACTTCCCTTGAAACCACATTTTATTCTATCTCAATATTGTAGCTACCAATGCAAGATGCAAAACATGGTGTGGTTGAAGAAGCATGTGTCCCATGAGTGGTTGGGACATTAGAAGTCTTTGGTCCCTGTTCCACATTGCTAGAGTTTACTGTTATTGATTTCCTCCTAGATCTTTTGCTTGATTAAAGACTGCTTGGGGAATCAATTGATTCCCTTTGACATGGTTGATTTGGTTACAATGTATGAGGGTCTTCACTAGATCATTTTTCTATGTATTTGGAAAGCATTGTCAAGTCCACACCATCCAATTTGTTCACTACCTCTATCCCCAATATGGAAGCCAATGCCTCTTTATCTTTGTCAATCTCATGTCCTTATATATATAATAAATTTCTTCTTTTAAATTTAAAAATAAAAAACTAAAAACTAAAAATCAAAGAAACAATGGAAACATTTACAAATCTATAAATTGACAATGAATTACCTCATTGTGGCCAAAGTCTTCTCCCTTTGCTCTCCTCCCTCTCTTGATTGACATTTTGAGGCAACCTAGGGAAAATTATTTTTGTTTAGTCTATGGAGGAACATGAAGTACACACTGTTAGGTATGAAATTTTTCGTCCGTTTTGTGGTATGAAAATGATCAAACCCTATTAAAACAAATTTGTAGGGAAAACATATTTGAATGGATATAAATATATGCAAAATGAAATAAATGTATTGTAAAAAAATCAACGCTTGCGCACATGTACAAAATGGTAATCTTTGGGGGATAAAAAGGGCATGGAGTGTGGTTTTATTGAGGGTTAACAAAGATAGGTCGCATGCTTGAGTCGCATCCGCTGATTAGAAAGAAAATGTTCATGTGTGCACACAATCAATTTGAAACCACGAGCTCATTGTTCTGTACAAGAATAAGTGAGAATTAGTAATAGCTAATTTAAGCCCGAAGGTCTCACAAATTTGAGGAAATGATCTATTATTCAGTTGTCATCTCAAAAGCCCTATCTCCTTGTATTGTCTCAACCAACCTTTGTTCCCATGTGACCTAGATATAGTGGGGTGGATGCAGTTTAACAACTTGTATTGAATGCACTTGACTACTTTTTTAGGAAAGAAGTGAGAAAGTTGTCTTCAGAAAAAGGTATGGAAGGAAGGTCTGAGAAATTGAATTGGAATCCGAAAGCTTAGGATGGGAAAGATAAGTGAACCGGGGAATTGCAGTTTGAAAAATGCATTCACTTCTCTTGGATGTAGAGTAAATAATGTAATTTCTACAATTTTATCCTCCTCCTTTGCAACCACATGAGACTTAAATGATTTTCCTATAAAAAAAAATATTCACAACCCTTTCTTCACAATCTTCTCCATTTAATCCAAACAAAAATATTTTTGGGAACAAAAAAACAAATTGTAACTTTACCTATAGTGTCGCAAACTAATTTGAATTTCTCATATACTTGCTTGTAGCCCTCCTTCGTGTCGTTTTTCCCATTTTTCTCCTCTCTTCCTTTGTTTGGTGTTTTTCTCCTATCATCTATTAATTGACACTAGAAGTTTTTAATCTTTGTTTTTGGTTCATTAGTTGGCACTATAATTGGTGTAGTTAACATTGACTTTAGCACTGACTTTTAGCCATAAATGTGATTTGTTTGGGGCACAAAATGCAGTGCAAAGTGTGCCTAATTTAGCACCTAGCAGTGAAAAATGATGTATTTTTCTTGGAAGCTAATAAATAAATTGATCCTAAATTGACTTCATCTTCATATGTTCCAAGGGAGCAATCATGGTTCCCTATTTTATCTATTCCTTATCCCATGTCAATTTTGTGGGTGTAAAGCTAATAGAGGTTAGATTTGTGAACTCAGAAATGACCCCTAAACTTTTAAATTTACATTTGAATGGGCCCATGTTCACCCTATACAACTAGACAAGTCATCTAAAGTGTGGAATATTTCAAATTACATGTTACATATTTGTATAAAAGGACAAACCCTAATTCATTACTATCATCTTAGATATAGGGCTTATTGGGGAATTATGAAAAATCATCTACGAGAACTAAATAATTATCATGTGACATTGGCATTGCATCAACATCCTATGTGTATTGCATGCTTCCTAGAGAGATTTGAGCTCCAAATGTCAATATTTTGTGTGTAAACTTTTTGTGAAGGGAAAAATGTTGTGATGTCCTATTTTATTTTTCATAGTGCATCTTAATGAAAGCCGAGTATATTAACAACATAATTTCAACAATATTCTCTTGGTGCATAGCTACTATGGGACTATTGTAATTATTGTGTATTATCAGATCCATAGGAGGCCATGGAGAGAGGACCTGGACAATGTAGAACTACTAAATCATATAGAGGAAAGTGGGTGGAAATAGATATGACAACAAAATCTTTAGATACAATAGAGGTAAGAAGAGAAAGAAACCTCAACCAAAGGAGGAAGGTGTTTATGAATTCACAAATGCTACAACATAGAGGAGATAAGGTCATTTTTTTTTTCCATGAGGCCTTTGAGGTCAAACTTATTGTTTGAAAATGCACAAGAATGGTGATTAAATGTGATTCTATGATCAAGGGAAAAGTTTGAAAATTAGTATGGCCAAAACATGATATCAATATGTTAAATATACGACTAAAGTGAGGCTTTTTTTGGATAGAATATTCATTGAAATGATATAATTGGTGTGCTAAACATTATTTACTATGTTCCGTATCATAGGGGTGAGACGAGGCCATGGCAACAGATCATGTCATATCAAATGTGAACACAACAGACGAAGCAGGACATTAAGTACTCAAATTTTGACTTAACTTAGGAAAAAATGATTTGATAGAATATTGTGATACGTCCATATCTTTTCAAAGTATTATTGAAATTTATAATGTATTATCCAATCTTGACATAAATTAATGCATGTTGTTTATTATTTTAGATGGAGATTGGAGCAAATGTAGAGCCTGTGCATTCAACTAGCAAAAGAAGAAGATATGTACATGGATGTGGACCTAAAATTGTTAAACCACATAGAGGATAGTAGGTGGAAGAGGATATGACAATGGATCCTACAAACACAACAAATGATTGCATTGAACAAGAGGTTGATCTGGAATATAGTTCATGGGATGAATACTTTGAGAAAATTGTTGTTTGTGGATGTTTTGTATGTCGTGAAAAGAAAACATTCAAACGAGTGATTATACAAAGGCATTACATATATGATGAGCTTACAGTCAATAGTATGCCTCCTACAATCAATTCAAATCCAATAGGAATTGTGGTAAGGAATTTCCCAATTTGATATAAATAACATGTATACTTTGTTTAAACATTGTTTTATATTATTTAAATAACTAGTTTTTTTCTTAATGGATACATGTAGGATAAAGTTCTTGGTTTAAAGTTTCCTGGATCACTAACTTCCAGCCTAGAGGGAAATGATCATCTATTAGATGATACATCTTTAGAAAAAAAATGTGTGCCAATATACCAGCTCGGAAGATGAGGAATCGTTGAAAACAAGTTACAAAACAAGAACTGGTTTAAAGATGCATAATTTGCTTAAAGACAAGGGGAAGGTGGACTACATACCCTATGAGAATGAATGTGATGGAGATGATGAATTTCGCCTGAGTTTGAGATCAATTTACAAAGAGACATTTGATCATCGAATATATTACGCTTGGCCTAGTGATCAACAACTACCTAGAGTGTACGAGGTGTTTCAATTTTGGGGATACAACTACATGATACAACCTCCAATATTCATGGAGAGAATCTAGGATTCTTTATTGTCCAAAATGTACATGTGATCTAAAAATAGAAACAATTTAGAACAAACCACTAGGAGATTAATGAGATATTATGGTCCATCATATTACAGTGGTGAATGGAGAAGGCTAGCAGAATATAAGCCTAGCATGTCAACATATGGTCTAAATTCAAATATGTATACACATTGTCTCCAATTTGAAAGTGGAAAATAAATGAATAGATGTCATCTTATATATATAGATGGATGTGCATACACACACAAAAATATTGCAAGATTTATAAATAGTAGTAAGGGAAGGGACCCTACTATAAGACCGAATTGTAAATTTGTTGAGGTTATAAATGATAAAGATGGAGATATGGAAAGAGAGGTTGATAGATTGATAATGGTTGAGGCTATTATGGGCCTT
The DNA here is from genome assembly GCA_007258455.2 of Sequoia sempervirens. Classification (NCBI taxonomy): domain Eukaryota; kingdom Viridiplantae; phylum Streptophyta; class Pinopsida; order Cupressales; family Cupressaceae; genus Sequoia; species Sequoia sempervirens. The sequence goes on from VDFB02047230.1 coordinate 384,591,485, forward strand.
ACCATTGGGTATAAATGATAAAGATGGAGATATGGAAAGAGAGGTTGATAGATTGATAATGGTTGAGGCTATTATTGATTGATTACCCCTTCTTAAAATGCACTCCTACGTGAAAGAAAAAGGAAGAACAAGGTCTCCCTAAGGATTTTCTTAAGGGAAAAAACCAAAGAATAATAAATGAGTGTGGACTGATGTTTTGTAAACTATGTTGTCAAAATTGTGTTTTATTTAAATTATTGTATAAAACAGATAGTCTATAAAATAATGTTCCATTATTCAATTGATGTATATATGTTTATACAATTTTTATTTTTATTTTTTAAGCCATATTTGATTATATTTATTTAAAATTGATACATTTATGATTTATCCAATTGTTTCCAAACATTAAATAATGTTTGCATTTGTTGATAGGTAGAAGATGTAGTTGAAACACATACAAATACCCAAGATCCAACTAGGTTATTAAGATTTAGATGGGATGATCCAAACCATCCTTTAAAAAATACCAGGGTGAAAAAAGCAAGATTGAAGAGAATACTACAAGTTGAGAAATTTGAAGAGCTGATGAGATTTGCGTACACTAATGACATGCCACCTAGCCTTAATGATGATGATCACGATAGTGAAAATGCAATGCATGAAGAAGGATTGAATGAAATGCTTACAAGTTTCTTTGGGGATGGAAATAATGATGACAATAATGATCATATGGTTGACAATAACGATGATAATAGGGGTAATTACCACCAATGTAATGTTGATGATAGCAACCTAAAAGACTCCATCAAGCAAGTAGCGAAGAAACACATGTTCAAATCCAGTGAAAGTAGAACCCCAAAACTAGCATGCACATTAATATTATTAGAAATCAAGTCACTATTTGGTTGGTTAGACAAAGGATTCACTACCCTAATGAAGAGTTGAAATATATTTCTTACTTTACATTTTCAATTGGTGTACATAATTCATAAACTTTCATCAACTTCGTTTATATTTCTTTAAGGGGATTTTAAAACAATATATCTTATATAAACAGTCCTAGTATAGATTGACATATCAAATATGTTCATCATAAGTCAAACATTCAATTGATTTAATCTCTGGAAATCTTATAGGGCACTAAAAACTAAAATATTACCTCAAGAGAATGTGTTGTCATCAACTTGCAGAGAGGTGCATCTGTTGTTGGTTGAGTTGGGGATTGAATATAAGAAAATTAATTCATGTAAAATGATTGCATTTTATATAGAGATGAATATCAAAACAAGGTAGAATGACCTGTATGCAAAGAAAAGAGATATTGTATAGATGTACAAGGCCCTACAGTTCCAAATAAGGTTTTACGTCATATGCCAATTATACATATACTTCAATGAATGTTTTTTTCCAACTCACTTGTACAATTGATGGATTGGCATGCAAAGAACAGGAGTAAAGATGGATTCATGTGAATTCTGGCTGACTCCAAAGAAATGAAACACATAGAGGAAAAATGGCCAAGAAAATTGAAAGATGAACCCTGTAGTATCAGGTTTGGTCTTGCAATTGATGGAGTGTGCCCATTCTCTTTCCTAAGCTCAAATTATAGTGTTTGGATAGTTAGATTGATAGCATACAATATTCCCCCATGGATGAGTGTTAGAAAGGAGCACCTTATGTTGACTCTCATTGTTCTAGGAAAACATTAATCAAGTTAAAAACATGGATGTTTATCTTGCACCTTTTATTGATGAGATGCAACTGTTATGGAAAGGCATAAGAATGTATGACATATCACATCCTCCATCAAATAGGTCCTTCATGTTGTATGTTGTGCTATGTTGGACTATTCATGATTTCCTAGGACTTGGTGTTTGTTCTAGTAAGATAAAATGTTTATGTATTTACACTCATAATTTATTTTCATCCCAACTTTCATACTTAGTTTTATACTATTTTTTTGATGTTATTAACATTACTTATTGAATTGCAGGGCTTCAAAAAAAGGGGATATTTGCATTTCAAGATGTGTAGAACAATTTCAAGCTGATATTCTAAAGATCTACATAAATTTATTTATGCAAACAACAGGGTTTTTCTACCACTAGATCATAAGTTTAGAAATCGCCTAAAGAATCAATTTGATGGAAAAGTTGAAAATAGAGGCTAAAGCTTTTATAGTTGATGGACATATCATAGGATTTAAAACACATGATTTTCATAATTTTATGAAGGTATTATATATCAACATTTAACATTTATTGGTAACATTGATTAAGTACTAAATATATTTTGATATTTTTTTGTGTGAGAAACAATTACTGATGACCTTTTCATAAATGTGTTTGATAGAATATCATGCCATTGGAAATTAGGGGGGATTCATGTCTTATATTTGAATTAAGGAATGCCATAAGTTGATTGTCAGAATTTAATAGGTATGTGGTTATATGAAATTTTCATGTGTGAGAGACATAGAGATATTATATTGCATTTTAATTTTTGACTAAAGGTTCATACTAATTTACCATTCTTATATATGGTGGGTGACCTCTAAGGAGATCCATGAATGTGAAGTGCCAAAATGGAAAAAGGAAATTATATAAATTGTATGTGTATTTGAGAAGGATCTCCCTACAAGTTTCATGGACCTACAAGTCCATTTACTTACACACCTAGTCGATGACATTGAATTGGAAGGTGTTGTATCAACGAGGTGGATGTTTTCCTTTGAGAGGTATATGAAAACTCTAAAAAGATATGTTCGACAAAAGGCACATCCAGAGGGTTGCATGGTTGAAGGGTATGTATTGAATGAAACATTTTTCTTCCTATGTGAATTCCTTTGTAAGGATTTTGAAGATGGGCCATGCTTCTGGGATGAAGAATGAGCATTAGATATTATTGATGGAGAAAAACCACAATATAATGGTGTTCAATTAGAAATTAGTAAGTAAATTCATGATCAATGTGGTTGTTTTTCTTGCAATCATTAATGTATTCTGTAATTTATTTGTCAAATTAACAGTATTAAATTTGGATTTTGAAATAAGCATGTTGACATTTAATAGGTGTAGATGAAAGTGCTATACTCAACAAATTCATTCTGTACCACATGGAATTTATGAACAAATGGATTGATCTGTATGATAAAAAGAGAGAATAAATGTTAGAAGGAAGGAGGCATTTTAAGAGATCAAACTCAAGGAATACCCACTGATCTACTTAGGGAATGGGGAAAGTATTGCACACTAGAATGGGTTACTAAACTCTGAATTCAAAATCAAATAGAAGATGTAGGTATAGATTCAAACATAAAAAAATATGAAATCAACATGTCTAGAGGATGTGAAATAAAGGTACAATTGGAATTTTACAAAATGTTGTTTCCTTACAGTTTTGACACTATTAACTATTTTAATATTAGTCATTATATTTGTTTTCATTGAAATAAATGGTCTTTCATAAGCAAGGACATATCCAACAATGGGGGCATATGGTCGACATTATCGTGTAGAAAGTGTAGATGTAAAGAGATGATCCTTTGATTGTGGCATCATGGTTGACTTCAAGCAATCCAGTTGATCAAGCTCAAAAGATAAGAATATAATTGAAGGGAATTTACAATATGTTGGGAAAATACAAGAAATTATTGAGTTAGATTACCACTCTTTTAAATGTTGTATTTTTAAGTGTAGATGGTATGAAGCATTTGAGAGGACACAAAGACATGATACCCATAGTGGATTGTTCTCTATAGATTCCTCATGCTTCCTACTAAAGGATAAGGAGCCTTATGTTCTACCAATTCATTGTGAGTAGGTATATCTTTAACTCAAACAAGAAGTAGTAGTGATTATTAACCTATTAATTCATAGTTTATTACAAATATATACATGTGCTTATTAATCAATAAAATTGTTATAACATACGTCTAATATATGTATGTCATTCATGTGCAGGTATTTTCAATGAATATATTTTGGACTTGTTAGCTCTCAAAAATGCAAGTGGAAAACCTCAAGAGGCTGCCAATCTCTTGGTACATTTTAGGGTAACAGACAAGGTCAAATGAATTAAGCCTTCTACTCTTCAGGTGTTGTTAAACCTAGGCAGGTGTACCTATCTGAATGAAGCAGACTTGACTTATGATTATCCTTCTTGCAGTAATTTTTCCACAATGGCAGATGGAGGTGAACAAATGAAATCAAGCTTGGTACAAAATGTATAGCAGTACTTAAAGCTAAATCCTAATATATTTAGTTAACAGATGTAAAGAAAATGAATGAATCTAAATGATGAAATTGCAGAGACCAGTGCCTTATTGGGTATGCGGAGTCAAATGAAATAGAAGTGGGAAACTTATTATGTTAGAAACTCAAATTGTCAGCATATGTTCTTTTTATAACTTGTATAAACATACAAGATTGTGACTACTAAGCTCTACTTTAATAATCTAGAAGAATCTCCCTAATTACTATGATCAACCAAAAGGATTTAATCTCTCCTTGAAAGAACCAATCAATTAATCACACAGATACAACAAATGTGCACTGATAAACTAAAAATAAACTTGTTATATCAATTTAAACCACTAGAAAGAATCAACTTGGAGACAACTTAGAAGTACTTTCCAATAAACTCAACAGATAATTGACACTAGAAATAAACTACCACAACAATTGATTTTCATTGAAATTGCCATTTGAAAACATGCATCATAGTCTCTAATATGAGAACTTTATTCTACGGTATCCATTCCTAATCTACCTACCGTATCTCCTCTAAAATCTCCTCTTTCATTCACAATTGGGAATGAAAATTTATACACTAGCATCAGGAAACACATCGCTTCCAAATCCATGTTGGCCAACCACAGCAATCGGGCAAATCCCATGTTGGCCTACAACTATATTTTAGGAATTCACACGTCAGCCACAATGACAAAGATTTTGTTAATCATCACTGAAACAGTCACCAAGACAACCCTATAAGTATGCCGAACAAAATTATAACGCTGTTAGTCACCCCTTAGTTCTTTGTGTTTCACCATAATATTTTGATATCGGGGAGACCTCTCGTAGATTATATTATGTCATACCGAAACACCCCGAACTCACACATGATCACCGAGACATAACCAACCTCTCACCGAAAGCCATTCGATAGAAACCTTTTGTGTAATACCATCGAGACCGAAGGTCACTCGCCAATACCTCACTCCGATATCGCTTAGTCCGGCCGATACAACTTAAACTCGTTCTGATATGTATTTGCCTATTTGCGATCGACAAGACTAGGTGAGTTTGCCAAGACGTTTCATCAGAGGAAAAAATCTCACTGATGCAACTCCATATATGCCAGTCGATGAGACATAAAGCACTCGGTGAAACAATATACCGAAGAAAAAACTCCCGCCAAAATGTGTGTCCCGCTCCGTCGCCGAAACAAAGTGAAAGTCCTGCCGAACGGAACAATAGATGAATTCTAATCGCCATGACATCAAAAACGTCTTGCTGATAGGAAACATAGATGTATATCAGAAAAATGGATCAGGGAGACCCTTATATTGTGATGCCGATACAAATTGCAATGTGGAATATTCAGTCTTATGTGGATTTTATGGGGCCATAAGGGCAAAATGTGGGTAAAAATATCATGAAGAGAGGAAATTGTGCTCATGGTAGGACTCATTTGGAAAATACATGTGTACGGACAACATAAAAAATCATCAAAAATTTACAGTTCCAACAATGGCTCCATCTGGGGATGAATGAGAGTAAGATCATTACAAGGATCCAGATCTTTGGGTGAGCAGACCAGACAAAAGATGATGAGCAACAAGAAAAAATGGCATGAATGACAAAGGAAATGAATGGAAGAAGGAGATGAATAAGACCCTAAACTACTGTGCATGGAAAATAATTTTAAAGAGGATTAGCAAGAGTTGTCCATGCACTGGCAACCCTTAATCCTCTATGTTTCAACTTCATCAGTTCTGAACAATTATGGTCTGATACTCAAACCATACTTTCCCTTGTCAAATACCTTGTTTTGTCTTAAGTTCATTAGATTCTTTTTGAAAACATTCATGCAACCTGCTCTGTCACTGTTATTAAAATTTCTTAGAGAAACATCATGCTCGGTTTGGCCCAAAATCCCTACACCATTCAACAATTCGAATTCTTCATCATCATGGGACAAACCCCTGTTATCTTTAATATGTAAAATTCAAGTATATTCAATGCAAAATTCCTCATTATCTTTCTCACTGTTATGTATTATAAAACACTTTCCCAGCTATATTGAAAATTGACCATCAAAGTGCTTCTCTTGAGAAACAAAAATTTATGTCATGTCAACACTGTCTAGAACAGGAAAATCTGAAACCTTTTGCACTTCCTTCAAATCATCATTTGGAAACAATACTTGAATATGACTGAAATCTCCAAAATCATGCATGTATGAAACAATCAAATCTAGAACTCTATCATCCTTGGTATGCAGACAAATGTCTTCTCCATATGAGTTAGCACTTCCAAAATCACTTACCTCTTCTTGAATGGACACATGTATTTGGTCAACTCCAAAGGTTTTTCTATCATCTCAACAAAAGCATTGGGAGTCATAAGAATCATTACATAGAGAACCTCTACTGCCAAAAAAAACGTAAACTGGACACAAAACTTCAAAATCATCCTTGTGTACACATCTCTGGTATTCAAGAGTTAGTAAATCTGAAATTTTCTCACTGCAAAGTGAACATGTTTCTACATTTATATTCTTCACTTTTTTCATCATCAAAAAGAGGTCCAAGATCATCAGAGAATGAGAAATCATAAATATTACTAGCACAATCATTTATTCCATCACTTTGTTTGTTTGAAAATATCTCCTCTTTATCATAAAGTGGATTTGAAAATACCTGAAACTCATTCATGGACACACCTTTGCAAAATATCAGCTGATCTTCTTTTAACTCCTCATCATACAATGGGTTTGAAAAAGTTTGGAAACCATTTTCAAATGTACAAACCTCTTCTTCATCAACTATATCTTTGTAGCTTTCAACTGCTGTTGGATGTATTATCTCACTGTCAAATGGAGTTGTGTTGTTCATTGCTTCTTCCTCTCGATCATCACAAGAACTGCAAGAATCACCTTGCTGCAAATCAAAATCCACAAATCCATCTTCACAATCTAAAAATTCACCGGATCCCTTATAACATACACAAGTTTCCCTATCAAAATCTATTATGTAAGAAAACTCTCTTGTATCTTGATCTTCTTCATGCAGGTTGTCACAAGAATCATATTGACTTGCACATGTCTCATCCTCTACTGGCTGCAGTGTATAATTGATCTCCTGATGCTCATCCGTGATATCACCCCTATCAATAAATTTGTTTATTGTATCAAAGGTACATTGTTTTGATGATTCTGGCCAATAAAATGATTCAAGATCCCATGCTCCACCAAATTACATCTTCAACACACCATTGCAGTCATGTGCAACATACTTCTCAATTGGATCAGTATTGACTAACTCTGGCTGGGCTGATTCTATCTTGAAATTGCTAAGATCCACATCACAAAAATAATTGATTTGATCTTGAGGTACAAAATCAACAACCTAGCTCATCCTTGGCTCCCTATACAACCTGACCTCCTGACCATTCACTAGAATAGTTGCATAATACAAATCAAACTAGATATTTCCCCCAACTACTGCTATCCACTATCTTGATAAAAGCATTCCAAACTGAGGAGGGGTATCGATTACTGTTATATCTATATTATAAGCCACATGTGGATAAGTAGCTAGTTTGACTTCAACATTTCCCATGATACCTACCATAGAAATAGGTCTGTTATCCTTTGCATAGCACTTACCCCATTAGTATCAACCCACATGCCAAGCTACTTCATAACTCCTACTTGCATGATATTTATAGCAGCACCAGAGTCTATCATGTAATTCCTCAAAAATTTGTTATTTATGAGCAATGTAGTGAAAAAAGGATCAACTTGTGGAGGAGTTGTTAATACATCACTTAAGCAAACCTCTGGGATATTTACCTTCTCCTGCCTATTGACTGCTTCAATACCTACTTTATTTTTAGAATTTATTATCAATTGAACAACATTGTCTCTGTATTCCTTAATTTTCATCATATCAAGAAGTGGAATAGACATTTTTACCTAAGATAACGCCTGAGTGAAGTCAAAAGAAGAGCCCTCCACCTTAACAATTTTCTTTTGTTCTAAAATTTCTGCTTTATTTTCTTCCTTTTCTCTTTTACTAAGTGGGTCAGGCTTTTGCATCTCTTTGTGTAATTCCTTCACTTCCACCTTTTGGACAAGCTTCTGTTTACCTTCACCATGTTGTTTATTTTTTGCCTTTTTTATAGTTCCTTGTGTCGCCTTTTCTTTCATAAAGATACCCCTGGGGACACCTTCCTCATTTACTATCCTATTTCTCAACCAATATTTACTCTTTGCTTCCTCAACTGCAGCAATAGTTAGTCTCTCTATTTCATCTTTGGTGAGTCTCCTCATAGTGCAGTGAATAGGTATTTCATCAGAATGTGGTTCTACATAATCTTCTTCAGAGTCAGAAAGGACCTGATGTTCAGCCATATGGACATTGTATCTCTGATTTGAAACATCATACTCATAACCTTCATCCTCTGAAGATGAGTACCTCTCCTCAACATGGTGAAAGGTATTTGAAGTCAAATATACTGTGTGATCTTCTCCAGTGTTTTCCATCAACATTCCCTCTTCTTGCATTCTTTGGGATACAACACAATAATCTAGGGAATGTGGCTTATCACAAGCTTCAGAAAAATAATTGTTATTCACCATATAGGTTCCCCTCTTCGTCAATGGATCAGGAGTTTCTTTGCTTCTAGGCCTAGCTGTTATAGGTTTTCCATCCTTCCAGTCTATATTATAAGGCATATCATGCAACCTCAACCTTTCATTCCTGTATGCATTCTCTTGTCTGTACTAATAATTATTGCTTTGTTGAGGATCCCTAGGGTTGTCTCTTTTACTGACTATCACAGTAGCCTTCTTGTTGTTTTCAATTATCAGTGCTATTTTCTATGCTTCAGCCAAATCTCTCGAGAATATATTTCTTAGTTCATACCCTATTTTAGGATCAAATGCATTCAAATAGACACTCAATGCTACATAATCTGGAAACTTTGATTGAGGAGGTACTTTATTTTTCAATTTATTGAATCTTTGATTGAAATCATAAATTGAGTCATTCTGATTTTTTTGAATTCGCATCAATTCATGAAGAGCAACATCTGGTGCATTTAAATTCCCATATTGCTCTGGGAACCGATCCTAGAATCCTTGGAGAGAATTAATTGAGAATGTTGGCAAGATGTTGAACCAATCCCTAACATCTTCAATAGGTGACATCATAAATAGCTTCATGTGTAAATCTTCATATGGCACATCTATGTCTTGGATGAAAACATTGAAACTCTTTAAATGCTCTTCAGCAGTAATTCAATTACTCCTTGTAAACTTAGGCACCAGACCTCTCCAGCTATTATCCATAGGATAAGGGTATAATTGAAAACATGCTAAATCAAACTATCTGATCATTGTTGTATGCTGGTGAGGGGGGGGTTATGTGGGTGCTGATATAATTGGTACATGGGGTTGTTATATTGTGCATTTTGCTGTGGGATATAATGTTGATTATGAGGCGACTGCATATGTTGTGTGGGAACATGAGGTGGATGATTTGGCTGTCCACAGTGATTCCCTGTCTGATTGTGAGGAACCTTTGGTGGATCAGAAGGCCCTGCACCATGATTACCCTGCTTATGAGGTGGCACATACTTTGGGAGGAAACCAGCTATCTGAGTAGTGTTATGAGCATCCTGTAATTTGAATTCTTTCCTTGCTTGTAACATCCAGGCTTTTTCCTGCTCCTCCCTCTCCTTTTTCTTAGATTCAAACCGTGCTTTGACTTCCTCATAAGTCAAAGATTCATAATAATCTTGAGGAATCGTATTCTCATTGATCTAATTTTTATTATTTTCCATTCTTTGTTCACATTCTTGTTGATATCTGAGTCCCCTTGCTTCAAGTCTAGCATCAAACTCAGCATATTTCTGAAAATCGTGAAAAAGATTTACTTTCTCTTCAGGGGTACAAAGTTCTACACTGGAATTATCTCTCCATGTATCATAAGGATTATAAGTTTCACCATGTGCTCTTGATGCTTTATCTTTATCTGTTAGGCACATGTCCTCAATTATCCTTTTTCCCTTATCAAGCTTGTCATCTTTATGTGTCCACTTACTACTGTCAGCAGGAGCTCCAGTATGACCTCCCCTGTATTGAGATCTTCTTCCATTCATGTTTGAACATATGTAATGCTTCTGTCAGAGTTGCCACTCACTTTTCTTAAAAGTGAGAAAATATTTGATATTTCTTATTCCCGGAGGAGTTTGTATAAAGTTTCTAACTCTATGATTTCTGTATAAAGTTTCTGACTCTATGATTAAGGCCCTGATTCTGAATTATTCCCCAGCGGAGTCACCAATTTGTGAGCTCTCAAAAATGCAGGTGGAAAACCTCAAGAGGCTGCCAATCTCTTGGTACGTTTTAGGGTAACAGACAAGGTCAAATGAATTAAGCCTTCTACTCTTCAGGTGCTGCTAAACCTAGGTGGGTGTACCTATCTTAATGAAGCATACTTGACTTATGATTATCCTTCTTGCAGTAATTTTTCCACAATGGCAGATGGAGGTGAACAAATGAAATCAAGCTTGGTACAAAATGTATAGCAATACACAAAGCTAAATCCTAATATGTTCAGTTAATAGATGTAGAGAAAATGAATGAATCTAAATGATGAAATTGCATAGACTAGTGCCTTATTGGGTATGCAGAGTCAAATGAAACATAAGTGGGCAACTTATTATGTCAGAAACTCAAATTGTTAGCATATGTTATGTTTATAACTTGTATAAACATGCAAGACTATGACTACTAAGCTCTACTTTAATAATCCAGATGAATCTCCCTGATTACTGTGATCAACCAAAAGGATTTAATCTCTCCTTGAAAGAACCAATCAATTAATCACACAAATACAACAAATGTGCACTGATAAACTGAAAATAAACTTGTTATATCAATTTAAACAACCAAAAAGAATCAACTTGGAGATAACTTAGCAATACTTTCCAATAAACTCAACAGACAATTGACATTAGAAATAAACTACCACAACAACTAATTTTCATTGAAATCACCATTTGAAAACATGCATCATAGTCTCTAATATGAGAACTTTATTCTATTGTATCCATTCCTAATCTACCTACTGTATCTCCTATAAAATATCCTCTTTCATTCACAATTGGGAATGAACATTTATACACCAGCATCAGGAAACACATCGCTTCCAAATCCATGTTGGACAACCATAGCAGTTGAGCAAATCCCATGTCATCCTGCAACTATATTTTAGGAATTCACACATTGGCCACAATGACAAAGATTTTGTTAATCATCATTGAAACATTCTCCAAGACAACCTTGTAAGTATGCCGAACGAAATTATAACACTGTTAATTGCCCCTTATTTCTCTGTGTTTCACCGTAATATTCTGATATCGTGGAGACCTCTCGTAGATTATATTATGTCATATTGAAACACCCCAAACTCACACATGATCGCCGAGACATAACCAAACTCTCACTGAAATCCATTCGATAGAAACCTTTTGTGAAATATCAGCGAGATCGAAGGTCACTCACCAAGACCTCACTCTGATATCGCTTAGTCCAGCTAATAAAACTTAAACTCCTCCCAATATGTATTTTCCTATTGGCAGTCAGCAAGACTAGGTGAGTTTGCCAAGATGTTTCATCGGAGGAAAAAATCTCACCGATGAAACTCCATATATGATAGTCGGTGAGATATAAAGCACTTGGTGAAACAATATACCGAAGACCAAACTCTTGCTGAAATGTGTATCCCGCTCCATCACCAAAACAAAGTGAAAGTCCTGCTGAATGGAACAATAGATGAATTTGATCGCCATGACATTAGAAATGTCTTGTTGATAGGAAACACAGACGTTTGTTAGAAAAATGGATCGGGGAGACCCTAATATTGTCATGTTGATACAAATTGCAATGTGGAATATTCAGTCTTAGATGGATTTTATGGGACCATAAGGGCAAAATGTGGGTAAAAAGATCATGAAGAGAGGAAATTGTGCTCATGGTAGGACTCATTTGGAAAATGCATTTGTACGGACAACATAAAAAATATCAGAATTTTACAATTCCAACAGGACCTGAAATGGATATTTGTCATACATTATGATCCAAGATTAAGGCATGTATTTGATGAAACATTAGTGGCTATTGAGCAAAACAATGGTGGCCAAAAAAATGATGATGTTGAAGATGGTTATGTTCGGCACAAGAAGACAACAATCCAGAGTTAGATGATGTTATGGAAGACAACAATATGGATGGTATACAAAATGATAATCCAAATACATCTACTAAAAATATGATGGTCTACAATCAAATTTCAATGATGATGAAGATGATGCAGGTCAAGATGAGGATGATGATAATATTAAATACTTGAAAGAACATATGACCATTGACAATGATACACTAGATGACATTGTAGTAGACAATAATGTTAATGACCAAAACTTCTAAATTTTCAAAATTATTTGCAATCCATGTCTAAGAAAGGATGATTATTATGGCCTAAACTTTGAAATGCTTCAGTTACTAATTCAACTGTTAAACTATAGAACTGCCACTCTCCATTATGATTGTATATAACTTGTTTATTAGAAATATTTTATTAACTATAGATTTACTTGATATGTATCTCTAAATTTCTTTAAAATAAGTGCTATAATGGTCTCTTAATGTACATTCAACAATATTGAATTAGACAAATAGAGTCTCATGAGACTCTTATCTTTTTTTCCATTTTTTCTGCCTTATATTATGACATTCCAATAGGTTTTTATCTAGCTACTATAACCCATATGTCTCTATCCACAATAATAAACTCCATCTTAAGCTTCTAAAGCTTAAACTTTGTGCCTAATAACTTCTCCATTTCTACCCTAGATGTGATTGTCATCTCCTCCTATAATAAGATCAAAACCTTCTATGAAATATCACATTTAAATGAATATTAGTAAACAAAATTCCCTATCTAAAACCTATAATTTAAGTTGATAAGAATATTACCAAATGAAATAAAGTAGGGTACAAAAAAATCTTCATAAACTAATCTTAGTAGAGATTATTATGAGAATTTTAATATATTTACATTTAGAAAAAGGGGAAATACATATAAACCATAAACAAAAACATAACACAACACAAATGTAAATGGTAAAAACCCTTTTAGGAGAAAAAATCACACTCAAAAGAGCCCAATTTACTATTTGATAGTCTAAACATATTTATAATAAACTTGAAGGGAAATTTGTTTATAGGATCATCACCAACCAAAGATTTAAAGTGATTCTATTACCATATCATTACCTAGAAATTGATTTATTTAAAATTAAATCTCAAGCATCATATAAATAATTAGTGATTACAAAACCATGATCTAAAACAACCAAAAAAAGTTGCACCCAAAAACCTAGTTAGAAAATAAACACCCAAATCCCAAGATGAGCTCATTAGATTAAAATGGCATATTAATTCCACATGTCATAAATGCATCATAAAATAATCATCGAATTAGGAATTCCATTATGAATTCATGACACATTCACCATTCTTGTGGGTCTATATGTGATAATGGGTCTAATAATTTTATGATGAAGTATGTAGAAAAAAATATACATGGTCATAAAATATGTACATATGTTGAAGAAGATGCATCATAGTCTAAGGATTATGCCATACAACATGGAGTGCATCATTCTTATATATTGGATAGTATGGTCTTGACAAATGAGTTACTGGATGCAAATTTTAGTATTTAAAAATAGGTAATTTTCAAAAAGTTTATGCAATTTAGTATATTTCCTATTGAAATTTATAATTTAGTAACAAAAAAAATGTTCTGATAAATCTTGAAGACTTAAATAACTTGAAAAGGCCACTTTGGAGACAACAAAGTAATAGATAAGCAATGAAAATTGACATAGTAATTGAACACTAAAAATGGTTTACGAATTATAAGTAGTCTGCTCCATTTTATTACTTGAAAATATAAGCATTTGTAACAAAACTTTTTTAATATGATATGGATGGGAAGATTATGCAACCTATCTTCTTACTAATGCCTTCTCTAATAGAATATGATCTGATGATGATGATTTCAAAACTGGGCTCTAGTTTCCTATTTATATGGAAAGAAACAAGCTTTAGGCCCGTTTACAAAAAGTCACATCGCTTTATAACTAAAACATAATTAGCATAAACATAAAAACATTGAGAGTTTGTTGGTGAATGCACACTAGTTCGTTAATCTACAGCAAGCGCCAGTGATCACCTAATACTTGTTCAAGGCTCATGCACCATGATCATGTATCAAAACAATCAAACTCCAGTCCCTTTTACTCCTCTCTTACGTGGCCTGTGCAAAGAACAAGTTAATCTTTGGCAAATGCTCAATGTACCCACTTTTGGAATGAGTTTCTGCATTATGTATAATATCTTTCATGGCATACTCCAATATAAAAACTATTCCAATTTTTCAAGTTGTGTTTTCTTAAGTACCTCAGCTTCATCATTGATTACATCAAGAACAACTGGAAAATAGTGGGTTATCTCATCCTTCCATGTATCCTAATCTTTCAATTCTATTTCCTCTAAGAATTTGGGCAAGGCCATACTCAGTGGCTAACTAAAGTCACTTAACTCCCATGTCAAGATGCTATGGAAATATTTATGGGCTTTCATAAGCTATTGATATTCTTGTAGCACAGCAGTTTTTTCTTCCTTCTTTTCTATGATGTGAGACTCGACTTCATTTTTTCACTCAATCTAGTTTTTTCCAATAATATTGCATATGTTTTATCATGAATATACCAGATTTTTTTAGCATGCATATACATATCTTCAAATCTCATGTTGACTATCTCTGATGCCATTTCAAAGATGGTGGTCTTGAGTTTTCCTTTTAACTCCTCTTGTTCCTTATGAAGTTTCTCATGTTTGCATTTCTAGTATGTAGTTTTTGACATTACTTCTAGCACCTTTCTTTCATGCTCAAATAGTGGGGAGCAGATCCCTGAGGAAGAAGGCGGACTATCTTTTTAGTTTATGAACTCCTTTATCCTTTCAATCTCTTCTATCAGTCCCTTGTTATCCCTTATCAATTTCTGAATTTGATCCTTGGTGAACTTGGCCACATTTACATTCAAGTTAGCAGTTTCCATAGTATCTATCTCTCCTACCCTTTACACCAAAAGATGTCCATAAATTTGAGCATGATCAACAAGGGAAGGCTTTTTTCCTGGCGGGTAAAGTGCCCATATTTGTAAAGTAGTATTATCAAGATTATATCCTGATCTAGTATAGATCTTATCACTAGCTTCATATGTCAAGTGCAAGGTTTTTTTCTTTCTCTTTAGAAAGTTTTCAAACACATCTGTTGAACTGATATCCCACCCTTGAAGGAGCATAACCACAGCTTCTTGCAATAATGCTCTTCCTCTCTCAATAGTCATGTTCTTCATCTCTCTATCAATTTCATGTTGAAGCTCTTTCAAAGCATATGTTTCCTTTTTAGATTCAATGTCTTTTATTCTTTCCCTTATACTCATAGATGAAAGCCTTAAATTCTGAAGTTTGGACAAATGCATTGTCTATAATGAGTTCCTGACTAGCACAGTGTCTCACATCATCAAATAGCTCATTGGAAGCTTCAAAGGTAATCACACTCCTTTCCAGTAGCATTTCATAATGGGGAATAATATGAGTGTTAATCTATGTGACCTCTTCTTCCTCTTTAGTGTCATCTTCAACCATGATTGGGGTGTCAACTGAGAAGCTTACCTTTGGAGTAGGCTGTGGTGACAGATGGCCCAATGGTGTTATATTTTCTGCTTTCCTTCTAGAGCCAAAATTTCATCTCTTCTCAAATGCCACTAGAGGTACATCCTTTATTATTTCTTCTTCATGCAGAAGCAATTGCTCAACTCTTTCCATAGGGTATCAAATTTCATGAAAAGCTTCCACATAGGTTGGGTTATTATTCATTCTCCAAGCCTCAGCCATAACAATTCTATTGTATTCATTTATCCTTATTATCACTTGACTTTCCTCACAATTCCTGATTATATCATCCACATGGAACTAATGAGCATATCCTTTCAGTTTTTGAGAAATCTTGGCATCATAAATCAAATGTTCAAGGTCAAAAAAATTTCTCTTGTTTCCCACTAACAAGCCATAATAATCTAGCTTGCTACCAACCAAGTCATACCTTGAATCAGCAATAATAGTGAAGTCACCAAAACAAAGAGTGGAAGGCATGAAATTTTTCCTTCCATAGCTTTTCAAATGCATGAAGGTTGAGTAAGAAAATTGTCTTATGATCTCTAGGTATGCAACCCTATCTGGCACAATTTTAGGTAGTAAATATGGTGTTTCCTCAAATCCATATACTCTAATGATAGTACAATCTCGAAACACATACCCATCTCCTTAGTTGTGATTTATTTTTCCATTATGACCCTTCTCCTTTGGTTGGAGGAGCCTTTTTACTTATGGGGATAGATTATAGTCACATTTGTGGCCAAGTAATTTGTTTAAGGGTTTGACAAAATGTTCTTCAAAGTACAAGTGGTGGGATCTCCCACATCTACTATCCCAAACCGATGTCCACATTTGCACTGGTCTAGAATTACCATCACCATACAAATATTTTATTCTCAATTCTTCTCCCAATATTCCCATCACTTGTCCTTCATACAATATCATATGCATAAGAAGTGAATAGTGTTTGAAGCAAATAGCTTCACTGTTGTTCTTAATAACATTAAGAGCACTGCTAATGGCCTCAGATAGATACTTTGCATAGTCATAGGGCTTGGCATCTTGGCTTTAAATGTTTTCCGCCAGAACCATGGGAGCTATATTCAAGTTAGTAGGGGCATCAACTCCCAATACTTGGCCAATTGAATAGTATGTGTATTGATAGTATTCTTCAAAGAAATCTACAAAAAATGGGGGCCTTTCATCACTAGAAAATCTCCTAGGTTGATTCCCTAGACCTTTGGGCCTATGCAGAGACAACTTCCACCTCTTATAGCTTGTATCCATAGAGTGATACTCTTCCAACAAGTATCCCATCCATAATTTAATCTTTAGGAAGGTGTCCAATTGGAAAACCATACAAATACAATCCCATGTTATAATCATAAACTGTGACCCATCGTGTAAGTGAATTGCCCCTTTTTTGGAATTATAATTCTTTGCTAGTTATTTAATTAGTTCTACATTCACAAAAAAAATTGGCATCACAAGTTTTCCTAGATTTAAATTCCATGGGTCAAAACTAGGCTATATCTGTACTTCTTCCTATAGTGATAGATGAACAAGTCATAATCCCTGTGCAGAGACCACACATCTCCCAAATTCTTGTGCTTGTCCTCTAGGGTCTCACATGATAGGTTTAATTGAGTTGTTCTTTCTTTTTTCCCAGACCTGGGACACTGGTCTATTAAGTCTTAATTAAGCGGCCTATTTTTTTTTTGCCTCTTTCCTCTTATTTTCTCTAGGGTTTTATCCATTTTAACCCTAACTATGTTGTAATTCAAGCTATCTTCAAAAAATTATGTTCAGTTGAGCCAAGATGTACTTGAATGAATTTAGGAAATTCTGAGTTGCTCGCCTTCGTCCAACTCTGTCCTCTAGATACTTAGCCACAATTCATAGTGAATTTTGATCCTTAGAGGTTGTATTTATCAAAATTCAGCATGCTCGAGCCAGATCTGGTTCATAAATGGCACTCACACCATCATTCCTATCAACTTGTAGATTAATAGTAGTTGTCTCTTCGATGACATCTATATCTCTCTTTGATATATCCTTGACTATATTTTGAGAAGAATCTAAGAGACATTTAGATTTCTCTCTTAGATATTTACATTTCAGTTTCTTCCCTTATGGTCCCCCTTTTGTCGATGAGATTGGTGGATATCTCTTGCCGACAAGTCTATGTCTCTTCGACATATCCTTATCTCTTCCTTTGGTAGTATTACTTGCTAATGATCTCTATGTGACTTTTTCATGTTGAGGAGACCCATGGTCACCTCTCTCTGATGTCTCTTAGTCTCATGGATAACATGTGTTTACACTTGTGCTAGGATGTCGGGGAGACGTTTGATATTCTATGATTGATACTCCTCTATCTCATCAACATATCCTTGTTAGGATGTTGATGAGACCTTGTCCAATGTCTTTTCGATAATTCTATGTCTCACTGATAATATTCTCCTTGAATTTCAAAGAGACTCTCTTCTCTCCTTGATAGGTTGATGTCTTTTCAACATTTCCATTTGTCCATGTTGTTTTATTGGTGACCTATCATTTATTTTATGATAATCTCTCGATGTTTGAGAGAAGTTTTATTATTTCCTAAATGTTGAATGCTCCATATAATTTGTTGGTGAGACATGTTAGATTTTCTCCTTAACATGTCCAAGTCTCTTAGACATCATTCTTTAGGTTGGCGAGAAGACATTTGAATATGTCTCTTAGACATTCAAGAGTCTCATCTACATTTCACATCAACCCTTTCTACTTTCGTCGAAGACACTATGGTGAGACTCTCTTCGATAGCATTGTCTTGGTGACATGCCATGTGCTGCTATGGGAAAGCTTCAAATAGGGAATTCACTTTAGTGTTATGACCAAGGGCTTTATTTGGTGGTTTATATTAGTGTTAGCGATTATGAAATGGAGATGGGACATATAGTGAGTTTGGGAAGATGGGTGAAAATGGAAGTATGCAAAATAACCAAGGTGGATTTTTGGCTCCAATAGGACCTTTAATATTATGAAACATTAGTGGTACTTAGTTATCAAATTTCATTAAAGGATAAGTTTTATTAATTTTAATCATTATGTATGTAAATAATGTTATTAATATTTTAGTACATGAAAGTTGGATAGTGGGAAGAGCGAGGAATCTTTGGGTTTTGAAATTCACATACATTATGCTTTCAGAGGACAACTTGACTACCAACCCTCTAAATCCGTCAGGAACATTGAAATGTTGAATTTTGAATTTTGTGTGAATTAAATGAACACCTACAATGAATTACCTGGCTAGTAGTTGAAAGGATGTAGAGGAATTAAATAGGCAACTAACGATAAATGAAGATCAACATATGGCTTCCTATTTATACAGTGCTTCGGAAGAGCATTTGGTATCAAAGATGGACACTTTGGTGAAGCTGAAGAGCTCCAAGGAGACTGCCTTCCTAGGATACATTTTTTATAAACTCCTAAATAATAATGCCACAAGAAGGATTTTTTGTGTCTAGAGGTTGTAAGAATGGTGCTCAGGAAGGGCTACTGCTTCTCAAATAATCGAACTTAGGCCAATTCATACATTTCTTCCCAATTCCTAGCTTCACTGTTAGACTTGAATCTATCAAAGGAGAGATGTCTGTTGCTACTATGAACGGTCTTCAAAGGTTCGATTATGGTTAGGGACATCAACACAATCATTGTGGCCATGCCAAAAGTTGGACTCATGTGGCCAGATGACATGGCACACATGTTTTAGTAGGGTGTAGGTGGAGTGGCATCCATTCATACTTGACTTGAAAGGCAATGAGTTGTAACGACATAGGAGATGGGTCTCTATTGGCTATAAGTTCTTAAGCTGGTGGTTGGGGTTGGATGAGGTGGACGGTTTGCAATGGTGTCATGCATTTGCAGAACTGGTGGGCTTTGGTCACTCCTATGAAGATGCTTAGGAGGTTAGATGGTGGAGGGATGTGGTTATGTTTTGTTTTTACATGTCAATTCTATGTAATTACTAGGTTAACTGGGGAAAATTTTATTGGCTAAATGCCAAATTTTGAATTATATTTTGGACCCACCTTGGGGATGGGCTAACTTGATGCAGTTTTTAGATCAAATTAATACAAAGCATGAAGCTTCAACTGCATATTATGTATCAAATGTTATGAATATTTTTGTCAAATAATTTTGTTCCTATTTTTAGTTAATGACATCATCACATACTCTTCTAGGATATGGGAATTGCTATGGAAATTTTATCTCCTATGGCTCTCACATTGATATGAGCTAGTAATATAAATAACTTCATGTAATTTTTATTTTATCTAACACCACTTAGTGTAAATAAATGATATTTATTTTTAGTTTGATTTGTTTCTTCATTCTTTCCATAAGAGGAGGCAACTCCACTTTGTGAACCTAGCCCATCTAGGTAAATGAAGAGAAGTAGAGGATAACTAATTTATGGCAAGTGATTATTTACTTATTTCATTTTTTTCAAGATTTCTATACTATTGTATATATGGTTTAATTGCATTAATAGGTGAAGCTAAAAAAATTATTGAGCCTAGGAAGTCTATTAATTGGAAAAGGAGAGCTACCAATTATGATATTGATTCTCCATATTCTTAACAAAGAAATATTCATTGATCATTTAATGACACTCCATAATTACATATATTTTCACATTTATTATATGCCTTCATGAAATGTAGATGTAGATTTTTATTCTAATGTATATCATTGTATATACATATATGGATTTTTATGTATGTATTTATATTTTACCAATGTGTACAATTGTATTCCTATATGAATTTTTTTAGACATTCATCAAATGCATATATGACATTGTAGACCTTATGACACTATATGACATTGTCAAGACATTATGCATACCTTCATGGCCTTATTGAGATCTATATATATTGCAATAATTGAAGGCTTAAATGGTTTAAATTATTTGAGTGGTTTGAAAAATAAGGATTAATATTAATTGTTAGGAGTGACAATAAATTTTTAAAATGGTTTCAACACTAACTACAAACTTAATATTATTTTTATAGTTAATAGTGATATAAATATATAGTGCCATCACGATACCCTATACATTGGACCCTCAACCCTAATCCCTCAACCCTCTACCCTCATCCTTAAACCCTCAAGCCTCAACCCTTAAACCCTCTACCCTCTACCCTCTAATCTACCCTATAAATTAAACCCTCAACCCTCAATTCTCAACCCTCAACCCTTAATCCCTCAACCCTCAACCCTTAATCCCCCAACCCTTAAACCTTCAACCTTCTACCCTCTACCCTCTACCCTCAAGTACCCTTAAACCCTAATCCGACGTCAACCCCTATACCTCAACCTCAACCCAAATAATCTCAACGCCTCTACCCAATCCTCCCCTAAACCACCCTCCACTAACCCTCAACTTGACCACCCTCCACCCTCCTTCTCAACCCTCTCAAATCCTCCCCCACTCTCTAAACCCTCAACCCTACCCCCAACTCCCCTCTTTCTACCCAACCCCCCCTACCCTCTCCCTCTACCCTCAAACCTCAAACCCTCAAACCCAATCCTCATCTTTCCTTAACCCCTAACTCTCTACCCTAATCCCTCCCTTAATTAACCCTCAACCCTTATCCCTCAACCCACTTAAAACCTTCAACCCTTATACCCTGTACCCTCTACATTGGAACCTCAACCCTAATCCTTCAACCATATACCCTCAAACCTAGTTGTACCCTAAATCCTCTACCCTCATCCCTTAACCCTCAACCCTAAACCCCTAAACCCTAAACCAACCTTAAACCTTCTACCCTCTACCCTCAACCCTAATCCCTCAACCCAATACCCTAAACCCTAAACCATTAAACCTTCTACATCCCCCTACCCTCAACCCAATACCCTCTACCCTCGAACCTAATCCCTCCACCCTAATCCCTCAACCCTTAAACCCAAGTAAACTCTCAACCCTTATCCCTCAACCCTCAACCCTTAAACCCTCAACCCTCAAGTACCCTTAAATCCTAATACCTCAATCCCTATACCCTCTACCCTATACATTGGACTATCAACCTTAATCCTTGAACCATATACCCTCAACCATCTACCCTCAACCTTAAGCCCTTAACCCTCAACCCTTAAACCCTAAACCCTTACACCCTCTACCCTATACATTAAACTACCCTCAACCCTTAATCCCTCAACCCTCAACCCTTAATCTACACAAAGTACTGTGGTAAAGGAAAAATTTTCTTTGGTTATGATTATCTAGACAAATAAATGGGTATATACAAAGGGAATGCTAGTGATAGTATGGATCTTGTCACAAACATTGTTGCATTTCATGTTAATTACAATGAAAAATCAAACGCAGTAGATCTTTTGATGCAAGTGAAATCTAGGTAAGCAACTGAAGGCCAATGATTATTGGGGAAGGAAATTTTGTTCTAACACCCTTAATCCCTACTAGATCATAATAATTATTTGCTAAAATAGGTGCTATATAAGGAACTAAATTAGGTGTTGAAATAAGCTCTAAAATAGGTGCTAAATTAGGCATCACATCAGGCACTAATATGGGCACTAATGTAGATGCTAACCTAGGCACTAATTTAGGCATTAATCTAGGTGCTACTCTAGGCGTTAATTTTTGCGCTAATCTTGGCACTAATTTTGACACTAATGTAGGTGCTAATTTTTGCCTAATTTAGCACCTACTTTTCTTGATTGGTGCAAAAAATACTAAAAATAGCGCCATCTTGATAAATAGCGCTAACTTTTTCAAAGAATTGGAGAAATATACATTAAAACATTGGGTGGAAGCAAAAAATGGAGCAAAAAAGGAGCTAATCATAGGGATTTATTGTAGTGAATTGCACATAAAATAGATAACATTCAAACCAGAAAACCTAGGACTCACTCAAAATTTTCTACTTTCTGAGAATTTTTTGTTGTGTATTTTTCACCAATTGAACACTTCAAAAACCCTAACTGGGACTCATATGCCCATCTAGGTGATTTAGTCCCATATCATACCTAAAATTTCCTTTTACAACATTAAATTCATCATTTATTTGTTTTTGAAGGTTGTTGTTAGCTATCTATTTCAGTTTGTTGAATTTCTATTTCGTTCATTTTATTAGATCTAGCTCAGTTTCATTCAATTATTGCATAGCTTAATTTCAATTTTTTTTTTTACAAAAAATCATTTTTATATTGTTTCATAGTGTAATCAACAAATTACCTTGTATAGAATCTGAAAATTGTATTTACACATTACATTCTCAATCATTGCATTGCATTTTAAGTCTCTTTCCATTTTTAGTTTTTATATATTACTTTTCACAAATGTTAGTATATGTCTTTTCCAAGTTTTTAAAGAAAAATTTAGTCAATAAACATGTTATTCATTCATTCAATACATTTCCTAGTTATGAGAGTCTCTTAGTGCAAGAAATTGAAAATGTTGACACTTGCCTTAAATCTACACCCCCTCCTATCTCTCCTATTTGTGGGAATGATGTGATAGAAGAAGATGGAAACATAGAAAATCATGATAATCATAGTTTCTCCTCTCCTAATACCTATCCTACATGTGACCAAGGTATTTCGGTGTTAGAAGATGCACTCATTGAAACAAAGAGAAATGATGTGAGGGAAATGCCCACTATTCTCCTTTTCCCACTCAATAATGTCCTAGGAATCCAAATTGGATTGACTATCAACCTTAAAGGTGAGCCAATTCTCAAAAAGGAAGACCTAGGAAGGGGTTATTTAATCTTTGAGGGGTTCACCACCAAGAAAAAGATTGGAAAAGACAAGTAAACATTCAACACACAAAACCTAGTAATGTAAGCTAAATGATGGATGTAAATGATGAAACAACAAGTTAGGATATGTGTATCTGGGAAGTCTAGAAATGTGATGAGGATTTTGGAAATGAAAAATTGTTGTCAAAATATGCTATGGATGACTAAGACACCCTTACCATTGTCTTAGTCTTGCTGCTATTTTTCAAGGAAAATGCAGAATCCTCAGATACCGAAACCAAATCTAAATGAATCTATGAAAAATACCTTTGGGAGGACTAAGATGCCCTACACGGCGACTTAGTCCCATCTAGAATTTCTGAAATATCTGAGTGTGTTCCTAAGGCTCAATGTCTACACTTCCTTCTTCTCAGATCTCAGGTCTTGAAACTTTCAGATCTGGCCCATAGGTGGGTTTCCATGAAGATGAAAATTTTTCAATGCAACTTCACAACTTTGCAACTTTACACTTGAAATGATCTTCAAGTCTTCAACCTAAATCTGCAATCACAAACATGCAAGAGGGGAAAACCTTTTTGATTGTTAGTAAATGGGGGTTTTCCTTGGTCAAACCCCTTATTGGTAGTTAAACCTTGAAATGAAATGAAATGAAGGAGGGAAATGATGAATGAAAAAAGTGTTATGTTGCAACTCACCAAACCCTTGCTATGAAGTCAACAAACTTGTGTGAAGTGACTAGCTTGGATATAGATCTTGAATCAAGGGAATGCTTGATGGATATGGACTTGAATTGCTTTCTTGAATGAAAACACTACATCACAAATGCTACCTCCAGAAACACATATGATGCAAGAAGATCTTTGATATGATGTTTGAATCTTGATGATGGCTCCAAATTCTTGATGAATTGCTCTTGAATGCTTGAATACTTGAATGCTTGGATGCTTAGATTGCTTAGATATGAAAAATGAGTGAAAGAACCTTGTATCTATACTTATCCATGCTTAATATCCAAAAATTACACCACAACAAGCTGACATATGAATTCATTAATTAAAGGAGGCTAAATCTTGCCAAGATTTGAAATTGAATCCCAAAAATTACTTAAGGGGGACTAAGACACCCTAAGTGGTGTCTTAGTCTAGAGGCATGAAACTTGGGGCACAAACTCCAAAAAGGGGCCCATTTAAGGTGCCTTTGAAATCAGGGTCCTGTTCTGTAGTTTTGCACACACACCCCACTTGGAGTAGGGACCCTCTTTTCATAATGTCTTTGACCTTTGGTTTTATTGAATTTGTCTTTTCGAGGTCTTGAGATGTTGGTCTTGCTGACTTTTGTCTTGCCTTGAGGTTTGAATTGGTTAAATTTGGGTTTTAATGAAAATTTGGGTTTTGACCTGGGTCTGGGATTTTCCAGCTCGGGCGGATTTTTCGGGTCCTAGTTCATTGTCTAGTTACTACTGAATTACCTGAAATCCAGGTTTCTGATTGAATCCAGGATTTTTCGGCTCGGGCGGATTTTCCCGAACTACGTTAAAATCTTGAACTTTGTTAAAACCCCAGTTTCTGCCATATCCGCAAAATTTGTGCTCATCTGGATTATCCGTTTGGCTTGGTTTTTTCCAAAATTCTGTTCTGGGCTCAGGATTTCGGATTTCCTTGACATGTCTTGTCGCTCATTAATGCTTGAAGTACGTCTAATTAGGTGAGGGTTCGGATAGATTTAAGGCCTTTTGGGCATCATTTTGATTTCATTATTCACTTGCTATTTGCTCTGGTGTTTGAGATTCTTCATTTGAGGTTTTGATTGCTAAATTCGAGCTGCTTGTGTGTGATTTGCTTGAGCGCTGGTTGAGTTTTTTGTCGCTAGGGCACACTATTTCTCAATCACTTCCCCGAGTTCGAGCTTTATCCAGACTGATCCATGGTAAGTCATTGCTGGCCCCTCTTTTGTCTGCACTTTGATTGAATCTTTTGAGTCGATTGGTAGTCATTTCAGGTCGGCCTTTGCCTATTTTATTAGTTTGTATTTATCAAGCTAGGGTTCAACCTACCTCTTCACTAGATTTTGTAATCCGCACCATGCATGCTTTCTCTTTCCAATTAAATGTCGGATATATCAGTGTGGATGGGCGTTCTGGGTAGGATTTTTCCTTCTAGGCGCATAATTTGCTGTATTCGGTGGAGGTTAGGGTTTCCGTGCATTTTCCAGAATTTGCTAAGTTTGATGGATTTCCTACGATTTGCATATCTTGTGCCTAGTTTAAACCCGCTCATACCTTGAGAAATCTCAGTGTGCTTTAGCCTGATCATTCCGAAGGATAGTGTTTCAAACTTTGAGCTTACCCTGGTTTTCATGGCGGAGGTCGGGTCATTAAATTTAGGGCATCATTGTTTTTCCATGAAGATTAGTCATTTGAGAGTTTTGGAAATTCATATTCATGTGTGTTTGAAGTTTTGCTTATTGGCATCGATTTTGAAACCATTAGAATCCAAAAGGGAGGTTTGCATGATCATCTGATTAATATTGTTCGCGCGTTAATGACCGTTGGGTTTTCGAGGTGTCCGCAAAATTTCTGTGCGCCCGGATTTTCCCAGTTTTTTGCCAAGTCCGTGGAGTATAATGAATTTTGGAGTTTCGAGATGTCTGCGGAAATCTAGCCTGCCCAGATTTTTCTGATTTCCTGCCTGGTTTCGTTCCTTTTCAATTTTTGATGTTAGGGGTAATGGAGTAAATGTTAAATGATGATTTCTTGCTGCTAATGGATGAATTTCATGATAATCACATAACCTTTTGTCCGTACTAATGATTTATTTGGTGAATGATGTCTTGGCAGTAGGAGTCCGTTTGGGTCGAATTTCTCTGAATTCCGTCCTAACTGGATTTTCCCAGGTTGCTTCATTTTTTCGGATTTTCAAAGATTGACGATTTGTGATCGATCTTAATTGCTTTATGTGGTTTTATACTAATCCTCTAATTGGAATATGTATGATAATTGGGTGCTCATGAGGTTCTTTTGTGAATGCAGGCTGAATCAAGCAAGGCTACTGCAGGAAAGTCCAAGGGTGATACTGAAGGGTCCTCCATTTTAGAGGTAGAAAGATTAAGATTGGATACCAAGAGTCAGCTGCTTGACAGAAAAATAGCTTTCATGTGGTCTGAGGTCTCTGACACCAATGTAGGGGCATGGAGATATGAGGAATTCAAGGCAAGAACAGCTCAGAAGGATCTATCGGTCCTGAGAAAAGGAATGATGAAGTCCGGACTAGTTCATGTGGCAGGATTCCCTCCTGCAGTCCAGTGTTATGAGTTGATATTAGAATGTGCCCGGCAATATGATTTGGACACACAGAGGGTTGTTAGCACCGAAGGGAGAGTCTTGGCAAATTTTAATCCCATTTCTATTGCCCAAGCTTTTGACATGTCAGATTTTCCATCTGTGTGTGCCTTGAACATGGATTTGGCCAAAACCTACTATGAGGATGAGCCCACCAAAGCCCAACAAATGATTAATTCTTGGTTGGAGAAACCAAAGTCTCACTTTTCCAAACTGCCCAAGCAATTACACAGGGTCAAATTTAGATCAGACATATATGATGCAATCACATTATTGAGCAGAGCGGCCAGTTTAAAGAGTGCTAGAGTGTTGGAAAATTGGATGGTCCATGTGATCAAAAAAATTTAAAAAGGTATTAACTACCATTGGGTAGGACTCATAAGTGCAATAATTGACAGGCAGTTAAGAGATGTGTTAGAAACAAAGAAGTTTACCATGTCTTCCTATGTGATGTATGTGTTGGCTAGATTCTACCCATATAGGGGTTTGAATCCAAAGGGGACATTTGGACAAGATATAGTCTATGACATATACCCAGAATTGCACCTAGGACATCAGGATTTTAGAAGGGAAAATGATGCATTTACAATGCATATCACTAGGATGCTTCAAAATGCAGAGCATGTGAGATTGTCTGATGGAGAAAAAGAGCTGATAAAGAAATATGGAGCTTGGTTCATACAGTTTCCCACCTTCTCCTACATCATAATTGACGGATGTCAAACTGCTCCATACAGGTTGCCCAGGTACCCTACTGACCACATTGTGCTGTTGGAGGTTGTGAGACAGATATGTGAATTTGATGCAATTGTTAAAAAGGCAAAGCATAAAACAGGGTTTGGTGGAGATTTCCCTCTCAAAATTGGTATAGCTGAGGTGTGCCCTTCCATCCAATCAGCGCATGTAGCAAGGGATGAATTGGCTGCTTATGGTTTCTCTTTCCACTCTAAAAGGACAAACTTTGATATCACCGGGGAAGCATAGAAGAAGGCCACCAAAGAATACCATCACAAGGATGACCTAGAGGACTACTGGGAAAATATCAAAGATGATTTTGAGGCGAGGAAGAAAAGGTACTCTAGGCTTCCATTTGATGTGATTAGGCTATACAATGTAAAGTTGATTCCTGACTAGTTGGAGGATGATGGGAATCTGGTGCAAGATCATGCATATGAGTCTGTCAAGGACAGGTCCATTGGGAAGATAAATTGGGCTGAAGATGAGGTAACTGAGTTGGAAGACTTGATGGCCCCTGTCATGAAGTTTACCAAGTCATGGTTGAATCACAAGGTTTGGGAATTGGAAAGTGAGAAGGTACCCTGTACCTTCAATTTAATGGGAAATCTAAATCCTCTGTCCACCTCAGAAGAATCTAGGGAGGATGATCCAAAAGGGAAAACTAAAGTGAGCTCACCCTTCAAGATTAAAATCAGAGGCCCAAAGGAAAGTGATCCGGAGAAGAAAAGAAAGCCAAAGGGGAAGAAAAGAAGCAAAACCTTGAGAATTGGTAAGTCTACGAAGGAGGAGGAACTTGAGAAGCCAGAAGAAGAAGATATTCCTCCAAAACCTAAAAGGGAAAGGATAACTAGAGCTTCAAAGAGGAAGGATCAAGAGACTTCCAAGGATGAGACAAACCCTCTAGTTGTTGATGTGGAGAGTTCAGGAGAAAAAAATAAGGTTTATTCAAGGAATTCAAGGACACCATCTCCTAAGGAGACCATACAAAAGGAAAATCCTCACCCAATGGTGTCTACTGTGGAAGAACCAAAGGCCACTTCCCCTTTGCCAAGTGTACCTGAGCAGGAGACCCCTGAGGAGCATGAGACTAGTGGAGAGGCTAAACTGTTCAAGGAAGGAGAACTGTTTGGTGCAACAGCTGAGCTTGAGACTGAGGATGTAGAAATGCACCCTTCTCCACTAGTGCAATATGAGGATTCTCTGGTGAGTAGCAAAGATAATAGATCCCCTGAGAAGGAGGATATCCCTGTTAGAACCCCATCACCTTTGCAAGAAGAAGAACCTAAATTGGGTAACTAGGGTGATCAGTCCCCTGAGAAAGGAAAAGATGAAATAGCAGAACAACATGAAGAGGCCAAGACAGAAGAAATCCGGGTGGATCCTGTTGTCCCGGATTGGTTGGAAAAGGAGATTACAGGGAAAAAACAAGTCATTGTTGAGGACACCCCCCTTGATTGGGATGAGATGCTAGCCAAGATTGGTAAAGGTAAGAAGAAGAAGAAGGTAGCCAAGGTAGTTTCAAAGATTGAAAAAGATGAAGTAAATAATAGGGTTATCCATATTGCCACCCTTGCTACTAATCAGAGTAAAGATGAGGTCACAGGAAAAGAGTATAATGTGTAGACCATCAACCTTGGACCAGCTTCTGTGGAGCAGGATATTGAAGAGTATGAAGGGTCTAGTGTAGTAATAATTGGAAGATTAAGGAAAGAGACACAGTCCAAACATGAGCTTAAAAAGGAGAATGAGAGACTTAAGAAGTTCCTAGAAGACTTGATGAAGCCTTTGCAATTCCTTCACCCATCTTCCTCTGCTGCTCCTAGTTTCTTGCCCAAGGAAACCATTTCTGAAATTGAAAGGATGAAGACTTCTACCTAGACTGCAATGGATTGGTTGAAGGATGTCCAAATGAAAGGAGATGATGCAATAAAGGAAATCCTTTCAATTGGTAAGGATGCAGTAAGAGCCAAGGACTTGTTAGAGCATGTTCTATCTCAAAACAAGGAGGATATCGACCTTCTATTGAAGAAATCTAAAGTGATCATGGAGTATGGTAAAGATCAGTTGGCTGAAAATGGAATCCTTCCTTCATCCATACTCAATGAGCCTTGGGAATGGTTTGAAGCTTTGAAAATTCGGCAGAAGGCCATCAGGAAGATCCATAAATGAAAGAAGCAGATAGATGGTGATCTGACAAGAGTTTATGATGGATGTATTGCATTATTTGAGATAATGACTGGCAGGAGGAAGATTGCTCCTAAGTATCTGAGCCTAGAACAATTAAGGGAATGGTGGCATGATGTCTATGCCCCTGATTCTGAAAATGTTATAACAGGGCACCAATTGGATGATGCAGCAACTTACTTGGCTGTGATGGATAAGTACCAGGTGCACAAAGGTGATTGGGATAAAATTGTTAAACAGTCAAAAGAAGAGATTGGCTCCATCGAATGTCAGCTCAATATTTTTCCTTTTCCACCCATCGCCGAGCTAGATAGAGTATTTTTGAGGGTTCATGGATCATTGGCTCAAAATAAGGATAAGGGAGGTAGTAGTTAATGCCTATTTTGAGATTTGTGCTTCCCTATTATTATAGGGCATGTATTGATCTGGGCTACATTGAGAAATGTGTTCGAGCCGACCTTGATGATGTATCGGCATTTAATGTGTGCCTTATTTTGAAATTCCTGAGGCCGACTTGTTTTGGCTAATTTATTTTGTAAATGTTTGGTTGGGCCGACATGTTTTAAGGATTCTCTATAAAAGGCATTCCGACCTCATTGTAAAAGAGTGAGAATTAGAGAGACAGTTGATGTAGAGAAGAGCTAGAAAGAGTTAGAGAATTTTGTAGTAGAAGTAATTGTTAGCCTCTTGAAGAAAATATTGTAACAGAATAGTGGAATTGTTGCTGCATTTTGGTGATCTAATACAGTTGAAGGCATTGTGGTTTTCCTGATGCAATCTTTTGTGTTAGTTTATCTTGCATGGTTCCTGTTGTTTCATCTTCCAAATTGCTTAAAGATCTTGGGTTTAGTGTTTAGAATTAGATTAGTTCTGTGAATGATGTTCATGATTTCATATTTGGAATGTTTGTAGGAATCTATGGTCTATACTCCCAGTAACTATCTGATTGTAGTAGGCTGGTGAAGTCAACCTGGACCATACATTTATTTGTGCTTAGTTCGATTGTGGATGAATATCTATAATTTGAAAATATATATACCTTAGAAGATTGCACCGTTCTTGTGATATTGCATTGTGGGTTAAGCAAGAAATGGTTATTTGAGATTGGTCCATTCTAGATATCTGTCATTTGCATTGTTGATCCTAGAGGTAGTTTAGATTTTACTATATCTTTGCACCCTTATCTTTTGCTATTTCTTTATCATTTGGTTAGATTTAGGATTTAAGATCATTATATTGCAAGATATGATAAATTGGGAAGAAATAGTTTGCTTGTAGTAAGGTCCGATTGTGATTACCAGCATTTTCACATATTATCTAAGTTGTTTATGCATTGTCATGACCTGACACCTGAGAGACCTTGGGGTGATTTTCAGTAATTTATTGTTGAAGATAACCTTTCAAGAGAGATAGGATATTGTATTCTGTTTGAGTTGTTGTTGTGCAGAAAACACCATCAACAAGTCCCAAGACCTTTGAGGGACAAAGACGCCCTAGGTGGTGTCTTAGTCTCAACCCAAAAACCAAGGACACAGATAGAATCATTAAATTATCATTTATCCTTTGATGTTTGTCAGGATTAGCCATGAAAATATATAGTTTATTAGGCTTGTGGATGTAAAATAGGACCAATTAAGACATAAATAAGGATAACTAAAGCAAGGAAAGCCCAAACAACTGTGAAAATGCAAGGGTATGCATTTTGCTACACTGCATTTAGGCTCCACTTTAGTGAGAGGATGATTTTGCTTCAAACTCACACTAAAGTAGCCAACCACACAATCAAGAGGGTTTCGTAAGTATGAATGTTAGTAAGATAGGATGATAATAACCAAGAGGGTGGCCAAGTCCCCAAGATCAAGATTGTATGAAAAACCAACATAAGCACAAAGGAACATGCTTGCAGCTGATATATGAATCCATAATCATGTTGCAAACATACACCATCAAAGATAGAAAAATGAAAGAGCAAAAAGAGAAATGCAATGGATCAAGGTTCAATCGACCGTTGAACATACTGTGGACCAGGTCTAGGATGTTTGTTCAAAAATAGGTTTACAAGTGGAACATGTGGTCCACTATGCAAACAAAATGCATGCTCACAAGGGCTAGTGAAGCTAGTTGTCCACTCAATGAGCCCCAATAGGTCCATATCAACATCATACCCCATGACTATGAGAAGGAGAAAAAGAATAGAGCATTGCTCACAAGGGCTAGTGAAGCTAGTTGTTCACTAGGTGAGCCCTAGGGAACCATATTAAAGCCATACCTCCATGAATTTAATAAGGCACAAAAAGATAAAATGCAACACAACAAGAAAGAGGGATGTTCGAAGGGATTTTTCTTAGTTCATGGGAGGTCTTAATCTTATGGGGCATCATTCCTAATGTCTCCAAGAGAGGATCAATCAAAGGATAAAAGATTCATATCTTAGGGAATATCATGCATCGCATCACCACTAAGAAGAATGTAATATGCTGAGATAGATCAAGCTCTTGAAGGACATTACTCCCAATGTGAACACAAAGAGAAAACACATCGTATGAAGTAAGAAAATCACATCAAGGAACATTGAAATAAAATTCCAAAATAATGCCAATGTACATGCCCCTACTTTAAATGAATTGCTAACACCATGTTGTGAGCAATTACTTTAAAGTAGACAAAGCATAAAAAAGGAAAAGACGGTTGCCCCCTAGAAACACATAAGGGATCTATGGATTTGGGTTCAGTATTTGTCTTTGCTACAATGATATTAGGGAGCTTGGAACTGTCATCATTCCCCAAATACACATAGAACTAGAAGAATGACACAAAGAGAGGGAAAAAAAAAGAAAATCCTTTTGGGTCAACATGGAAGAGACAAAGGGTGTGTTAGTGCCTATTTTGGTTGTCTTTCATTCTCTGCTTATGTGCCTTTGCTTTTCTTGTTGTGTCCCTGGTTTGGGGTGTTTTTCATTTTACACGTGGGTTAAGTGGGCTCCCACAAGGATTGAGCTTAGCGTGTTTGAATTCATTTCACGTGGGTATTTCTCCCTCTAGTTCTTTTGTATTGCCTTCTTGTTTCCTTCTTGGGTTGAAACCCTAGCTAGGGTTTCATTTTCTCCTTTCAAGTCTACAGGGTTCTTTTCTTTTTTGGCTGCTTCTTCTTTCTCTTCGGTGACCTATTTGCCCAGTTCGCTTTTCACTTATGGTTCCCCTGAGCCCCATTTTCCATTCGTTACCAGCCCCTGGCTACCATTTTCACCGGCTCTGCCTTGCCTTTGGCATGACTTTTGGCTCTCGGGGTGATATCTCGGCGACTCTTATCTATCTCCCTGAGGTCTCCTTTTCTCGGCCGGTGTTGGTTGCGTCGGGGAGATGTCTCCCTGACCCCTTTGTGTCTCAACGATTGACTTTTCCCTTTGGTATGTTGGCATCCATTCAGGGTGATCTCTTGGTGAACTCCTCTTGGTCTCACCGACATGAGCATTTGGAGGTCTTCAGTGTGAGTTATACCTTTCGTTGAAAGGTCTCGGCGATGTCATCTTGTTACGTCAACTGGTGATGGAGGATTTAATGCTTCGGTGAGATTTTTATTTCGGTGTGTGGTCATGGCGATGGGGTCAGGTCTTGCCAATAGTAGTTCAATATGTGGCTTTCGATGAAAGTCCTAAATTATCTCGATGAACAGGTGTATAAAGGTCTTCTTGGTATAACAATGTATTGTCTACATAACCTGTCACCGAGGATTGCGTGCTACAGCGACATACATTTGGCAAGTGAATTCGTCGGTGGGAGATGTTATAAGTCATAGTGACTTGAAATGGTGTCTTCGATGAAGCTTGGTGAAATCTCTATGATGTCTTGCTGATGGTAGGTGGCTATAGCAACTGTGGAAAAAGTGAAGGGATTGCTTTGGTGAGGGATATGCCCTTGTCTTAGCGAATACGATTTGTTACACCGACCAAAAACGTAAAGGGTAATCTCTTCGGTAAGAGCTAGGGTTTTCGGCGAGAGGTCTCGGCGAGTGACCTTCGGTCTCACCGATGGAACATAAAGGGTCTTCATCAACATAGGTTTGTAATGTCTCAGTGACATAGGTGAATGAAGACTTTCAGAAAGACATGGTCTGCGGCAGGAGGTTTTCCCGATATCTCAGTGTTATAGCAATGCAGAAAAGGAAAAGGTTTCAGTCGGTGTGAGATCATTAGTGTCTTGGTGATCTATTGTGGGCTCGGGATGTTTCAGAAAAACACAGGAATGTCTATGTGATGTCTCCCCAAGGGTGTTTTTCCTTGGCGACAGGAATGAAATGTGAGCTTTCGGTGAGGCACAAAATGTCTATATGATGTCTGGCCGACCTGGCCATCTCTTCGTGACTTCTCCGCCCTTGCCCCCCCGAGCAACTTAAAGGCCATCAATGTGCACATGCGTTAGATGAACGGTGATGTTTTAACTTCAATGGTAAAGGGGCCTGATGTTTAACTTGAAGAATGAGCGCCAGGTATATCACACAGATGTCTACTGAAGTCAATGGCGGTCGGGTGCCGAGCGATGAGATCAATGGATCTCGCTTGCTGCACCGGTGCAAGCTGTAGGGACATTATGTCCTATGGGGAGTGCAATCTAGTGGAGGCCTATTTCAATGGTCCAATGACATTTAAATGACAACTGTCTGACCTCAGTTGATCGATGGCGGAGATTCAAACATGCACGTGGCTAGGGTTTCTGTTATGTTTGCACGCAAAGACCAGAAGCCCGGAGCATTCGTGGCAATAGTGAGTAGGTCATTGGATCCACTAAAACAGCATTCATGGTGACGCGGCTCTGGGACAAGGATGGTATGGCTCGAGGAGGCGCGCACGGATTCAGTGGCGGATTTGACATTGATTGCCTGGCTTCATTCATGTGGGAATGGTTTTCCTACAACAACCCGACCAGAGGCATTTATGAGACCAGTGAGGTAGTTGGAAATAATGACTTGGCTTGTGAACTATTCTAGGGTTTGTCCTAGTCAACTGATGACATGTAATCTCATCTGGCCGGTTGCTTGTTGCTTGTCCTGTTCCTATAAAGGAGAATTTCATGGCCAGATGTAGGGGTTCGGTCCCTTGGGTTTGGTTCCCTTGGTTTAGTTCCATTTTTCTGAGTTCTGGACCAGCCTGGGATAGATTAGGGTGTGGTCTTAGGTCATTTTTGAGTCTATAAACTGTAATGTTGAATCCCTCTATAAATGAAATCAGTTAAGCAGGAATACATGAAGATGCTTATCTTTCATGCATATCATCAAATTGTCTCCACATTTGTAGGCTTTTAATCATTTGAATAAATGCATAAGGTGTTTTTGTTCATCTTCTCATACTTCATGGGACTGTGTTATTTGTTGATAGGTCTGCTTCAAGGAAGTAGTTAAATCCTTTGAATAGATAGCAGTGATTACTTGTTTGCAGGTTGGATTTGGTAAGAAGTGTCTGGTTGATACAAGAGCCAGATTGTCAGTGTAAGGCACTGATAGCTGATGTAAGGCATTAGCAAAACCAAATCCAATAATTGAGTCCTATTTGTAGATGAATTCCATCTTTTGTGTATGACTCCGTGACCCCGGATTAGTCACTGATCTGTTTGCAGCCTGGTTCCTCTCAGAAAACAATTTATAAATCATTGAATATATTTTGTTTAGTTTGTGTCCTGCCTCCTAGTTACTTCAAGGTTGAGCTATTGAGAATCTAGCCCCATTTGAGGTCCTCAATGCTTGACATTAGGAGTTATCTGCTATAAAAAGCAATGTCCAGTCTTGTTTAAGGCATTGTGTGGGTATACCCGCCCTGGTTCTACAGAGCCTAAAGTGCAAAAGATCTTTTGATCTTGTCAATTGGTCCAGGTCCTCTGAGCTACCCTTGATTGGAGTTGGCTACTCCATAGATAGAATAGAAGACCAACCTGGTTTGCAAAAAAAACAACCAACAGGGTGTCTTGACACCTTGTGTCATCCCAAAAGGAAAATACAAGACAAAAATGAAATGAAAAGAAAAGATAAGGAAAAATATTTTGGGTCAACATGGAGGAGACATAGGGTGTCTCCACGCCTTGCGTCATCCCCAGAAGGAAAACACAACACGAAAGTGAAAAGATAAATGAAAATAAAAGATAAAGACCAAAGAAAAGGTGAAAAAATTATGACATATAGAAGAATGTAGGTGAAAATAGAGGAACACACATAGAGAGAAACATCAAACAATACAGGGGATCACATCACACACATGCAATCGAAAGAAAGAATAAATGAAAGCAAAAAGACTAGTAAAGCACATGTGAGTCAACCATCCAGTAGATCATCTACATCCTAGCCTTGTTTAGTATATGTGAAATTCAAATCACTAGCGAGAGGGACAACATCAAGTTTTGTACTAGGAGAATCATGAGGTTTAACATGTGGTGCATCACTTAGTTTAGGAGAGTGATCCCACAAAGTTGGTTTACAATTTCCTGGAGATTCTAATTCTTGCTAAAATCACATATTTTTAGAAAATATAATGATTTAAGCCTTGAAAAGATTCATTTAAATGATTCCAATTGAAGATAGTTTGATCAAACCACCTTAGATCAAACCCCCTTGGATAGAAGCTCACTAGTTTTAAACCATACATATAACTAAGTCTCCTTTACACCTATCAAAATGCTGATAAAAACCCACTTTTAATTTACCTTTTGGGGGATCAAATGAATTCATTTAAAATTTATTTCTTGTAAGTATGTATTCCTTATTATAAGTTTCCCAAAAAGTATAATTTTAAATAAATTTAATTTAATTATTATATTTATTTTTTATTTACTATGAATGTAGGTTTTTCACCAAAAATCAAGCTCTCTATTCTGCACGTGTGGAAAAATAGTAGATTATAAAAAAAAATTGAAAAATATAAGTGCACCAGATATTCAAGTCCTTGATCCAACAAAAAAAGAAAAATTTAATTTTGATACATACAAAAAAATTTATACGTTATACTGTCCACCAATGACTAAATTGTAATTGGTTTGACTTCGAAACTTGATTAAGGAAAAAATATTCAATAAAACACTATGAAACAAATTGGAAGCAGTAGATATCGTAGTTAGAAATATCAATTCAAAAAAAATAAAATTTTAGCCTTCATGGAAAAAAAGTTATGCACTATATGTTGAGCGTCACTCCTTAAAAATGTTGTTTGTTGAAAAAAACTAGTTTTCAAAGTAGATGGAAAAAGAAGTGCAATATAATTCCAAAAATTTTGAAAAAAATATATTTAGAATCTACACATAAAATTTCATGAATCACTAGTTTGCATCATGTTCAAATTCCTCGCGGTTTAGCCACTATAGTTTCCCAAAAGTGAAGATTTAGTTAGAAAACATTATTTCAGTGTCCAGTTTGGCCAAAATTGTAAACCAGTATTGTGTGATCACCTAGGAAGATCATCATGGTTGTTATCATTTAAGCTCATGGAAGAGGAAAGTAAAAAATTCAACTCATGATGCACTTGCTCATCAATTTTAGTTATTTCTTCATTGCCATCTAAGTTAACCACAACAAGAGGACAAATTATAATATCCATAGATGGTGTTGGTCCTTGTTGTGTTGGACACATAGGATCTATTGGTTCTAGTAAGGAAGAAGGATCATTGTTTATTGCTTTTGTCAAGTTTAGATTTTGATTTTCAAAGTTGTTCTCTTCATTCATCTTTCGAGCACTAGCATGACACCTACTCCTATGGTCTCTAGAATTTATGTTCCTTTTATTATGGTTTTCAAGCTGTGTTTGTGTAGGAGTGGGTTTATCAACCATAGGTTGTTCAACCACTTTCTCTTTGGATTTATAGATTTTCTGAGGAGGTAGATTAGGACTTGTTTGGTTTTCTCTTGGCCTTTTATAGGACATAGGAAAGGGATTTTGGATATGTGTGGGTCTTGGTTTGTTGGAAGAGCTTTAGGTTCAATATTGTTTTCTTCAAGTGGAAGAGGTTTAATCATGGGTGGAGGAAAATTCTCAAGGGATAATTTGGCTATGCATTTTTCTTTAAAATTTTGGTAGGATAGGAAAAGGAAGTCCTCACGAGGTCTTATAGGTTCCATGGGCTCAGTCCAAATATAGTCTAAGAAGAAATTTCCATGGAAGACGAAGGTCTAAATCCACTATGGTTCACAGTGAATATTTCATGACCGACTGGAAACTTTAAGCACTTATGGACAATGGATGGGACTGCATTCATGGAGTGAAGCCATTTGTAGCCTAGCTTCACACAAAATTGGTCTAAATTAGAGATGATATAGAATGATACATTTAATTTCTTTGGTCCTATTTGTAAAGGGAGTGTGATTGACCCCATCGTGGCATGAGCAAAACCATCATGCATTTTAATCCATTCTTTTGATTTATCATATCTATCTTGAGTGAGTTCATGCACATATAAGAGTTCTTCTATGATCACATTCTCTCCACAAACGAGATCAATTAAAATCCCAGGAGTGGACCTATTATTAATTCTTTTGGCTATGTAAAGAGGACCATTAGGTGCATTTTTTATTATTTCTTCTAAAGAGAAAGTAATGCCAATGGGTGTTTTGGTTTGTCGTTTATGAGGCTTGATATCAATCACTCCTATCATTGTATTAATAGGAATTTGGTCACTAGTATCCATAGGAGTTTTTCATCACCATCCATATGATTTTGTTCATTTTTTCTCATGTTATCATCATCCATGTCAAAATTCATCACATCAGGCTTAGTTTCACTAGCCTTAACAAATGAAATATTATGGTTAGGCATGGGATTG
The DNA here is from genome assembly GCA_007258455.2 of Sequoia sempervirens. Classification (NCBI taxonomy): domain Eukaryota; kingdom Viridiplantae; phylum Streptophyta; class Pinopsida; order Cupressales; family Cupressaceae; genus Sequoia; species Sequoia sempervirens. The sequence continues at coordinate 384,630,326 of VDFB02047230.1, forward strand.
GTAATGATTAACAAGTTTTCGTTATGAGGAGCTATAGATTTATTACCTTTGTAATTCACACCTCCAATTTGGATATGAATAAAATCAATGAGGTCTTGCACAAGGTGTTTAAGACACTTGCGATGTTTTGTATCATGTCCTTTTTGTTTGTGATAAGCATAATAGGCATTGTGTCTAAAGCTTGGAGGTAACGACTTGCTAGGTTCAAGAGGTTGAATGGGAGGTGAGGTAAGCATTTTTTTTTTTAATAACCAAGTCATGATATTTTGAAGTGTGTCGGGTAAGGGAGTAAATTGTCTTTGTGGATCCCCAAAGATATAAGGATTACTCTTCTTTATTGAAGCTACTTGGGTATCAATTGGTTGGATAGGTTCAAAGATGGAATTTAGTTGAAGGAAATTTTTATTTTGTCTTTTGAAAGGCTGGTAGGTGTTTTGGTTTGAGGATTTTCAGGATGAGTAGAGGTGGGTTTTGGTTCACAACTACCTATAGAATTCTAATAATCTCGAAGGGAAATGCGCAAGTGCATGAAGGAGAGGAATTTCATCATGGTAAGCTTGTCTTGTACCTTTGTAAATTCTCTATGAAAATATTTTGAAGGTGAGAATCGAGAATCTTCACACTAATTTGGGAATAAAGCAATTGGTAATGGGAATTAAAGTTAGTGACTTTTTCACCCTCATTTTTCTTACATCTCATCAAATCAGCTAATGTCACTTCGGGAACCATATTCACTTGTAAATGGTTAATAAAGGCTTCAACAAGTTCATTAAATGAACGCATTTAGTTATTTGATAATGTAGAAAACCAATCGAAGGAAACATCTATCAAGGATTGGGGAAAAAGCTTAGCCAAAAGTTTTTCCTCAAGGATAAAGTCACTAGACAAAGCAGTGAAGGCATTAACATGATTAGTAGGATCTTCCTTTCCTCCATATTTCTCAAATCTAGGGATTTCTATACCTTGTGGCACCAGAGTTCTCAATATCTCCAAAGATAGTGGGTTGCTTTTGACATAGTATGAAGGTGGACCATTTTGATTTTGATTTATGGTGGAACCTTGATATTGAATGGTTGAGAGGCTTTGTAAGAGGTGGTTAATGATAGGGTTATTGCTTGTTGTTTGAGATGGAGGTGAATATGGTGGTGGTGTATATGTGTTGGAAGGACAAGTGAATGGATTGCTTATGGGAAGAGATATAAGGTTAGATGCCACATAAGTATAAGGAACACTAGTGGAAATGTTTGAAGTAGGAAATATATTGCTAGTTGGTTTCATCGTTGTGGTCACTTGAGGATTGGTATAGGTGGAAATGGAGGTTATGGTTGAAGAGGGAGGAGTTTGATTTCCTTCTTAGCTTCGTACATTGTTTGACGCTTGAGAACCATTGGTGATAGAAGGAAGATGTTTTCGAAAGATGTGAGAGATGCTACACACAAATTCCAGTCCTTCATCACTTTTCATCATGTGGTGATTACTATCTATGGTATGTATAACAGTGTTGGAAATGTTTTCAATACTCACACTATCTTTTAAATTGGCTAATTCTTCATGCATTTTCATTATGTTTTCTTGAGGGATATAATCAGTCATTGTTTGAACAATTGGCATAGCACTTGTAGGTAAGGTAGGCATAACAAAAGAGGTATCAAAGGTATAGTCCATACGTAGTGAACTAATACCAAAACTAGAAGTAAGAGAGATAGATAACCCAAGATCCACAATGAGCGTTTTATCATGGGATGTCATGAGTCTTGCACTTCATCTCACCGTAGCATTAGTAGTAGGACACCAAGTAGTTCAACTCATGAAAGGGATAAACTAAAGAAAGTGCAATGATAGTAATATCCTATGCTTACAATTACACTTGAAATGAAAGAAATGACAATTTTGCAAACTATAATAGAAAACTAAAAGCATAGAAAGGAAAGTTTAAACCCTAAAAACTAGAAAGTCAAAGTCAACATGGAATAAGATGCCAGTAAGGGGGTCTTGGTCCTACTAATGAAATTATGAGGTTGCAGAGACTGGAATAGACAAAAAACAACACAAAGAGGATTCTAAGCTAGAAAACCACAAAGGGACTAAGATGCCAGGAAGGGCGTTTTAGTATTAGAAGAGGTTTTTCTCATAAAAAAAAAAATGGATTGTGTATAGTGTTCACAAGTTTCCTATTTAGGGAGCTAATGTTTATAAACAAAAAAGTGTGCAAATGAATGCAAGAAAAAGTGACTAATGACAAGCAATTAAATGCAAAGTTAAAAGCAATTTTTTTAATTTTGAATGCAATAAAAAAGTTTCTAAATGCAATTAGGATGATTGACAATGCACTTTTCAATTTATCAATGAGATAAGATGATGCAAGAAAGCAAAAATACAACATATATGCACTTTCACTAATGCAAATATGAGAAACCATAAATGCACTTTCACTAAATATGAGAAACCCTAGATGCACTTTCACTAATGCAAGATGCAATGCAATCAATGCAACCTAGATCTAGGACTTTAATGAACTCCAAATCAGAAAATGAATGCTCTAGAAAATGTTGGGTTCACAAAAATGAATAGAATGGAAATGATGGGGGGAAATGCCCACTATTCTCCTTCGACCACTCAATAATGTCCTAGGAATCCAGATTGGATTGACTATCAACCTTAAAGGTGAGCCAATTATTAACAAGACCTAGGAAGGGGTTCTTTAAGCTTTGAGGGGTTCACCACCAACCAAAAGCTTGGAAAAGACAAGTAAACATTCAACTCACAAAACCTAGTAATGCAAGCTAAATGATGGATGTAAATGATGAAATTAAGCAATAGAAATTTAGGATGTGTGTACTTGGGAAGTCTAGAAATGTGATGACGATTTTAGAAATGAAAAATGTTGTCAAAATATGCTATGGAGGACTAAGACTTCCTTACTATTGTCTTATTATTTCTGCTATTTTTTGGGGAAAATGTGGAATCCTTGGATGCAAGAACTGTATATGAAAGAATCTCTAAAAATTACCTTCGAGAGGATTAAGACTCCCTAGGTGGTGACTTAATCCCATCTAGAATTTTTGAAATCTCTTAATGTGGTCCTAAGGCTCAATGCCTGCATTTCCTTCTTCTTAGATATCAAGTCCTGAAACTTATAGATCTGGCTTAATGTAGGTGAGTTTCCATCAAGATGACAAATTTTCAATGTAACTTTGCAACTTTTCACTTCAAATTATCTTCAAGTCTTCAACCTAAATCTGCAATCACAAACATGCAAGAGAGGAAAAACTTGTTGATTGTTAGTAAATGGGGGTTTTCCTTGGTCAAACCCCTTGTTGGTAGTTAAACCTTGAAATGAAATGGAGGGAAATGATGAATGAACAAAGTGTTATGTTACAACTCACCAAACCCTTGTTATGAAGCTTGCAAACTTGTGTGAAGTGGCTAGCTTGGATATAGATCTTGAATCAAGGGAATGCTTGATGGATATGGACTTGAATTGCTTGCTTTAATCAAAACCCTACATCACAAATGTTAGCTCCAAAAACACACATGATGCAAGAATATCTTTGATATGATGCTTGAATCTTGATGATGGCTCCAAATTCTTGATGAATTTCTCTTGAATGCTTGGATGCTTAGATTGCTTAGATATGAAAAATGAGTGAAAGAACCTTGTATTTATACTTATCCATGCTTAATATCCTAAAATTACACCACAACAAGCTGACATATGAATTCATTAATTAAAGGAGGCTAAATTCTGCCAAGATTTGAAATTGAATCCCAAAAATTACTTAAGGGGGACTAAGACACCCCAGGTGGCATCATAGTCCCAAGGCATGAAACTCAAGGCATAAAATACAAAAACGGGGCCATTTAAGGTTCCTTAGTCCCGACATAAAACTCAAGGACACACAACCAAAATCATTAAATTATCATGTATCCTTTGATGTTTATTGGGATTAGCCATAAAACAATATAGTTTAGTAGTCTTTTGGATGCAAAATAGGTCCAATTAAGACATAAATAGGGATAAATAAAGCAAGGTAGACCCAAAAAAGTGTGAAAATACAAGGGTATGCATTTTCCTAGACTACACTCATTAAGAATCATGACAATGTTGAAAGCTACACTTCTATAAATTCTCCTACATTGGAAGATATTATAGAACAAGAGAATGAGATCATAGACAAAATTCTAAACATCACCTTACCTAATTTCCATTCACCTCTTTCTTGTGAGAAAATTTTAGTGAAAGAGGATGCAGTTGTAAGGAATCATTACAATCATATTGTAAGTGAAGATGATAGGTTGGTGTTAGATGATAAAATATTTAAGATCTATGACAATCCTCTTTATGTTTCTTCCCCTACCTATCCTATTTTGGAAGACATTATGGGACAAAGGAATGAAATTATGGACAATCTTGACAATCACATTTGTTCTTCTCCTAGTTTCTCTCCTAATTATGAACAAGATACTTTGATGTTAGAAAATACAATCGATGAAAGTCATGAGAATCTTAGCTGCCTCTCTTCCCCTAGGGAAAACCTTATTGAACAAGATAACCTAACCACTGATAACTCCCTTACTTGTGATGAAGTTATTTTAGAAGAAGCAACCTTTGAATTTCACAAACATCTAGTTTTTTTCTCCTAAAAACTCTCCTACTAGGGTAGATATCATGTGCAAGAGAATGATGGAACTAATGCATGTCTTTCAAACAATAGTGATGTAACTTCCTTAGATGGTGGTGATAATATAACACTAGACTCCCCTTCATTATAAGGAAATCAAACCAAAACTGCTAAGGTTATGAATGCACAAGTTTCAATTAGCTCCCCATTGATTATTAGACCTCCTAAATACCTTGTGGGACATCCTAAGAATCCTCTAATTCTTTAACGACCTTCAAGAAAACCTCAAACTCAAAATAAACCCATTTCCATCCTTCAACCACCTAAGAATAATGTTTTGAAGCAATCAAATTATAATAATGTTGCTCATACAGATAATACTAGAAGTAATCCACAACCAAGACAAACACCTTCAACATCTCTCCCATTGCCTAATCTTATCTTGCCTAATCCCCCTTGTTATCCTTTAAATAGTGGAAAGGAGTACAATCCTGTTGAACAACTAAAGAATACCCCTACTAAGATATCATTACGGGACCGTATTCAAGTCTCCCATCAATATTATAACATGATTCAAAGTTCCTTACAACAAGTTCCTACCCCTCCTAATGTGCAACTGAATGACATCATAGCCATGATTCAAGGAATGAATGTTGACATTATTTTTCACCAAAGTGAGCTCCCTCCTTTGGAAGTTTAAAACTAAAATGATGTTTTGATTATAATAGTTGTTATTAACACTAATGGTCTTATTCATGGAATAAAGCGTACTATCATTGATAATGGCCTTGCTCTTAATGTGTGTAGTGTAAACCTCCTTGACAAGATCAAATTAGACAAAAACCAAATACAACCCTCCTCTTTATCTATTAGTGGGTTTCATAACATAGGAAAACAACTAGTTGGAGTCATCACATTACCTCTTATAGTTGGAAAGGCCACACTACAAACCACAATCCATGTTATGCCTCATGATCTTTCATATAATATTCTCTTAGGTAGACCATGGATTCATGCAATGAATGGAGTGCCTTCTACACTTCATCATAAAATGAAGTATGTCTACAAAAATGAAGTGCACGTGCACTCAACACTAATCATGAGCCTTACAGTGTTTTACAACTTGAGAAAGACAAGGAGAATCCTTTGAAAACATTGACACCAATGATACAAGTAGAACCCATGGAAGAACAAAAATATGTGTCCTAAACCCTTCAAAATGTTATCACTAGATGATTTTGGATGGTTAGATTTCACACCTACATTCATGGGAGAATACAAGATCATAATGAAAGATTCAAAAAAGGTAAAAGAAAATGTAGTAATGTCAACAAAAAATATGGAAGACCCTTTGAAAGCATCCACCTCAACCACTTTAGAATAAAAGAAAACAAATTACACAACAAACTTTGATGAAGTTGATTATGAGCAACCATCGAATCCAAAAGAACTAAAAAATATTTATGGAAAAGGTTATGAACTTATGAAACAAATTGGGTATAGTGGAAAAGGATGTGGCACTAGAGAACAAGTTATTAGTGTCCCTATAGAGCCTCACATGAAAGAAAATACTAATGGGCTCAATTATTGTCCCTCAAAAGAAATAAACAAGTCTTCACTCAATATCAACACTCTTACAAAAGATTCTCTTAATCCAACTTTAGCATTAGTGCATCCTGAATTGGTAGACACTAGTGGTCTTGGTTATTGTCCTTCAAATGAAGTGAAAGAAATAAAGAAATCCTCACTTAACATCAATTTTATCATGCAAAACACTAATGATTCAAATTTGATAGATTTTACACCCTCTTATAAAGGAGAGAACAAAATATCACAATCTAAAGAGTCTTGTGTAAGTATGACATCTTTTACTAAGCAAGAGATATATTTTCATAAAATAAGGGAATATCTTCTACTATTGATCAAGAGAGTATCTTGTCGAGACTCCTCCAAGATCATTTGATATCCCTCCCTCCAAGAACACAAAATAAATTCTACTACAAGAGTTCATTTTCTATGTATCATAGAGTTCATGGTCATTCTACTAATGAATGTAAGGCTAAATACATAATAAAATTATACATCTTAATGATTGTTGTTCTCTTCCTTGTGTTGAAGTACCTAGTTCCTTTAATTGATACTAATTTTTATTCTATCATGTTTCTTATCAATCATCTCGGCTCATCCTTGTCTTGCACTAAGTGGGGGCAAGGAGTTAGGTAGCCTTGTCCTCGTATGACACTTATCATTGTCTTTTTTGGCTAACTGACCACCTTCCATGTATATATATAAGAGAAAGCTTTGGATATGGACAACATGCCTCAAGTTGGCTTGCATGTGGTGTATTGAGTTTTAGGGGCAATCCCTTATCCATGATGTAGTTTCATTCAAGAACGTATCACTTGGAATAGGGCTTTAAAAATAGGCTCTCATGTCTTCTTCTACTTTAAAGCAATTTCTCATAGCAATGGTGTTAGCAACTGCTTTAAAGTGGGGGCATACATCGATACTCATGTTTCACTATGTAATTTTTCTTTATTCTTGTGATGCATCCTTTTCTTGGTGGTGTCATTGGGCTTGATATACTTCAAGAGTGTGCTATTTCTTTGATTTTTCCTCTCTTGGATAGGCATAATGTTCCCTAAGAAGACACCTTACATGAACTAAGAAAAACCCCTTTGAACGTACCTTACACTACTTTGCATTTACAATATCTAGTATATGGCCACCTTGCAGAATACAATGTTCTTGCCTTTGGAGCCATCATGTTTATTCATGAGTGTCAAGCATACAAAGTTTTTCTTACCTCATGAATCTTGTTGTTCATGTTTTGTGGCCCACCTTGTCAAAGTTATCAGGAGGTATAGCTTTGGTATGGTTAACATATGATGAGAAGCCTAAACATGGGCATGACTTTCTCATTATACTATGAGAAGCCAATACAAAGATATGAATTTCTCACTAAGCCACCCCCTTTGGATACTCACCCAATAGACAACCTAAAGTTTTGTTGCCTTAGAGTGAGCATGTGTTTTTGGAAAAACATCTTAGATCTAATCCACATCATTTTGGACAAACGGTCGAGGCTTGATCCACCCCCTTGTTTTTATGTTTCTTTCTTCTTTATGTCTTGAACATTGTATGTTTGTGTATCTTGATGTTGCATATCATACACCTTGTGTGTGTCACTTTGTGATTATGTTGGTTTAATGTAGTATCTTGGATCCTAGGGGCTTGGCCACCTCCTTTGATCTTTCTTATCCTAGACCATCCATATTGGTATGCTTGGACCCCTCATGAATGTCTACTTTAGTGTGAGTTTGAAGCAAGTTCCTCCTCTCACTAAAGTGGGGGCTAAATGTAGTGTAGGAAAAAGTATCCCTTTTTTCACACTTAATTTGGGAATTATTAATATTAAAATGAACCTAATGTTGCCTTGATCTAGTTTTGTAATGTGTTTGACACATTCACATTAAGTTTAGGGACCTTTTAAAGTATATAGACCTAATTGTGACTTATCTAGGGTGTTGTAAAGTGTATCTTTACGCTTTCACACTAATCTAGGGCTTTATTAATTAATTGAGCTTATTTATGCCTTAATTGGTCCTATTTTGTATCCACAAGCCTTATTAATTGCATCTTTTCATGGATAATCTCGACACTCAACAAATAACCAATCATAATTCAATGTTTTGTGTCATGTGCTTCGGATCTAGTGATCTGGGACTCATACGCAACCTTGGGCATATGAGTCCCACCTAGGTCTTGGGACCTGATTCCAAGTTGCACATTAAAGAAGACTGATCTGGAGGATTTGATGGAACTTAAATATTTTTCTTTTTGTGTTCTATTTTATCTTGTCTTATGTCTCTTGTTATCTATGGTGTTTGGGGGAAAGCCTAGGGTTGGGGTTTTACCTTTGTCTTCATGAAAACCCTAGTCCTTATCTTATGCTTTTGGTTGGATCTATTTGGCCATTATTTTTTGCGAGGGTTTTAAAACAACTTAAGCCCCATCATTTCGTCTAGGCGGGTCCCCTTTCTTGTTTTATTTCCTTCTACTAACTTTATCATTTCCTAAGTCTTGGATGGTCCTGTACTCCCTCGTTTTAAAACAACTTATATCATTGTTTGTCATCGACCTAGTGATGTCCCCTTGTTCTTTTAATAAGTGTTTTATATTTTGCAGAGGGACAATTTTTCATGACTGTAGATCATTTATCTTTTGATCTCAGTCATTCCCCGCCATCTCATGATGACTCCACCACACTGTTGTGGTTGATCGCTATATCACAAGTGAGTGCCACATGTCTCATTTGGTGAAGTCGAAATAATAATAGAAATACCTTGATACATTTTGTTTGGTTTTAATACATTATGTAGCTGGTTACTAAAGCAGTCACAAGCCACATGTGCTTCAAATCGATGGAGATGTTATAATCTCGGTGGAAAAGTTGATTGATAGTTAATGTAAATGTTGGTGACTCTTTTAAGAGAACATGATTTTTGATGATTCAGATGCATGGTTGCCCACAATCGCGTGATCAGAAGTTGCGAGGTCTTTATCAATCGTGATATTGTGGGCAAGTGCCACGTGGATATCCTTGGCAACACATAGTATGGTGGGCCCTTATAATCTAATGGAGATCATGCCTATTTTTTTTTAAGACAGTCGTTCAATCATTTGAAAAAAGTGAAGGATCGATGGCTAATATTTGAATTTGCATCAAATGCGATTGGAGCCCCTCGCACAAAATGCAGGTGAGTCTTAATGGCAGACGAGACATCTACTTGCCTAATTTGATCAAAATAAAGCAACTATTCTTCTACTTTTATTCTGTCACAAAGCATTCAAGCATCTTTATGAAGCAATCTCAGGGAAAAGGATGAAGTTATGAGTTGTTCCAAAGTTTTGGGTTTCTGCAAACACAAAGCCATGAGTTAATTTCTTTATCTCTTGGTTAACTTGAAATTGAATTTGGGGAAGTTTGTTGTGTGATTGTTGAAGGGGCTTGTTGATAATTGTTTTAGGGCTACTAGTTAGTGGAATTGCGGGAAATTTCTAAGGTCTTTTCTATAATTTTGTACTTTTGTTTAGCCCTAGTTTGTTTGAAGTTTGAAATTGCAAGCCTAGTTTTACCCAAGATGGTAGCAACAAAGCAACATTCTGGCCAGATTGATTACTTGAATAGAAACCTATATGATGATTTCCTGGATCAATTGCCATTGTCAACGAATGATAGGAAGAAGGGGTTGGTGTTCATGTGAGGAAAAGCCTTAGGGGAAGGATTAGTATATAATGGTTCTAACATAGCAGATGCTAGGGTTCCTCTTATAGGTTTAGAGATGTTCAGATTGTCATTTGGACAGAGGAAATTTCTCCACCCCTTTTCAAATGGTTGGTTGTATGATATGGGGAATTTGGTGGTGTTGATGGTTTTTTCTGCACAGCAACAACTCAGACAGAATATAATATCCTATCTCTCTTGTAAGGGTATTTTCAATAAGAAATCACTGAAAATCACCCTAAGGTCTCTCGGGTGTTAGGTCATAACAATGCATAAAACAACTCAAATAATTATGTGAAATGCTGGTAATCACAATCGAACCTTACTACAAGCAAACTGTATCTTTCAATTTATCAGATCTGATAATATGATGATCTTGAAATCCTAAATCTAACCGAATAATAAAGAAACAGCAAAAGATAGGGATGCAAGGAAGTGATAAAATATAAACTACTGCAAGGACAAGCAATGCAAATGACATATATCTGGAATGGACCTATCTCAAATAACCAATTCTTATTTGACCCACAAAGCAATCTTACAAGAACGGTGTAATCTTCTGAGGAATACAGATTTTCAAATCATAGACTTGCATGTACAACCAAACTTAAGCACATTTGAATATACGGTCCAGGTTGACTTTACCAGCCTACTACAATCAGATAGTTACTGGGAGTATAGACCAGAGATAGCTACAAACATTCCAAATATGAAATCACAAACATCATTTATCCAACTGAAACTAATTTATTTCTGAATACTAAACCCTATATTCTTCAAGCAATTCAAAAGATAGAACAAAGAACCATGCAAGATGAAACAATACAAAGGATTTCACCAGGAAAACCACAATGTCTTCAATTGTATTAATCACCAAAATGCTGCAACAATTCAACTGTTCTGATATAATATTTGCTTCAAGAAAATTCAAATACTCTAGCTACTGCACTTGCTTCTCTCTACTATTGTCTTGCTAATGTCTAAAACCAGTGTCTAACCCTTACAATGAGGCAAAAATGCCTATTTGTAACAAATTCCCCCCAAAACATGTCGGCCTAGCCAAACATTTTACAAAATAATCAAACCGCCAAAATAGGTCAGCCCAGGAAAACAAACTAAGGCACACATTTAATGCCATCATCCAAGTCAGCTTCGTCACAGTCCCCAAGGAAGTCCGGTCCAATGCATGCCCCATGGTAATAGGGAAGCACAAATCTCGAAAAGAGCATTAAGTACTACTCCCTTTGTCTTTCTCCTTCACTGACGTCCCTTGGGCCTTCGAGAATATTCTATCCAACTCAGCAATAGGTGGCAATGGCAAAACCCTAAGTCGGCATTTAATTGAATCTATCTCCTCCCTAGACCGTTCAACAATTTTATTCCAGTCCTCCCTGCTGGCCATGTACCTATCTATCACTACCAAGTATGTAGCTGCATCATCAAGTAAATGGCCGGTGACAGCTCCATCAGAATCTGGGGCATAAATTTCATGCCACCACTCCTTCAATTGATCTAGACTCAGGTACTTGGGAGCTATCTTCTTTCTCCCAGTCATCACCTCAAAGAAGGCAATGCAACCGTCATAAACAGCTATAAGGTCGCCATCAATTGATTTTCTTCGTTTCTGTACCTTCCTCAAACCCTTCTGTCTGATCTGCAATGCCTCAAACCACTCCCACGGTTCATCCAGTCTAGAAGAGGGAAGGATTCCATCCTTAGCTAACTGCTCCTTTCCATGCCCCAGGATAATCCTCAACTTCTGCAATAGGAGATCTATGTCACCCTTATCCTGAGACAAGATGTGCTCCAATAGTTCTTTTGCCCGGACTGCATCTTTTCCCACAGACAAGATCTCTTTAATAGCATTATCCCCTTTCGTCTGGACATCCATCAGCCAATCAATGGTAGCCTAAGCAGAGGCCTTCATCTTTTCAATCCCGGATATTGTCTCCTTAGGCAGAAAACCCGGAGTAGTAGAGGAAGAGGGGTGGAGAGACTGCAGAGGCTTCATTACCTCTTCCAAACTTTTCCTTAATCTTTCATTTTCTCTCTTTAGCTCTCGTTTGGACTGAGTCTCCTTTTTCATTCTGTCAACAATTATAGCACTAGACCCCTCAAACTCCTCAATATCCTGCTCTAGGGAGGCCGGCCCGAGGTTAATGGTTTGGACATTGTAGTCCTGGCCTGTAACATCATCTCTTGTTTTATCCGCAGCAGGGGTGGCAATGTGAACTACCCTGTTGTGTGCTTCATCTCTTTCCACCCGGGAAATCACCTTGGCAACCTTCTTCTTCTTTCTTTTGCTGATCTGAGACAGCATTTCATCCCAGTCTAATGGAGTGTCTTCGACAATCACCTGTTTCTTCCTGGAAAGCTCCTTCTCCAACCAATCCAGGGCTACAGGGTCAGTCCGGATTCCTTCTGTTCTTGTTTCTCCCGGATCCTCTGTCACTTTCTCTTCCTCTATGGCTGTCACCTCAACTTCCTCCTCAGTTGTTACTTTGTCATCCTCTTTTTCCAGAATCTGCTTGGCTTAATCAACCTCCTCAAGTCCTAATTCTGGAAGCACCGGTGATGGAGTCCCAGCAGGGATGTTTTCTTCCGGCTCTAGTGATTCGCGGCCTTTATCACTCTCGGGAGAATCTTCGTATTGCACCAGTAGAGAAGTGTGTCTTTCCTCAGTTTCTACCTCAAGCTCAGCCGCTTCACTGTACAGTGTTCCCTCCTTGAACTGCTCTGCCTCCTCGCTAATTTCTTACTCATCTAGATTTTACGGTTCAAGTGCACTTGGTGGAGGAGAAACATGCTTGTCCTGTCCTTCAATTGGTAATGTTGGGGAGGAATCTTTCGGTTGTGCAGCATCCTTGGGAGAAGGAGTTCTTGATTTTCTGGTATATACTTTGGTTTTCTCCCCTCCGGAGCTCTCCACATCGACAATTGGAGGTTCATCCTCCGAAGTGGCCTGATCTTTCTTCTTGGCAATCCTTGTAGTTCTTGTCTTCTTAGGTGGTGGAGGAGCATCCTCCTCTTCAGCCTTCTTTGTTTCTTCCTCATCCGAGGACTTGCTAATTGTCAGGGCCTTCCACCTTCGCTTGCCTATTGGTTTCCTCTTCATTGCAGGTTCAGCCCCCTTAGGACCTCTGACTTTAATGTTAAATGGTGAGGTCTTCGTTGTTTTCCCTTTGGGGTCATCTTCCCCAAATTCTTCAGAAGTTGACATGGGGTTGATATTCCCCATCAAGTCAAAGGTGCAAGTTACTTTGGCATTCTCTAACTCCCAGACTTTGTGTTTTACCCAAGAAAGGGTGAATTTCAACACCGGAGCCATCAGGTCCTCCAACTCTGTCACTTCGGGCTCACTCCAATCAATGTCCCCAACTGACCTGTCCTTTATGGGCTCGTAGACATGGTCTTGAACCAATTTTCTGTCATCATCAAGTTGATCCAGAATCAATTTAATATTGTATTGTCTAATTGCCTCCATAGGCAGCCAGGAATACCTCTTCTTTCTCGCATCGAGGTCATCCTTGATATTGACCCAGTAGTCCTTTAAATCATCCTTGTGTCTATATTCTCGGGTAGCCTTCTTCTGGGCCTCTCCAGTTATATCAAAATTCACTCTCTTCGAATGGAAGGAGAACCCATAGGCTGCCAGTTCCTCACCTGTAGTGTGAGCCGATTGAATAGACGAGCACATTTCTCCCACACCAATCCCAAGAGGGAAGTCTCCTCTGAATCCTGTCTTATGTTTCTCCCTCTTCACCACTGCATCGAACTCACAAATCTGTCGTACAACTTCCAGCAGCACTATGTGGTCAGTGGGATACCTGGGCAACCTGTAAGGGGCAACAGGGCATCCATCAATCCAGAGGTAAGTGAAGGTAGGGAACTGGATAAACCATGCTCTGTAGTTCTTTATCAATCCCTTAGCCCCATCAGATAATCTGATATGCTCTACATTTTGAAGTGTCCGGGTAATGTGCATTGTGAATGCATCATTGGCCCTCCTGTAATCTTTATGTCCCAAATGCAGCTCTGGGTAAACCTCATAGATGATGTCCTGCCCGATGGTTCCCCTCGGAGTCAAACCTTTGTAGGGATAGGAGATGGCGAGCACGTACATGATGTAGGAAGACATGGTGAATTTCTTCACCTCCAAGACATTTCTCAGTTGTTTGTCTATCTCAGCACTGATGAGTCCTGCCCAGTGATAGTTTGTCCCTTGACTGATCTTGGTGATCACGTGGACCATCCAATTCTCTAATACTCCTGCAGTTCTCAATCCGGCCACCCTGCTCAACAGTGTGATGGCATCATATATATCAGACCTGAATTTCACCCTGTGCAATTGCTTGGGCAACTTTGAATGATGATATTTTGGCTTCTCTAGCCATGAGTTGATGATCTGCTGAGCCTTAACTAGCTCATTCTCGTAATAGGTTTTGGCAGTGTCAATGTTCAAAGCACAGACCGAAGGAAGATCCGGCATGCTGAAGGCTCGTGCAATGGAGGCCGGACTAAAGTTGGCCAAGACCCTTCCCTCAGTGCTGACCACCATCTGTGTGTCAAAATCATATTGTCTAGCGCATTCCAAGATCAGCTCGTAGCACTGAACTGCCGGAGGGAAACCTGCCACATGCACCAATCCAGAGTTCATCATCCCATTCCTCGGGACTGACAAGTCCTTCTCTGCCGTTCTCTGTTTGAACTCCTCATATCACCATGCGCCAACGTTGGTATCTGATACATCAGCCCACATAGAAGATATTTTTCTCTCAGGAAGCTGGCTCTTCATGTCTAGTCTCAATCTTTCAGTCTCAGAAATGGATGAGGCCCCTGCGCCACCCTTAGATTTCCTAGCAGCGGCTTTCCTTGATTCGGCCTGCATAACCAAAAACCATCATTAGTATTCCATTATTGTTCATATTCCAATCCAAAAGGTTAGCACAAATCATATAAATCCATCAAAATCCATTGCTAACTACTAATCCTTCGAAATCCAGAGAAATCAGACAGTCCAGAAAAATCCTGCAATCCGGGAAAATACTGTTGGGATGGAATTTCGGAGAAATCTGACCCAGAAAGATTCCTGCTACCAAAGCATCATTAGTCATATAAATCATTAGTGTAGATGGAAAATCAACGGATAATCATTAAATTCACTCATTGGCAACAAGAAATAAACATCAAACAACCATTCCATCAATCCTATCATCGAAATATCAAAAAGAACAAAGCCAGACAGGAAATCCGAAAAAATCCGGATGGAACAGATTTTTGCTGACACCTTAAAATGTACTGGAAATAACCCTAGCCCGCGGAATAAGCTCAAACCGGGAAAATCCGGAGGCGAGGAAATTTCGCGATGACCTCGAAAACCCGAAAAACGATGAATGCGAACCAAAACTTGAACGATCACAAGATCCTCTCTACCTAAACTCGAATGATCTCAAAACTAGCAATAATCAACAAACTCAAGTACACAAAGGATTTAGACCCCACAAAGCATGCAAAGGATGAATCCCCACATCAAAATAATGATGCCCTAATCGAATGACCAAACCACCCGCCATTAAAACCAGAACAAGCTTTAAGGTTTTAAAATATCGGTTAGGGATTTACCTAAAGCCCTCTAATCTGAATAAGATGGGGTAAGCCAACATGATATGGGACAAAAGCATTTAGACAAAACCAAAATCCATGTTCTAGGCTAAGCCTCAAAGAAAACCCCAATTTCGCACAACATGGCGAATTCCAGACCAAGAAGGCACTCAATCAAGCCCAGAACTCCGTCTAAAGATACATACGCCATATACATGCCACCTAATGAACAAATGGAGCTCACAGGGCATGGGGATAGGGTTCTATAATAAAAATGAGTCAAACCCCGACTCTTATAAATATGAAATCAAAGTCAAATCAAAGGCCGACCCAAATCTAGTGATACCCAATGCAAGAAACCCTCAATCACCACGCAAGCAAACGAAAGGGCAATGAATACATACCATGGATCAAAGTGGATGGAATTCGGGCTTGAAAGTTGACCACGTAGCAAATGCCCAAGCAACGAAAACCAGACACCAGCACCCAAGCAATTCTCACACAAACGAACCAAGATCGATTCAGAAAGCTTCAAATAGAAAACTCAATCGCCAGAGCAATCAACAAGGCAGCAATGAAGTTAGAATGAAACTGAAAATGCCCTAAGTTCGACCTTATACCCGCCTAAGCAAAGGTACCTCAACCATTAATGCGTGACAAGACATTTCTGACAAGTCCGGAAACCCGAGCCCCAAGCGGAATTTCAGAAAATCCCAGAATGCGCGGAAACACGGATTCCGCGGAAATGCAGAAACCGGGGAAATTAGGAAGATTAGGATTTTGGCAGAATCCGGGAAAATCTGATAGGACCGGAATATCCCGAAGTCGAGCAGAAACCCAGAATCGGAGAATCCTGCCAGAAACGGACAAGGAACCAGGGCCCGAAAAAATCCGCCAGAGCCGGAAAATCCCGGATCCAGGTAAAAACCCGGACTTGGCCAAAAACTCAATTTCAATCAATTCCAACCTCAAGGAAGGGTCCAAGCGAGCAAGAACAACATTTCAAGACCCTAAAATGATAAATCCATTAAAACCAAAGGTCAAAGACACCAAAAAAAAAAGGGGTCCCCACTCCAAGTGGGGCGTGTGTGCAAAAACTGCACAACAGGTGGTACTGAATGTGTTCCTTGTTGTAGACTTGATTAGGGCAGTGGTTGCACGATATGACCCTGTCACACGGGTGATTAGGGATAATGATGGAGAAGTTTTGTTAAGCATTAACAGAGAGGAATTCTGATAGGTTTTTTTATTTGAGTGAGCCCAATATGTTCTTGGTTCCTACTAATCTTGAGGGGATGAAACTGGAGTATGGAAGGTCAAAAACATTTTTCAGAGCTAAGTTACTCCCACCTCATTTGGCTAAGGCAAGAGGTTCACAATTTCATATTAGCCCAAGTGACCAAGAACCTTTCAAACTAAATTACTTTGCAAAGCATTTCTTGGCTACTTTTTACTCATTGTGCCAGATTTTTGGTTTTAGCCCCAACACGGTGATGCCCATTGCTTACATGTTCATGGGGATGCAAATACAACACCCTAATTTTTCAGTGATTTTTGATTTTGCTTTTTTTTTTACTGAAAAAATTCATGAAGGGTTGTTGAAGTTGTAGAAAAATGATGCAGGCATTCTATTCTTCTGGTACTTGATGCTAATGTATATGTTCTTGTATAAGAATGTTGAATTCTTCTCTGAGAAGATGGAGTTAAAGCAGTCTGTTGATGGAGAAAGATGGCTAGTATAGGTGTGGACTGCAAACTTATCATGTAATAGGCAGAATGTCAGTTATGTGTTGTTTGATAATTGTTTTTCTTTTAGATTGAGAGCCAGGTTGATGGTAAATGTACCCAGGATTCCTAAGGACTTGCATGATATCCTCATACCTAAGGGGAGGAAGCCAGAGTTGAAGGTCTGCCACAACTAGGGTCATATTATTCCATACCCAGTTAGTATTGTTTTGAGGGTGTATGGTTTTCAGGGGACCCCTCATATATTGCCATACAATGTGCCACCAAGAATGGAATTTGGAGAAGTCATGTGGCAGATTGGTTGTATCCATGAGGAAAACATTACTAGGAAGGGTAAGGGAACTTTTTTCCTAGATTATACTATGGTGTCAGATTTTGTCTTTCCAAAAGGAGAGTGGGTGCACTTTGGGAAATATTTTGAAGAATACCATTTGAGGTGTGGTCCCAAGCGATAGAATGAACTTGAGGGTTTCTTCACTCTTTTTAGATAGATGATAAAAGGTGCTAAATTTGTGCATGAGTTCAAATTCCCTGAGGACTTAATTAGAAATGAATTTGACCTAAATAAGTAGGAGTTGAACAAGGAGAAATAGATAGCTTATGACAAGCCATTGGCTATTGTGCACAAAATGGATCCAAATTATGATCCACTGATGGAGTTCAGTCCATACCATAAGAAAATTGACTTTTTGATTGACAAATTCAAATAAATCATCAACACCTTGCCAACCAAGAATAGAAACTTGGAGTTAGATTTGTTCATGAGAGAGAAAGATGCTAGGCCAAGTGAAGTGAGGCCAGCCTACCAACCTACAGAGAAAAGGCCTATTTATAGGAGGAAAAGATATGATAGCATTGATGAGGAAGAAAAGGATAAAAAAGGAAAATCAATAATGAAATTGCCTATACAAATAGGTTCAAGGCTCAAAATACCTAGGGAAATTAAGATTATTGATTTAGAGTCATCACTTGAGAATAGTCCCTCACCACCACCATCAGAACCAAGCCCTAAGAGGCAAAGGATTGAACAATCACAAGAGGAGTTGGGGGTGAAATTGTTGTCACTGACCTCGACATGCAAATGGGTATGCCTTCCCCTCCCAGGCCAACTAAATTGGTTTGTTCTGATTTGGATATGAAAGGAAAATGTGTGCAAGATGCAAGAATTGAGGCATGTAAGGAGTTTCTAGATGATAGTGCATTTGTAAAAACTCCAGTTTTCTTGCAACTTGTATGGAGAATAAAATTGGAAGAATATCAGGAAAAATGCAAAAGAAGAAGAGAATTGAGACCTGACAGATCAAACTAGGGGAATGATGATGAAGTGAAGGATGAATTAATGAATGAATTCAAGAACATCACTACTGAGGAGGGGAGAAAATTGGTAGAACAATCTGGTGTCTTGATTATTCCTGAATGGGACATTGTAGATGTTGTAGCTTTTAATGCTATTCTAAAGTCCAAACACCCCTTGCAAAATTCTGAAGAAGAGGTCAGGGCAACATTGCAAGATTCTGCCTTTAGTGAAGAGTATGAGACTTTGGCAATTTAGGCTTTGGACCCTCAAGGAAGAAATCCAAATGTTACTAACATTAACCCAAATTTAAGAGGAGGTTTAATAATCAAAAGAGCTTCAGATACCTCAACTACAAAGGCCACTAGTCTAACTGTAAATGTGGCCAAACTAGCCCAAAAGACTGCTGAAAGAGAGGAGGCTGAAAAGAAGAGCCTAATAGAGAAGTAAAATTCCCTAATTGGGGAATATAGCAAGATGCAACAAAAGAATATTGAGCTACAGATTGAGGAGGATAGGTTGAAATACAAGCAGATTGGGGAGACATCAAGTGCACTAGCGATCACAACATTGCCTTCCACATCAGGATCAGTGCCTCCTAATTCTCCCATTGTCTCTACACCAAGGTCTCCTAGCCAAACTCTTTCCCCTAGCCCTACTCTAGAGCCAATTGATGAAGACATAGAATACTCTGTTGATCCTTCAAAGAAGCAACTAACGCACAAAATAGAAGAGTTACAGGCATCCTTGAGGGTAAGTGAGGAGGGAATTTTCTTAAAAATAAAAGAGGTTGTAAATACTGTATTGAGGCATTTGAATGAGAAGGTTGATGGAAGATTGTCATCGGTGCATTCTTTATATTCTTTATTATTCAATGCAATAAAGAATATTGATAGGGATCGGGAGATGGTACTACCATTAATTAAAAATTGGATCCCTAGGGCAAATGATTTGGATATTATGTATAAGACCTCAAGGTTTGATGTAAATAATAGGCCCCAATCATTAAGGCCTACTCAGGTGTTAGTTAAGTAATTGCAAGGTTTCCAGACCTTACCAGATGAATTGAGTAGGAAGATTAAGGAGTTAGTGAAGAACTTTGATGATTGGGGTGACACATTGTTCCCTAACATAACTAATGAGCAAGGGAATATCAGGTCACTCCAACAATGGCATGATCAAGCAAATAAAGTCATCAATGATCAAATTAAATTAATTTGTGATGACTCAAATTCTAATTTGTTGGTGAGCTGTATGGACAAAATCATTAGCACCAACTCATTTTTGGAATCTTTTGAAAGAGAAGCAAATCAGGTGGCAGTTAAGTACATGCCTTATAGTGTCAAGGTAAATGAGGTAATCATCTTTAATTGGCCAACTGATGAAGAGTACTAGAAATGGGTGAATGTATATTTAACTGAGGAGGAGTTAGAAGGGGTAAGTTGCTAATAGTTGATAGGTCAGTTGTTGTAGTTATAAAAGATTTCAAGTTTTGTTTTTTGTGACATTCTTGGCATGGAATACTTGAAGTTTTTGTTGCTGCATCAACCATTCTCAGTGGGCATGATGAAAGAAGATTCTACGAGGTGATTATAGTTGTAACAAACTTTTGTAATGTCACAAAGCGGTCCAATTGGCTGGTTACATGTGTATTTTCTAGCCCAATGCTTGTTTGCTCCCTCTTCTTCTATAAGAAGGATTTCAAGGCCAGAAGTACGGGTTAGCAAGTTAGATAATTTTGGTCGAGTCTAGGTGAAATGGCAAAGAAACTTGTAAAGTCTGATATTTTTTGGGAAAATGCGATTTATGTTTTGGGTCATTCTGTAACAGGTTTTGAATTCATGGGGATTTAATGTTGTATGATAGCACTAGCATTTGAATTGAAGTGATTAATTCAAACTCATGTCTCTCCATTGTATAAGCTTATCTAAATTATGAATAAAATGATCAAGGGTTGTTTCATTCATCTCACTATTGTGGTGTGTATGATTCTTGTTTTAGCTTTAATTCAAGGAATTAATTAAAATGCTTGAAGGAGATTGTAGGTGGATATGTTCTATATAAGGATCTGATAAGTAGTATTGGGTTACAATACATATTGGTGAGACTGTAAAGCAATGTTGTCAAGGATCTCATATGTTATGTGTTAAATATGTCATAAACCCTTAAATGCTTATAAATTTGACTCCTCCAATGGATATATGGCATTGATCTAAGTTGTACTTATTCATATGGTTCAGTGTTTGTTTGTCTTTACCTAGAGCTTGCTACAAATTACAAATCAATAATTATCTTATACTGTGAAATGTTATTGTAATTATCTCATGCTCCAAAATAGTTGATAATACTGATAAACAACCAATTCTATTCAATATTACCCTGTTATGTTGAGCTATTAAATGAGATCATCTGTTATTGTTAATGTTGTTTATGATAATGGTGTAGAGGTTATAAATGCATTAAGGGATCACCCTCCCAGGTCCTGCAAAGCCCAAAGTGTAGGAGGTCTTTAAAGTCCTTGTCAGTTGGTCCAGGTCCTTCGAGCTGTCCTTGATTGGAATTAGCAATTCCATAGGTAGATTAGAAGTTCAACGTAGTTATCAAAAATAGTAACAAACAAAATGGTGACTCTACTAGGGAACTAATTTCAAATGTTTCTTGTCAGTGTGTCGGTTGTCCATTTTGCATAGAGTTTTCATAGTATTTCTATGGTTTGAAGGTTGAGCACATGGTTTTGTGTTATTTTTATCCATTTCTTCTATTGTTTAAAATGCTTTGAGATATTTGGTATTCCCAAGATAATTGGGTTGCAACTCTGAAGTCTCTGCACCAGTGTGTATCTTATTCTAAAGATTTAATATAAGTTGAAAATTATTTTGGACAAATACACAAAATGAAAAACACTAGGTCATTCATGAAGAATCATGTCTAAAATAGAAATTGGAGGGTGAACTTCCTAAAATGAAGAAGAAGGACTGGATAAAGAAAAGACCTGAATCTAGCAATACTGCTCCCGCGTCATAGAACCCTGTACACCAAGGTACAGGTAAGCCTTTACACCCTATCCCTAAAAATCTTGAAGAGGTGTCTAGAAACTCAGAATTAGATAGTTTTGGTTTTTTTGATGCATTATTTAGTACACCAGTTCAAGAGAATGTAACATGTCAAATTAAAGGGCCTGTTAGTGTCCAATATGTGGGAAAGAGAAGAGGAAGGAGTAGAAGTCGAATCCATCATAGAGAAAGCACTAGTGATGTGCCTCCTCATCCTGTTGAAGATGATGGAACCCCTTTACTAACTGAGCATGTACTTGAAGAGGTCAATCTAATAGATCTAAGTGATACATCAAGTTCTAATATGACTTTTGCTACTCCTGATAATGTTTTTGGAGACATTAACTCCCTGAGACGGGAGATCCAAAAGCAAGTTGAGCTCAGAGTGAAAAGGGAGAAGGAGAGGGAAACAGAATTGGTACACGTTGTGATTGAAAGGGATAGATTGAGTAGACAGTTGGCAACAATGAAGCTTTTGAACCAAGAAAAAACTAAGCTAGATGTTGAGGGCCCTATTGTACATGAAATTTTTGATAAGGAGATAAAGTTTGTGTCTAATGTGAGTCTTGTAGGTTGAGTTGATGCCCAATCAAAACCTATAGACCCAAAACCCTCAAACCCTATTAAATCTCAATCGTGTAATCTAAACCCTAAGCCTGTCCTAGACAAGGGAAAACAAAAGGCTGAGGGGATTAAAATAAATAAAAAGGTGATTTCCCATTCTCCTAAAGGTGATGCTGAAACTGCCTTAGAAAATGTTAGAAAGGAGAGTGAGGCTCTTATAGAAGAATTGGAGAGGACAGAGATTGAGGCTACAAATGCAGAAATGAAGAGAAAGATAAGTTTCTTAAAAATGTTAAAAATGGATGAAGCTACACAAGCTACAGCCTCATCAAGTCACCAAGATGCCTTAAAAATGGTCCTAAAATTAATTTGGATCCCACCACAAACAATTTTGGCCCAAAGGTTCATGCAACTAGGTTTATAGATCTAAATCAGGATGGTTCTAGGGTATAAAATTTAGGGTTTGGTGTTGATTCTCAGAAGATAGAAGGATTTTTCCAACGAAGACCTATACAATTGGAAAGGTATAAGCAATTATTTTTTGATGGTATTTCGGGTTATCCAAATCCCATCCCCGATGATCTGAGAGAGAAGATGAGTAAGTTTGTTGGAAACAATGTTGTGACAGTAGAGGAACACTTGAAAGCTTTTATGGATATGCTAAATGATTACAAGGTAGAGCATGAGGATGTTGTAATGAAATTGTTTGTACAATCTCTGGTAGAGGATGTAAGGGATTGGTACAAAGGTCTACCTAATTCTAGTATTTGTTCATGGGATGAATTTGAAAAGTGTTTCAAGGAACAATATGGTGATAAAACCAATGCTAGTTTCATGCTAAATGAGTTCAATAACATCAAGAAGTCATTGAATGAACCTATGATAGAGTTTAATCTAAGATTCCAAAAATCAATGTATAATTTGTTCTAGGTTTTGAGGCTTGATGAAAACATTTGTCTCACTACATATTTCAATGCTTTTGATGCTAAAATGGCATCTCCTCAGAGATAAGGACCCTCAGACTATGAGGGATGCATTTAGGGTGGCTATAAATATTGAGAGTAATAGAAGAGATTCTAGGAAATATGGTATGAGAGAAGAACCCACACTTTTAAAAAAACCTAAGGATAAGACTGAGAAGATTTATACTACAAAGTCTAAGGATGAAGAAACTTGGAATAAAGTTTTTAGCATTTTGAAAGACATAAAGTATATTGTTTCCAAACAAGAAAATGGTATAGGAAATGAAAAGCAACAATATAATAAGAATGACAGACTACCCAGGCTGCAAAATTATCCTTATAATACAAATTGGAAAGATGGGAAACCAATCTTGCCTGGCTAGAAGCCTAAAAATGATCAGCATACACCAAACCCCTTGCAGAAGTAGTCAGTAAATCTAGTATAGGATAGACCATGGTTTGAGGTGTTTCAACATCCACATGATCAAAATTACTATGGTATTGCTCAGTTGCTTGTTGTTGAGGAAATAGAGGAGGATGCTCATGAGCAGACTCTCGAATGTGAGCAGGGTGATGTAGATGTTTGTATGGCTAGATCATACATTGATGAGGTAGAATTTTCCTCTGATGATGAATTGTAGGGAGCTGATGTGGATAACCGAAGACAGAGAAGTGAGATATACCACCAGCAAGTCCTCTCTAATGAGGAAGGTGATTTTGACCATAATACTTACAATATGGAGAAAGTTGAAGATTCAATGTCCTTAAGGAGACCATCAGAAGAAGAGATTGTAAGATTGACTGAGGAAATGGCTGCTCAAATGAAAAGTTCACTCTAGTTGAGAAACAAAACTATGGGTGGTGAATAGGGTAAACTTGCTGGCCTTTTTATCAAAGAACAAAAGGACAAAAACAAGGGTGTTAAAGTTGATAGCAAAAAATATGTTGTGAAAATAAAAGAGGTTAAGAATGATAAGGTTTTGGAAAAAAAGAATGAAACTCCAAAGCCTCAAGAAGATATAGCTTCATCATTGGTAAAGACCAAGGTGATTACAAATTCTTTTGAACATGCTTCAGAGGATAGAAAGAAAAGAAACTAGAAGGAAGTAAGCACCAAGATAAAAAAGAAGATGATGAATGTAAGGTACCTAATTTTCCTAAATATAAACTCGTAGATATGTTTCAAGTACTTTCTTAGGTTAAAGTTATTGTTCCTTTGCTAGAAATGATGAGAATAAATTAGCATAAGGAAAAGACAATAGCCTTGATCATAGGTGTTGCTGGTAATAAGATTGAACAAGGTAGTTGTAAAGAAGAAAAGGATGAAGGAAAAGGAAAAGAGAAAGAAGTGGAGGGAATCGTGTCACAAATTCCCCCTGTATATTTAGGGAATTCTATTAATATGTGCCTTGAAAATATAAACCCTTTTTTCTTAAGTGTTGATATAAATGGGAAAACTTTAAGAAATTGTATGATAGATTCAGGGGCATCAAATAATTTCATGCCAATCAAAGTCATGGAGGTAATGGGTTTGACAGTGGACACTACTCAAGTTAAATGTTATGCTATGGATTCAAGAGAAGTTCCAATTGTGGGAACTATCAGAGCATTGCCTTATAGACTGACTCAGTATCCTAAGAAGGATTTAACCATGACTATATTAGTTGCAGACATCCCACCTTATTTTGGGATGCTTTTGTCAAGAAAATGGAATGCATCAATGGGAGGCAACATGCAGTGTGATTTATCATTTTCCACTTTCTCCATTGATGGTAAGGATGTCAAGATTGAAAGAGAGTCAAAAGTATCCTGTATGATTGAGCATGACCCAACTAAGAATATGACATGTTTTATTGACAGTGGCATAAATGAATTCAGGGCTGAGGAATTGCCTAGCAATTGTGATAAGACTATTGCACCGATTGACACAAAAGGAAAACAATTGTCAGAATCTGATGACTTGTGGACTATGTACTTCGATGGTGCAAGTTCAAAAGAAGGATTTGGTGCAGGTGTTTTTTTATGATCACCAATAATGTGGCAGAATATGAGGCCTTGTTATTAGGGTTAAGATTAGCTAAAAAACATGGGATCAAGAAGCTAAAGGCAATTGGAGATTCTGAGCTTGTGGTTTCCCAAGTTAGATCCAGGTATGTGTCAAAGAACAAGAGGTTGAAACAGTGTAGAAATATTGTTTGGGATGAATTGGAAAACTTTGATGCATTCGACATAGGATGGATGGAGAGAGGTCACAACAAAGTGGCAGATCTATTAGCAAACATTGCATTAAAACCAGATGATATGACTTATGCTAGAATTTCCAAATTTGAGGTGCAAACCAAGCCATCCATCCCTGATAATATTAAAAAATGGCAAGTCTTTGATAATGATGATGAGATACTAAGGTTTTTGAGTTGTGTGGATGAATATGAAAGTCAAGAAATTGACTTTGGAGCTTTTGTGGAAGAAATTGATGGTAAAGATACTGTATTTGGGAATGAGGTCATTCAATTAAAGACAAATATGATTCCTAAGGGTTTAGTTGTACTAGAAAGAGTGTTTGATAATTAGGATAGGACAAAGGCTAATCATACTGCTCCCCATACTGATGACTTGGAAGAGATAAATCTTGGAACAAAAGCATCTCCAAAAAAGGTGTATATTGGAAAGAAATGTCACCAAAGGTGAGAAGGATGATAATTGACTTATTAAGGAAATTTAGGCATGTGTTTGCATGGTCCTATAATGACCTTAAGGCATACAGGGAGGATCTATTCCAACATGAGATTCCTTTGCGTGACGACGCCAAGCCATTTAGGCAAAAAAAAGGCCCATTAATCCTACCATGGCCCCCAAAATGTAAGAAGATTTAATGAAACTAAGGGATGCAAGGATCATAAAGCCAATCAAACATTCATCCTGGGGTATCAAATTTGGTACCAATGAGGAAGAAAAATGGAGACATCAGGTTATGTGTAGACTTTAGAAATTTGAATGTGTCTTCATTAAAAGACAACTATCCATTATCGAATATGGAAGCCATGTTGCAAAGAGTGATAGGCAGTGAATTGATTTCTATAATGGATGGGTTCTCTGGTTACAACCAGCTCATGGTCAAAGAGGTTGAGCGGTTTAAGACAACTTTCACTACACCCTGGGGAACATATGTCTATGTAAGAATGCCTTTTGGTCTAACAAACGCAGGGGCTACTTTTCAGAGAGCCATGGATGTGGCATTTTCAGATTTCATTAATTTTTTTTTGGTGATTTATCAAGATGACTTGACATTATATTCTAAGAAAGAAGAGGATCATTGTGAGCATCTGGAGAAGACATTCACTAGAGCATTAGAGTATGGTATCTCATTGAATCTGAAGAAATGTGTATTTGGGGTAAGAGAGGGAAAATTGTTGGGACATATTGTTTCCAAGGATGGAGTAAAAATTGATTTAGAGAGGGTAATTGCAATAGATACGGTCCCACAACCCTGCAATGTCAAAGGAAGACAATCTTTCTTTGGACAAATCAACTTTCTAAGGAGGTTTGTGACAAATTTTGCTAAGACAGTTCACCTGATTTCCAAAATGCTTAAGAAGGGGGCCAAGGTTGAATGGGAAGAGGAGTCTATACAGGCCTTCCAAGCCATTAAGCAAGCAATAAAGGAGGCTCCTATGTTAAGAACCCCTAATTTTTCTAAACCCTTATAGATTTTTCCATTTGCTTCTTTCCATATAATTGCAGTTGTGTTGTTGCAAAAGAATGGAGAATGTTTTGAACAGCCTATAGCCTTTTTCAACAAATCTTTACAAGTGTAGACACGTAAAATATATTGATTGACATCGTGCATTTGATCCTAACTTACTAACATCGTTTCTTCTTGAATCATCCCTCAGTCTAACCATTTAATCAAATTCCCTTATCTGATTAAATTTATCAATATTTGTCTCTTAATTAAATAAATCATTTTATCTAATCAAGTCATCTCTCTTGATTAATTAAATCAATCCATTTGATCTAATTATCCCTATTTAATTAAATAATCAATTTATTTGATTAAATCTCTAAAGTATGTCCATTAAATTAAATAAATTAAAACCTTATTTGATTTAATCTAACACCATCCCTTTTAATTAAATAAATCAAAATCTTTATTTAATTAGCCTCTTCTCATATTCCCCTCTTATTTGATTTAAATAAACCCATAAATCTAAGTCAAATAAGTCACATCATCTAATCTCTTGTTAAATTAATTAATCCTTGATTAATTTAACCTCATCTCATGTCCCATCCTCTAGATAATGCAAGTTGCACATGAAAATAGATTTAATTCATTTATTAAACCTGTATTTTCCTCACAAGGCATCTTTTGTAATATTCTCTCAATTTGAATTCAAAAATTCCAAGTAAACATGTACATCCAACAAGGCAATAAATTCATCTTACATGTCCTTTTCCTTGAGCCAAGTGGCATTTATTGCATTTTCCCTTCCCTCTTGCATGTCATTTGAACAAAATTTGAATTTCAAATATTGGCATTTATTGGTACAAACCCCAAATATTGCACATCCATCATCCATTCATAGCTTGAAAAGTGGCACCATATCATTGGATGAATTTTAGTCCCACATTACTCAAATTTGGGCATTCTTCCATCTTGAAATCCTATAAATAAAATGCTCATATCCTCATTTCATCATCCACAATCCAAGAAAAGTTACCATGCTCAAATATCTCTTGAATTCCATCTATCATCATTGAGTCATAGCTAGGTTTTGCAGATTTTTGGCTTGGATTCTTCATTCTTCACCAACAAAGTGGATCAATCTCTTCAACATTCGAAGCTTGCATCATAGGAATTGGGAAAGGGCCAATTTTCACATCAAATCGGCACCAATTCCCCCATGGGATCATGAGTTTGCATACTTAAATTAGGATTCAATCTTTATTTCATCATTTTCATTGTGCTCTTCACTATTTTCATTCCTAGTTTTAGGTTGTAAATGGATTTCATGGGGAATCCTTGTTTTGGCTTGCAATATCTAACTTGAGGTGTTTATTCTCCTTGTTTTGTAGGTACCAAGGTTGGGGTTTGCACATTTGGCACTAGAAGGAGGGCTTGACATCATTATGTCTAACATTTTCTTGAAATTTCCGCATTTTTTCTTCACACACAAGAAATTCCAACGCGGGCTCGTTAGCGTCGCTATTTTGGCACCACGGGCTCGTCTGTGTCGCTATATGGCACCGCTTAAAACAAAAACTACATCGTTGGACTCATCCTGCCAAAAAATTTAAATTTTTAACTCCACCGTTGGACTCGTTGACTTGTAGGACTTTTAAAATTTTTGAAAACAGCGACGCTGGACATAAACTGCGACACTGGGCAAAATTGTGACACAATCAAGCTCTCTGTCTCGACACAGAGTGTCGCTGATTGGTAAGCGACGCTGTGAGGGAAATGCTGGGAGAACAAACTGTGATGCCTTCACACGTTGCGACAATGGGAGATAGTTAAAAGGGAAAATTTAGTTTTAGCACGTGCTTTTGATTTATGACTGATTTTTCCTCTGTTTTCTGCTTTTTAATTTCTGTGTTTTTCTAGAATCTGACTGTTTTTCTTCTTGGAAGGTTGGAAATTGAAAACAAAGGAAGGAGGAGTATGGTGGTGATATTTTGTCCAATCAAAGTGTTTTTAAACACTTAAGTGTTTGTTTAACACTTCTTTGAGGATTTGTTATCTTTTCATTCTTAGGACACTAATTTTCGTTTGGGCTTAAAAAGGACCTTTTCCATTTCTTGCAAAGGCTAAAACGAACAATAGGATCAACAACTTACTAGATATCATTTATTGGATTAACAAATTGAACAAATGTCTTTCACTTGTGATTGGGTGCTCTAAAACGAACTCACATATTGCTTTGAGGATCTAAAAAGAACAAGTGTAGCTTTGTTTTTCGTGAGGGCTTACTTAGACTAAAGCCATTGAAAAAGGACATATGCACTTCTCTCATGCTTTATAGCGATCTTGAGAATCAAAAGGCCTTTTCATGATTTTGGGTTAAGACAAAGCAATCACCTCCACACTTTGGGCTTAAAATTGAACAAAATCTTGTGTGAGTGTGAGTGGGGGATTTGTTGCATATATTCTCTCTCCTTGTTGCCAACAAGGATTGATCAAGTTATGAATATTGTTCTTCATTCACTTTTGTTTATCCTAGAGGGCCTACCTTGGGGAAAAAGTACTCACCCAAGGGAACAACTCAACTGGTAACACTCTAAAGCCAAGAGTATTTCCAACCGGGATTTAAATATGGATATTGGACGAAATGCCAATATCACGTGGTTGATTTTGACAAGATGGATCCAAAAGGGGACTCTTGCCGTATGGGTCAATCTCCACAAACGGAAAGTCCTTACTAAAACCCATGTGCTAGAATTTTCTAAAATCCTTTTGTCTATTTTTTGGTGCAAGAACGGTCATTCTCAAGCCACCCCACACTTTTATGGTCTTTTATCCAAATCCACACTACCTTGAATCATGGGGAGTTGTAGAAGTTCTAGAGGAACCACCGGCTAGAGCCTTATCTGTTGGGATAAAAATCCTTTCAAAACATCATCAGCAGAGGAGGATTCTCTGGGGGACCTTTGAGAATCTACAACCTGCCTTTGATCTTCTTCATTCTTCTGGGAAGATTCCCAATTACTTTGTTCTTCCTCTACTCTTTCTTTTTCCTCTACCTTCTCTTCTTCTTCTACTTTCTCTTCTTCTTCTTTTCCATCTTTGTTTCCTTCTTCTTCATCCCATTCACCTTCATATTTATCTCTTTTTCCTTCAGGTTTATCTTTTTCACCTTTATCTAGCTTTGGAAAGACAATGTTAAGCTTCTTTGGTTTAGCTTCTTCCCCATTTTGTTTCTCTATCTCTGGAAGATCACTTGTAGCACCTATTTCCGGAAGGATATCTATATCGTTTGTTTCTGGAAGGATATTTGTTTCACTTGTATTTGGAGGAATGTATTCCTTTACCTCTGTAGAAACTTCTCCTAATTTAGGTGTAGAATCGGATGGGAGTCCACCAAACGTCAAATTTCTCAGCCATACCCCTATTGGAATTTTCAGTTTCTTTCCTTATTTTATTTATTTTATTTTTATCGTTAGTCATCAAAGTGTTTAATTTTTTCTTCATCTGAAACATCTTTGAACATACCTTCTTCAAGGTTTTCAAATCATTTGGGGTCAAAGAGGACCCAATTTTCTCAAATGTTTCATTTATGATCTTCTCTCCCAATTCAACAGCCTCTGATTCTCTTTACATCAAAGCTTCCTGTTGTGCAGTTTTTGCACACATGCCCCCTAAAAGCAAGGACCCTCTTTTGCTTTCGCTCTTTGTGTTTTTCCCCCTTGGATTTTGAGGTTTTTCATTTCCTTGGAATGAATTTAAAATGTTTATCTTTCCTACCTAGGTGTTTCCCCCATGTTGCATATTGAAAAACTTAAGTTCTAGGTGAAATTTGGGTTTTTGTGCTAGTTCGAGATTTTCCGCCCCAGTCAGATTTTCCCGGATTCCACTCGAAGTCTAGCTCGGTCTATTTTACACAATAGAGTTTGGGTTTTCACCCTGGTTCAGGATTTTCTGGTCCATTCGTATTTTCTCAGATTTCATCAAAACTCTGGTAAGTGGGTTTCAGTGTTGCTGTTCGGAGAATTTTGGTCTTCACAGAATTTCACTTGGACTGGATTTTTCGGAATTTTTGTCTTTTCGTCGGCTTTCTAAACTTGGTTAGTTTTTGGAGCTTTGTGCCTTAATGCTTTATTAGTTGTGTTCTCTTGGGTTGTGATGTTTGATCCTTGGGTGCTTGCTGTGGTGTGGCATTATGAATTTGTGAATTATTGATCTGGTTATAATTCCCTTGGCAACATTATCATTGTTGCTTGCTTGAGCATTTGAAATTGTTGTTCATCTTAATTTTCTTTTGAATGAACCTAGAATTCAAGGAAGATTTGTTGAAGGTTTAGGTTAAGCTAGTTTCGTGCTTGGGGTCCTCAAATTTGTGACCTTTGGTCAATTTGGGCAAAGTCATGGCCAGTGTTCGCGTTTTCCTTTGGCTTCGATATTTTTCATCAGTCCCAGATTTTCTCGGTTCCTCCTTTTTGCCCTCTTTTCCTTGGAGTTTATGCAGTGATTGAAATTTTCATGGAAATCTGGTTTGGCCAGATTTTTTTGAATTTTCTGGGAGACACTGTGGAGCTTGAAAATTGGTCAAATTGGATGATCTTAGTGTTAAATTCTTACTCTTCCATGATTTAAATAGATGGATTACACAGTGATTATGCATTCCTTATTCATTTTTAATGATCTAATGGTTGATTTTGTGCCTTTTCACTAGAATCTAATTGGGCTGGATTTTCCCAGAATTTCCTTCCTAGCCTGGATTTCGTGGTTGGCTTGAAATCCCAGACTATGAGGATTGTGATTGAACAACGTTTCTAGGTTGATTTTGATTTGTGTTTGAGCTTATTTGGATTATGAATATATTGCTGATAATGAGCTAATAATGATCTTCATGTTATGATAGTGTTATAATGGATATTAATGCTGGGTTTTGTTGAGTGTAGGCTGAGTCTAGCATGGTGGTGGCTAGAGGGAGATGAAGTTGAATCTATGAAGGAAATTCAAATATTATATACTCCACCCCTTGGCCGACTTGGAGAGGGAAATTTAAGTTCAAATTGTGTTGGGGATCCCAGGCCGACTTGGATTGAATTTATGCATTTAATGCAATCTTATTTTACTTTGAATTCTCCTTGGGCTGACATGTTTTATGGCCATTATTATTGTAAACATTTGTTGAGGCTAACTTGTTTTGGCTATTTTATTATTGTAAAATCCCTGCTTGGCCGACATGCTTTGGGGTTCCTATAAATTGGGCATATTGCCTCATTTGTAACATATATAAAAAATGCAGATACATAGAAAAATAGAGATAGTTTGATACAAGAGCGAATTAGGTTAGAATTTAGTCAATTTCTGAGTAAGTGTTGTAACAGAATATTGGAATTGTTGTTGTAATTCGGTGATTCAATACAATTGACGACATTGTGATTTTTTGGTGATCTCTTTTTTGTTGACTTATCTTGCATGGTTCTTATGCTTCTATCTTTTGAATTTCTCAAAGTTATTAGATGTATGTTAGATTTAGGTTTAGATTTGATTCAATAGTGTTTATGGTTTAATGCTTGAAGTGTTGCAGCAATCCTTGGTCCATATTTTTTGTAGCTAGCTGATTGTTAGTTGCTTTGCAAAGTTAGCCTAGACCTTATATTCATTGTGCTTAGTTCAATTGTGGAGATTTATTCATTTCAATTGCAATTGGGTTGTCTTGGATGAATGTTCATGATCTAAAAATCTTAACACCTTAGAACATTACACTATTTCTGTAAGATTGTAGATTTATCTTGGTCAAGCAGGAATCAATTTATGAGGGATTGGTCCATTTCAAGTATTTCGTCATCTGCATTGTTAATCTTAGGAGTAGTTAAATTTAGGAATCTCTCTGAAACCCTAACCTTTTGTTATTTCTTCATTATCTGAGTTAGATTTAGGATTGAGGTAGATCATCATATTGCCAGATCTGATAAATTCAAGATTCATTCTTTGCTTGTAGTAAGGTCCCTTTGTGATTACCAGCATTTTCACATATTATCTAAGCTATTTATGCATTGTCAAGACCTGACATTAGAGACCTTGGGGTTATCTCTTGAGGCTTGCTAATAGAGATTTACCTTTCAAGAGAGATAGGATTTCATATTCTATCCGAGTTGTTGCTATGCAGAAAACATCATCAACACTTCCCATAGTTTATCAAGCACATTTCTTGATATAATCCCAACTAACTTCCAAAGTAATGACATATTGAATAATAGCCAAAATTAATTTTTTTCTATCTTCTCTACCTACTTGATCAAAAATTTCTATTGTAGGTTGTAACATATCTTCAAAGTGTATCAAGCTATTAATGAAAGCCTCTAATCTAAGAGGAGAACTAGGTATTACTGGTGAGTCCTTTTGTTCTTCCTATTCTGGAGATACCTCTTTTGACACTTTTTCTTTCTTTGATTTTGATTTGGTGTACACATGAACACCAAAGTCCTATTCTTCATCTTCTTCGGAGGATGACACATAATGAAATATTTGATTGCCAACTCTAGCTTCCTCTCTTATTTCTTACCAATTTCGCTGCAGGGTCTTCCTCCTCTTTGTCTTGCTCTTTAGTGATACTGAGGTTCTTCTCTCTTGTAGCCTTTTCTTTCTTTCCTCTCTTGATTGTTTCCATCATAGGAGTGTCTTTCCTATTACTAGATCTTGTATTGGGTCCAAAAGGAGTTGAGCCTTTTCCTTTACTAGGAGTTTCAAGCTCAACCTTCACTGTAGGAGCTGCCGATGGTTTTGAAGGAGTAGTCCTGCTAGATATCCTTGGTCCTGATGATTCTCTAGCCACCTGCTCTCCCATTGCTCTTCCTTGTGCTATTTGTTCATCAATGAAGCCATACTTTCTAAGCATTTCATCTACCTTCTTTCTTATCATGAGCTTCCTATGCTCCATGCATACTTCCATCAATTTTTCTTGATAGGTGTCCATTCTAGGTTCACTAGTATCTTTAGGAAATTTCAATAGAACTTGTACATAGCCTTCGACTTCATCCTTTATAATTTCATAACCCAATGGTTGAACCTAGACAATCTGGGGTTCAATAGCTTCAATAATGCACTCATTAGAGGAGAC
This sequence comes from Sequoia sempervirens, assembly GCA_007258455.2. Lineage (NCBI taxonomy): Eukaryota > Viridiplantae > Streptophyta > Pinopsida > Cupressales > Cupressaceae > Sequoia > Sequoia sempervirens. The sequence goes on from VDFB02047230.1 coordinate 384,664,239, forward strand.
ATGAAATATGATGTCATTCTTGTATTTCTCAACAACTCTGCTTAGAATCCTTTCTCTCTCATTCATGTTGCTCTTGAACACATCAAAGAATTTTGTCAAAGCATTATCTTGACTCTGCAAATCACCCAAATTATGCATGTAATAAAAAATTTGATGTGTAACTAGTCTGGATGTATCCCAAATAGCCACATCATCTCTTCCAAGAAGTTTACTAAGAAAGTAGAACAAAAAAAAAACAATCAGGGAACCAAACTTGAAAGCATATTTCTTCTCTCTTGACATCTTCAAATTTTAAAACAACTGTTGTTGGAGAATTTCACATAGATCATAATCTACACCATTTGTTGCCATGTCATATCCAGTGTATATAGATGTAGTAGACACAAATTTCTCTCTATTTGTGAAGTAGATCTTGTGACCAATCATTATATCTACATACTTCACAATATAATTGGTAGTAGGCTTTGTTGCAAGAGTTGGGTATGTGTAGGATCATGATGGGAAAAAAAGTGGTGATATGAAAAAAGTAGCATTTTACATTCACCAAAAATGCGAAAATCCTTAGTTGACTTTTTTTTGGGTTGGGTGTCAGTACATTTCTCCAAAGAAATGTCCAAGCCAAAGTAGCAAAAATTAGATATCTGATCCAAATTGGATACCTAATTTGAATCGGATATCTGATTTGTGTCTGATATCTGATTTGTGTCGAGTATATATACATTTTAAAATCTAATCTCGGATTTGAAAAACATTTTAAAATGTATTTTAATGGAAATATTTTGGTGCTATAAATTGTATATCTGATTTTTGTACACATAGACCCAAGAGTAATTAGGAGGTGGAGGGTGGGAAAGAGAGAGGGAGAGGGAGAGAG
>VDFB02047230.1:384665212-384685660 GCA_007258455.2 Sequoia sempervirens
TATGTTTTAAGGTAGGATGATTGATGAAAGAGCCAAAAGACTAGCCTTTCTCCATGGTATCTAGGTACACATAGCAGTGGTCTTCTCTTATACAGTCGGACATGATTTAAAGAACTTAGCTAGAAATTATTCATTTAACCTAAGGTTTTCTCATAATGCCATCATTGGAAAAGTATGATCAAATTCTTCTATTATGAAGAATTGGTCTATGTGCCTCTAGTAATCACTATAAATGTTTGTAAGGATAAAATGACTAATTGCATCAGGTAGGAGAGAATCAAATTTCAGTTCTTCAAAGATTATATTCCTCTATTCATAATTTTTAAGGGTTATGTGTGGAGGAGGTTATCACTACCACGAAGGGAGGAGATCTTTCCTTGTATTCTTTTATAATTTTCATTATTCTTATTTATTTTACACCACTAATACATTTGACTACAAAATACAATGAAACTATCCAACGAAATATGTAAAATTCGATGTTTGTTGGGTGCTTGTAAAATTTGATGTGTAATTTTCAATTTTTGAAAGTTTATCCCCGACGTTCATTGAAATTTCAATGAACCTGGGGCTCATCGACAAGCCGGCTATCATTTTCATCAAATTTTTGAAAAACATGAAAAATAGAGAAAAAATTTGTGGTCAACATAAAGAAAAGTGAGTTCACGCCTGATTTATTGTGACAATGTTTTGCTCTACTTGAGACAGTTTGTGGAGAACTAAGGATGATTTTCTTGGGAAAAATTAAAAAAAATTCAAGAGGATATTGCCAAGTTGAGGGTAGTCATTGTCTTTTTGTAAAATTCAGTTGTGAAGTCAGATTTATACTTCCAGGTTTGAAAATCATATTTTAAAGCAACATCTCATCAGATTTCATTTTTAGAGGTTAAGGGTTTTGAGAATTTCATGTCCAGATTTTGTTGTGTGGAATCACCATAAGATCACAACCAAGGAACAAATTCTTGTGACTGTAATTATGTGATCCATAACTCTATTATCAAGTGTGGCACAAAATGCCATAATAAATACCTGGATGCATCTAAGTGTGTGGACCTAAGCTTCTTAATGTATTATGTTGTGCTAGAAATGGAGGCACCCACATAATGTATTTAATTCAAGTTGTATAATGTAGGTAAGCCAATCATCATTAAGTATCTCGTTGCCCCAAGTTTAATGTTAGGATGTAATTATAGCATGATCGAAGAATGATTACCTCTTGCTGCAATAAAGAGCCTATAACTCTTGCCATATGGCTTCGAGTTATATCAATTATGTAGTATCTTAAGCACAACCCATGCTTAATGGGCTATTCCGTAGAGGATTAAGATTTTGAAACCTTATGAATGTTACTTGACATATATTTGCATAATCTCAAATTCCTTCAGAGGCTTTTGAAGTATCAATGTATCCTATATAGGGTTTAGAATGATTTCTTTTAATTAAAAAAATAAATAAATGATGTATTTCCTTATTAGATAATGTGGAGATCTCATAAATCTACCACAACACACTATCCTTTTTGGCACTGTATGCATTACTCCAGCTACTAGGGTTTTACATGTGACATCTTTAATATCTTCATGACCGTGGCTTTCAAATAGATCTCAGTCTTTGCTTTAATCCTTTTCATGATAACCCTTGAGTTGCATAATCCACCTTCAATCTCTTCTAAGAACACTGTCTTAAGCTAGACTGCATAGTATGCATATAAAGCAAGTCCTTCATACCCGCCATTGTTCCAAACCACCACTCATTGTCTTTCTTAAAATGTTGCCTCCATAAGCACAATAGCATGTTTTAAAATCATGGTTGCCATTGATTGACCATTAAGGTCACCACTTTCATCATGAAGATACAATGAGATTTTTGTCTTCAAACTCAAGGCATTATGGAAGATAACATTGTGAATTGTTTGTTGTGTACAATTTGATTTTCTTGCACATTTACTTCTTTGCTAACTTCCTTTAAGACTGGGTATTGCAACCTCAGCTACAATCTTAAACAACTCACTCACTATCACTTGAAGATTCATTTTATGAGCATCCTTCTATAAAATCAAACTATTCCCTATAGACTACCTACTTACTATAGGGGACTCATCGTATCATGGTATTGTAGTTCTTAAGATCCTTCAACCTTATTGACACTACTTCACAGTCCACAAGGTATTACTCACTATTCTCCCATCTTTGATGAGTCTCAAAATACTGCTCAAACATGTAATCCACTACCTCCATTATACATTAATGGCTAAGAAGAAATATTGAACCTATGATTACCATTGTTACTTCATTTGGACAGTCATTCCCTGATTGCATTTGCCTTGTCTAACACTACAAAAAGCATTTGAAAAACCCTTAAGGTTAGCAAGGGAGTAAAGAAACTCACTGTTAAAATCTCCACTTTACTATGCAAGGTTTGAGCTTTATTATCTTGTCACTGCTCAGCCTCTTTTTGACTGTCACATCTCAAGTGACTATCATTCTTCTTACCGTAGATTGCATTTAAAAATGTCACTAAGCTACATAGTGTGCTTGTTATTGGCTACAATCTTTAGATTGCAAGATTTTGTTATTACCTACAATGTCTCAATCTTTCTGGTATTGCAACCTCACTAATCCACTATAGTTATTGTTTATGTTTCTACAGAGGCCTATGGTTTGTACCCTAATCATGCTCTTACCAATGCTTATGTTGTTTGTTATTAGGGCTCTTTCAATGTTGAGGGCCCTAGGGATAAACTTTTCATGAGAAGTGACACATTGAATCTTTAACTAAAAGGATAAATCCATATTGACATTAGAAATGATGATTCCAATTTGTTGCTCCTTAGGAATGGGTCACTTGGTCTTACTAGCTCACCACCTCCATTGTTGTAGGAAGTTTGTGATCAAGTTCAATATTCTGATTTTAGGAGTCTTAATGGTTGGAAATCATATTAAAATTAGAATTTAATAAGTTTTGGACTTAGCATTTTAAAGTTTTTTTTGGGATCATTAACATCAGACTATCTTCTCTTTTGCAGGGGTGGTTGCATGCCAAATTTTTTTGGTGTAAAATATCAGAATTATTAGATTATGTTACTTGTCTATGAATAAAAATTATTGGAGTGTGAGTTTGATATTTTTTGAAGATCTAAACAGTCAAGCTTGGTAAAAAAAATCATGTTAGATAATATTAGTCCAGAACAAAATGAAGAGACACTTGATAGATTGTGGGATAGATTGAAAAGAAAGGGTGATGGGAAATGTTATTGTCCTTGCAATAATTGCAAGGGCTTAAAGACGACTCTACTTTGGAATCACAAACTACCAGAAACATTGTAGGAAGCATGGTCACGCTTGAAGGGGCATGATTATCATCCATTGGTAAGTTGTTCATTATATGTGCTGGTATTGATTGAATTTGTAAATGTTATATCATTTTAAATATTTTATATATATAATCACTTGATCGCGATCATGGCTTCTATCAGTCAATCATTATTGCTGGGACACCCTATGGAAAAATTGATATGGATTATCATGGGCTAGAGAATGTGGTTTTGCAAGCGGACGAACATGGAGTCGGAATATCGGCAGACAAAGCACGATCCTATGGAAGAAGATGATCATGCGGCCGTAAAACACAAATTTGAAGATGATGGTATGAATACATTGATCCATGACACATTTAGTGGTAGAGCTGATCATGATGATCAAGATGACTTTGATGTTCATAATTTACCTGTATTTGAGAAGGCATACGAGCCCTTTTATGAAGGCTCCCGAACAACTCTTCTCTCTGTTGTATTGTTGTTGTTGAACTTGAAGGTTATGAATGGTTTATCAAACATAGCAATCTCACAGTTGTTAAGGTATGTCATATATGTCATCTTTTTTCATCTATTTTAATTGTTGTTAGTTCATTATTAGTAAATAAAGGATGAAATATGTACCATTAATATTCTTTATATGAACAAATTATTTTTTGTTGTAGATTGATTGGTGAATTTTTGTTACCACCATCAAATATTTTACCTCACTCATATTGAGATTTATGTGCCATTATGAAAGATATCAGAATGGAGTATCAAGCAATAAATGCATGTCCCAATGATCATATTATATATCATAAATAAAAGGAATTTGCAACAGAATGCCTGGAATGTCATATCAGTAGATATCAAATAGATCAACTAACAAAAAAGGTGCCTCACAAGGTTCTTCATTATATTCCCATTATTCCACGTATGCAACGATTATTTAGGTGTGAAAGCTTAGAGAAATTTATGGATTACCATGCACTGAATAGAAGTGGAGATGACATTCTTCAAATGCCTACAAATGGTTCTGCATTTAGGGACATGGAAGAAAAATGGCCACACTTTAAAGAAGAACCTCGTAATGTCAAGCTTTCATTGGGAACAAACAATGTCAATCCATTTGGAGAGTTGCGATCTATTTACTCAGTGTGGCCTGCTTTTGTTATCAACAATAACATTCCTCCATTGATGCCAATAAAGAGGGAGTACATAATGTTGTCAATGATTGTTCCAGGTATTTGTTTACATCATTTTTCTTTAATGTAGTAGCATCTCATTTTTCTTATTTGTTGCATAATGACATATTTTTTTCATTCAATAGTCATGTACATTAATTTATATATATTATAGTAAAATGGTTATAATAATTATGTAATGTTTATGTTGATTCAACTAGGTAAGTACCAAGTTAAAGATATGAATGTATATATCAAGCCTCTTATTGACGAGTTACTAAAGTTATGGAATGGCATCACTATGTATGACATCTACAGACCAATAGGACAAAGATAATTTCAATTCCATGCAATGCTTGTATGGACAATTCATGATGCCCCAGGGCTAACACATTTTTATGGTATGTTATAACGTTCGACTGCACTTTAACAATATTTAATTTGATGAAGTAGATATCATGCATGTTTTTAAAATAATCTATTCATTATATATAATGAAAAAATTGACATATTTAATCCAATTATATATCATCTTATAGGTTTTCAAACAAAGGGAAAATTTGCATGTCCAATTTGTGGTCCAAAGACAAAATCTCATAGTTCAACAAGTTTAGAAAAGTAGGTTTTTGATGAGTATAGGCACTTCCTCCATAGAAATCATAAGTATCAAACTACTGAAAACATCTTTTCAATGGGAAAGAGGAGACTACATCAAAACCACGAAGAATGTCACCTCGCCTATGGAAGTTGGAACATAATAGAATTAATCGTCAAGGTTATACATCAGATCAAATTGTTTATCTATCATATATGACATGTTTTGAATTTATATTTTTATATTGTGTTGTGTTTACTCATGTTGTAATTGACAATGATTGTCGTTGTTAATTTTTTTAACTTATATGATTCATGAAGGTCGTCAAGGCATTAATGGCTAGCTTCCACAGGGACTGAAAAGTTATCCCAGAAAATTTAGTAAGTTGCCCTACTATGAGCAGCTACAAATTGTGCATTTTTTTGATACAATGCATATCAGAAAGAATATAATAGAAACGTTATGGAAAATATTGGATGGAAGGCATGACAAAGAAAAAATTGTCAAAATTTGTACTAACATTCAGAAAGCCAATCCTGCAATGAAAAATGTCATTCAAAGAAATAGCGATGGAGACCAAATTAATATAAGTGCCCTTCCTTGGTTATTAAAAAAGCAACAAAGAAATGCTATAAAAGAAGTTATACAAAAAAATTGATTTCCCACAGGACCCACAGGATTTGTTGCGAACATAAATAATATAATAACAAAGAAATGTGAATTTGGGTTAGGGATGAAAACACATGATTGACATACCTTCATTAAGGTAATTATTCTGGTATATTATATACACTTGTATAATGCATGTAATTTTCAGTGTATTGTGTTTACTACTTTTGGAAAAATAATGAAAAGATCATTTTATAATTGTTGCAGTATGTTCTACCTCTATCTCTCCCAGACAACTTTGAAAACAATGTCAAGCAAGTTATATATGATCTTGGAAAATACATGAGGTAAATAGTGAGATTTGTTCAATTTGATGTATCCATCTTATAATTTCCATTTGTTTTACTTGTTATGTAATCTATTGTATATTTTGTTAAATCTCGTTAATATATTTGCAGCTTGAATCACTTGTAGATGGATGTTATCTAAAGAAATCCATAAAGAAGATATAAATTATTGGAAGAGAAAAATTCCTTGTCTAATGTGTGAAATGAAAAAGTGTCTACCTTCAAAAAATTTCAATGCACAAGAACACTACCTTATACACCAAGTTCAGGAGATTGAATTGTGTGGAGCTATACACACAAGGTCAATGTGGATGTTTGAGAGGCACTTGAAATTTTTGAAGGCTTTGGTTAGACAAAGAGCACATCATGAGGGTTCTATGGTGGAGGGATATATGGTATACCATACCATGGTGTACATTAGTAAATATCTTCTTAAGTTTGCAACAAAGATCTATGTAGATCGCATTTGGGATCCCAACTCCATTAACAAATTCGAAGGGGAGTACCTGTTGGGGAAAGGTAGATTGAGGAAAGTGAGAGGTAATTATAAGATGGTCATGGAGATTAATTGGAATACATTTTACATATGGATTTTATGTATATTGTACTTATTTAATTTTTAATCTTCAATATACATCAATTATAAATTAAGGTCATATATTATAGTATTTAACTAATTATACATTGTTTGTGAATTTCAATTTTTTTTGGTATATTTGGTAGAGAGTGGGATGCACTACATTTGTACATCACCAAAAATCTTGATTGGATGACGGTATGGATTGAACGATGTCAACAATCTAGTCACGCATTAACATGGGAAGGTGTGGCTTCATTGGTTAAAGAAGCTCATAATAATGGAGATTCTAATGTTACACAAAGGGAAATTGATTTAGCATATGGTTTAAGAGATAAAAAGGTACGTATAAATATATTAATCACCCATATTATTTAATTATTTTCAAGTATATTGATTTATATGTATCTTGAGATTGTTTTCTTTGCATACATTCAGCCAAGAATAAATATGTTTATCAATTGACGATATTGCAATAATTTTTACCTATTTGACATAAAATGGTCATAAATTTTGAAGCAAAATGTTGGATCATATGAAGAAAACTTGTGATTCTGGTATAACTACAATCTTTCAAGTGACTAATGTTTCATCTAGAAGCGACATACATCCAAAAGTCTCAGAAAATTGATACTATGGGATTTTGGATGATATAGTTGAGTGTGACTTTAAGTCCTTCAAATTAATTTTGTTCCTCATCCTATGGTACAGGCTATGATTGAATGAAAATGATCCTGAGAGAACTATTATTGAACATGATAATGGATTTACCATGGTTAATACAAGGTTGGTCAAGTGAGCTAGAAATGAGCCCTATATTCTTCCAAGCCAATGTGAGCAGGTATTTTACTCAGAGGTTCCAAGTAAACCGGGTTGGTCATTTGTTGTTAGACATGATCCAAGAGGAAGGGTGGAAAAGTATAATGTGGTGGAAGAAGAAGATACCAAAGAACTAGAAGATGATGTAGATGATGATCAGGATCAACGGTTAGTTGATGATGTCCTTGATGAAGATGTCGAAGAGGAGGAACTAGATCATGATGATGTAGAAGTTAATGTTCATGAAGATGATATCCATGTGGGTGATGACATTATCGAAACTGATATCGATGATGATGATGATGATATGACCAATCCCTACAATGTCAAATCTGGATCAGATGATATAGACAAAGAGTTGGATGAAGAAGAAGATCAATGACATTGAAATGTATAAGTTATGCGATTATATTATCTATTTGGTATTAATTTCTTGATAGAATTATATTTGACTTGTGTGGTTACATAATTAATTCATGATTTTTTTAATTTTTATGCCATTACATAATTAATTTAATGATGTACTTTTTAATGTTTGAAAGGTCAAAAAATTTAAAAAAATTAATAATGATGTTAACAACTCGAACAGTTTATTTATGCTCTCATGATCATAAAAATTAAAAGTTAGTTGTAGAGGTGGTTGTTCAATGGTTGGCATGTATGTTGGTTCTTTTACAATGTAAACTTCAAGTTTGTCTTCTTAATCTACCTATAACGCTAATTCCTAATCAGCAGCTCAAAGGACTCCGGACTAACCCGACAAGGACTTTAAAAGCTCCTACACTTCAAACCTTTGCAAGACCCTGAGGGTGATCCCTTTAATGTGTTTACAACCCTACACCATTATTATAAACAACATTAACAATAAATGTGATGATCTCACCACAGCTCAACATGATAAGATAATATCAACTAGAATTGGCTATTCATAGACAATATCAACTATCTAGAGCATGAAATACTAAACACCATCCATTGTATAAGATAGTCAATGATTTGCAATTTGTAGCAAGATCTAGAAAGACAAACAAATATCAACTACACTAATAATTACAACTTAGATCAATCATATATCCATTGCAGATTCGAAATCTAAGCATCTAGAGGTTTATAATAGATTTACTACATCACATATAAGATCCCCTACAATATTGCATTACAATTTCATCAAGATGCATTCTAACCTAGGACTACTTATCAACCTCAAGTACAACACATATCTGCCTATAATCCCATTCAAGTATTTTGATTAATTCCTTGAATTAAAGCTAAAATAGAATCATACACACCACAACAGTGAGATGGATAAAACAACCCTTAGTTATTTCATTGAAAGTTCATATATGCATGTACAATGGAGAGACATGAGCTCGAATTTTCATTTCAACTCAAATGCTAGTACTGTTATACAACATTAAATCTCTATGAACTCAAGACCTATTACATAATGACTCAAAACCTAAATTGCATTTCTCTAAAGCCATCAAAATTTACAATTCACTCTGCAACTTCACCTAGACTCGACAAAAATTATCTAACTTGCTAACCCATACTTCGAGCCTTGAAATCCTTCTTATAGAAAATGAAGGAGGAAACAAGCACTGGGCCAGAAAGTACACCTGTCACCAGTCAATTGGAGCACCTGGTGATATTCCAAAATTTGTTACAACAATCACCACCTTGAAAAATATTATTGTTCAAAAATCGTTACAACAACAATCATCCTAGAGCATATTCTCGTTCATCATATCGGTAGAGGAAGGTTGATGCAATAACAAAGAACCACGCAAAACCCACACCAAGAAAGTCATCCATACAAAATTGGAAATGCTGTAACCGCAACATCTGATTTTCCATCTGTCGGTAGCCCACTCTTTTTACTCATCATCATTCAAATACTTAGCCACCCACCTCTGGTATTCTTCGTTAGTTGGCCAGTCAAAATTAATCACCTCTTTTACCTTTGTACTATAAGGCATATACTTTACCACTACCTGATTAGCATCTCTTTCAAAAGATTCCAAAAATGAGCTGGTACCAATAACCTTATCCATATAATTTACCAACAAATCATAATCTGAGTCATCACAAATTATTTTAATTTGATTATTGATGAATTTACTTGCTTGATCCTGCCATTGTTGGATTGTTTTGATTTCCCCCTGCTCATCAGTTATATCAAGTAACAGTGTGTTACCCCAATCATTGAAGTTCTTTACCAATTCCCTAATCTTCCTACTTAGATCATCTGGTAAGGTTTGAAAACCTTGCAATGATTTAACTAATATATAAGTTGGTTTCAATAATTGGGGCCTGTTATTTACATCAAACCTTGAGGCTTTATTCATAACATCTAGATCATTTGACCTAGGGATCCAATTTTCAATTATTGGAATCATTGTCCTCGGATCCCTATCAATATTTTTTATTGCTTCAAATAGCAAAGAATACAAAGAATGTATAGAGGGAAATTTATTATCCACCTTTTCATTTAAATGCTCCAAAATAATAGTAACAATTTCTTTTTCTTTTGAAAGAAAACCCTCCTCTTTTACCCTTAGTGATGTCTGTAATTGATCAATTTTCTGTATGAGATGCCTCTTTGTTGGATCAACAAAGCACTCTATTTCTTCATCAACTTGTCCTAGAGGAGGGGTAAGAGCAGGATTTTGAATGGGAGACCCTAGTGTAGAAACATTTGGAGAAGCAGGAGGCATTGACCCTACTATGGGAGGTGATGTGCTGGTTCCTGGAGCAATGGATGTTTCCCCAGTATGTCTATACTTGAACCTTTCTACTTCAGTTTGCAGCTCAACATTCCTCTATTGCATTTTACTATATTCTTTAATTAAAATGTTATACTTCTCCATTAGGCTCTTTCTTTCAGCCTCCTCCCTTTCAGCGGTCTTTTGGGCCAACTTGGCCGCATTCATAGTTAAACTAGTGGCTTCAGTTGTTGTAATCTCTAAAGCCCTCTTTATTATTAATCCTCCTTTGAAATTTGGATTAATATCAGCAATGTCTGGCTTTCTTCCTTGTGGAGCCAATGCCCAAATTGCCAAGGTCTCATATTCTTCACTGAAGGAAGAGTTTTGTAATGCTGCCTTAACTTCTTCTTCAGAATCCTAAAAAGGATTCTTGGACTTTATAATGGCATTGAAAGCCACTGCATCTGTGATGTCCCATTCAGGAAAAATCAAAACACCAGCTTGATTCACTAGTTGTCTTCTTTCTTCAAGAGTGATGTTTTTGAACTCTTCCATTAGTTCAACTTTCACTTCTTCATCATTCTCCTAATTTGACCTGTCAGGCCTTAGTTATCTTCTCTCCTTGCATTTATGTTGATATTCCTCAAATTTTATCCTCCATACCAATTCTAAGAATACAGGAGTCTTTACAAATGCATTGTCATCTAAGAACTCCTTGCAAGCCTCCATTTTTGCATCCTGCACACTCTTACCCTTCATATCCAAATCGGATAGAACCAATTCAGCTAACCTAGGAGGGGACGACATACCAACCTACATGTTTTGATTAGTAACAATAATTTCATCTATGAAATCCTCAAGTAGGTGATCAGTTCTTTGCCTCTTAGGGCTTGGCTCTGGTGGTGGTGATGGGGGACTGCGCTCTGGTGAAGATTTTAATTCAATGATTTTGACAGCCCCAGGTACTTTGAATTTTGGGCCTGGTCATGAAGGTGCCTTCATTATTTTCTTCCCTTTTCTATCTACTTCTTCCTCATCACTGCCAGTATCCCTTTTCCTCCTATAGATGGGCTGCCTTTCTGTAGGCTGACATACTACCTTGTTTCAATTCACATATCACTTTTTCCTTGCATATCCAGACTTAGCCTTAAATTTATCTTTCTGGTTGTCAAGGTGTCCATTATCTATTTGAAATTATTCATTAAAAAATCAATTCTCTTGTGGTATGGAGTGAATTCCATCAATGGATCATACTTGGGATCCATTTCATGCACAATATCTAGTAGCTTACTTTATGCTATCCACTTTTCCTTGTTCAATTCTTGTCTATTTAAATCAAATTCATTCCTGATCAGGTCCTCAGGGAAATTGAACTCATGTGCAAATTTTCCACCTTTTATTCTTTGTTTGAAAAGAGCAAAGAAACCTCTAGTATCATGTTGTCTCCTTGGACCAAATCTCAAATGGTAATCAACAAAGAATTTTTCAAAATGTGTCCAGCAGGTCCCTTTGAAAATGTAAAGTCAGACACTACTGTGTAATCAAGGAATAATGTTCCCTTCCCCTTTCCAGTTAGGTTATCTTCATGAATACACCCCATCTGCCACATAACTTCTGCAAACCCTAGTCTTGGTGGCACATTGTATGGCAGTATGTGAGGGGTTCCTTGAAATCCATATATTCTCAAGAAAATGATGACTAGATATGGAATAATGTCACCCCAGTTATGTAAAACCCTCAATTCTAGTTTCCTCTCCTTCAGCCTAAGGAAATCATGCACTTCCTTAGGGATCCTAGGTACATTTACGATCAATCTAGCCCTCAATATTGTAGCAACATAATTATCAAATTGCACATAACTAGTGCTTTCCTTATTACAGTACAAATCTATAGCCCCTATCTGTATTGACAATTTTTCTCCATTAACTGAATGTCTTAAGTTCATCTTCTCAGGAAAGAAATCAACATTCCTAAACAAGAACATATGCATCAACATGGAATACCAAAAGAATTGAGTACCAGTATCACCATTCTTTAGCTTCGTCGGTCCTTTATCTATCCTCTCCACCAAAAAAGAAGCAAATTCATATGTTATAGAGAAGTTAGGGTGTTGTATTTGCACCCCCATGAACATGTATGCAATCGACATTACTGCACCAAGGCTGAAACCCAAAATCTGACATAGTGAATAGAAAGTAGCTAGGAAAGGCTTTGCAAAACAATTCAATCTGAAGGGTTCCTGGTCACTAGGGCTGATGTGAAATTGTGAACCCCCTACCTTAACCAGATGAGGTGGAAGCAGCTTAACCCTAAAAAAAGATTTCAATTTTGTATAATCCTGCTTCATTTCTTCAAGATTAATAGGAACTAATTCATCACTTGGCTCACTCAAATCAAAAGTCTATTGGATAACATCTTTGTTAATTTCTAATAGAACCCCTCCATCATTATCTTTGATTACTCGTGTGATAGGGTCATATCTTTTGGCCACTGCTCTAAGTAAGTCCACATCAGGAAGCACATTTGGAACAACCAGCTTTCCCATGTTGTACATCCATCCATTTGAAAAAGGATGAGGCAAATTCCTCTATCCATACCATAATATGAACATTTCTAAGCCTATGAGTGGAACCCTAACATCAGCAATGTTGGAATTATTACACACCAACCCCTCCCCTAGGATTTTCCCTCACATCAACACCAAACATTTCCTTCTATCATTTGTTGATAATGGAAATTGATCTAGGAAATCATCATACAAGTTTCTTTTCAAATACTCAATGTGGCCAGAGTGCTGCTTGGTTGGCACCATTTTAAACAAACTAGGGCCTCACTACAATGTTACACTTCAAGTGGCTATGACTAAGCAGAGATAGGAAATTACAAAGTAAAAATACCACAATTCCTCACAATTTATGATTAAACAATAGCCCTAACAAAATATTTTAATGAACTAAGTGACAAGCATAGCAGACCCCACCCCTTTCCCAAATTTACATGCAGAATGACTAGAAAATAGAGAAAATTAACTCACGGCTTTTTTTGCACAAACTCCAATTTCTGGCTACAACTGCTTGCAATTTCGCCTTTGGCTCTGAAACTATTTCCATGAAATACTTGGATGATTTGTGATACAAATGAGACAAGAAAATTGATTTTATGTTGATCAAATTCCACCAGTAGACATCTCATCCACCATTAAAGGTCACTCACGGGCTGCACGAATGACTCCAACCATAATTTGAAACATATTTAAATTTGAGTCGTTGATCCTTTAGTTTGATCAAATCATCGATGAACATCTTCAAAATAGGCTGACATAATCACCAACATGAAAATAAAGGGGCCCACTATGTCATACACCGCGAAGGAATGCCACATGGCGGATGCTCACGATATCACAATCCTTTGATTTATCATCGCGGGATGGTCAGCACCGTCGATCTTTTTACTATAAATCCTGCTCCTTCAAAAATGGTCGCCATCCTTTCCTTTAACTGTCGAGCAACTTTTCCCTTAAAATCATAACATCTGAGTTGAAATAAAACATGTGCATCTTACAAGCGCATTAGTAATCCACCCTGTAATACATTTAAAACCGGCGAAAACTTTCTTCACTCCTTAGGCTTCATTGGATGAGACACGTGGCAAGCACCCACGACATTGCGATCCCAAAATTTTTAATCACGGGATGGCGGGCACCGTCAATCTTGAAGAGACAGCTCATCAATGGTCACGCAGATTTCATCCTTTAGGAAGGGCACATGGCACCCGATCGTGATCCCTATAATCCCTGATCGTGGGATAGCAGGCACTGTTGATCTCGTTCCTTTAACACAATCACTAGCCATGTCGTTAACCTTCGAGCAGCTTTTCTAGCGAGATTATAACATATCCATCGATTTAGAACATGTGCGTCTCGAGAACACTTTATTAATTTGCTCCTTAATACATTTAAAGTTGGCTAGTGTTTCCTTTACTCTTTAGGCTTCATCGAATGAGACACGTGGTGCCTGCCCGTGATTTCACAATCAACCCAAGCACCATCGCGGGATGGCAGGGAACAACTCAGATCAAATGGTAGTTGGTCAGCGATAGCTCAAATTTGATCCCCCAGATAGGACACGTGGTGCCCACTCATGATTTCGTAATCAGACCAAGCACCATCGCGGGATGGCGGGGAACAGCTCAGATCAAATGGTAGTTGGTCAGCGATAGCTCAAATATGATCCCCCAGATAGGACACATGGTGCCCACCCGTGATTTCACGATCCTTCAATTCCCGATCACGGGATGGTGGGCACCATTGATAATAGATCAATGGCAGCACTAAATCAACCCTTGCAAAATAAAACATTCATTAAAAGGAGAAGTGGGCATTACTAGGCGGATGACAAATAAAAAAATTATATTTATAGAAGAAAAATAAAATAAATTTACAATTTGTTTTATAATTTCACTTTTAACTTTAAATGTATGTTCACTCATTAAGTTGTATTTTTTTTACAATCACATTTTTATTTTAGATGTTTGTTTATAAAATATAAAGATGCATTAAAAATATATTAGAAATATTTTTCTTTATATTATATAGTATTCATAACATTAAATTAACATAGAATAATTTCACAATATCACTTAACCAATCAAGAAAAATTTAATCATTACTATGCAACATTATTCTCACATCAAACTAACAAATAAACATTGAAAACAAATTTATATTTTTATATTATAACATTCATAACTTAAACCTTTTATACACAATATCAAGTTAATTATAAAAAACACATAAAATTATTTATAAGCAAATTAAAATTTTTAACAATTTAATAAAATATAATTGAATATAATTAAGAAAAATTTAATAAGAATTATATATAAATTTATGAAATATTGATTTACTTATCAACAAAAAATCAATGATAAATTTACTTATTATAGATAAATTTACTTACCAATCTATTTTAACCATCAAGAAAAAATTAATCATTAGTGATTGCAACATTATTTGCACATCTTTTAAGCTGGCAAATAAACATTGAAAACACATTTATTTTTTATATTATAACATTCATAACTTAAACCTTTTTATACACTAACCCTAATTGAACCATAACCCTAACCCTAATACTAACCCTTGCCCCAATTGAACCCTAACACTAACTCCAAGCTCTATCATAGAACCTTAATCTTTACCCCCAACCCCAACCCTAATCCTAATTGAATCCTATACCTAATTTTCATTAAAGTCTAACCCTATTTGAACCTTAAACTTAATTGAACTCATGTTTAGGGTTAGGGTTCAGTTAAGGCTACGGTTGAATTATGGTTATGATTAGGGTCAAAATTCAAATAGGATTATGGTTGGAGTTTAATTAATGTTTCTATTCACTTAGGGTTAAGGTTCAATCGAGTATTCAATTTGGGTTAGGGATCAATTAGGGTTATAATTCAATAAGGTTTTAATTAAGGTCAGGGTTAAGGTTAGTCTTAAATTAGGGCTAGGATTGGAGTTAGGGTTCAATTAAGGTAAGGGTTATTGTCTATTTTAGGGTTAGGGTTCAATTAGAGTTCTCTAGGGTTTTGAGACAATTAGGGTTAGGTTTCAACAATACCTAGGGTTACAATTACAATTAAATTAGTGTTATAGTTAGGGTTATAATATGAGTTCAATCAGGTTAGGGTCAAGGTTTAATTAGTGTTAGAGTTAGGGTTGCAATAATAAAATTTTCCATAATGATATGGAAAGGCATTCAATCGGATTCATATACAAATGCAGAAATAAGAATTGGTAATTAAGAATTCTCTAGAACTAAAGTTATAACAACAAATAGAATCCTTAGCTAAATCATTTTTTCTTGTTAGGGTTGGGATAAGAATTTAACGGGGCCAACCAAGACTTAGGAAATAAAACCCTGCGAAGGAAATAAAGTATTAAAATCAAAGTTGGGTTTTAATTTTAATCCGGTGACGTAAGCCTAAGCCATTAACTCAATGGTAATGTCACCAATGGCTTAGCCAAAGCATTTCATTAAATACTAACCGTGCAATGTGTAGGTTTTCTAGATTCGAAGATATGGGAGAAGATCTTGATCGTACCCCGCCAACTTGTAGATCTAAGGTGTCGCCCTATTATTTGGCGCGAGGTCAGCAAAAGGCAGATGTGTGTCTTGTATGGAATGTGGGGCCCAATCTCCACTATTGAGCTCATAACCTATGGTTTTAGATCGATGACCAAGATCAAAAGCTAATGTAAATCTCTGTTGTTCCCTGCTAGCTCGCAGGAGGAAGATGAAGGTTGGTGAAGCATTAATGAATTATTCCTTGCTTGTGTAGTCATGTCGATCTCAATTTGTGTGAAGATGTTGTTGTTGGCAATCATGAAGGGTGATCTTTGGATTCTCATGCAGCTCTAGTTAAATGGTGACAATACATACGCCGCCAAATTTCCATGTTTGTACATGCATATTTACTAAGCATTGATGAAGGTTTCCATTACCTCGCACAATAAATGCAAGAGGAATTAACTGCTAATAGTGTCATTCTTATAGCAGTTAGAGTACTTTGTGGGCTGATTCTAATCAAGTTTGAGTGCTTGTCTGAGAAGAGAAAATGAGTAATTCAGTAAGGAGGTCTATTCGTTTGAGCTCACAAAAGGTCGGTCCTGCTATTCAGGAAGGTGCTTTGGTTGATAAGCCTAGGCTTGTGCTCACTAGATGCAGTAGAAGGTTGCAATTCCAGGATGTTTCTGCTTAGCTGGTAGATGACAAAGGCAAGCAGTCGGTGCCCTCTGGATGCCAACACTCGCCCATTGACCTTACAAGCAACACTTTTGATGATGTAACCGAGACTGACTCGGACTACTTTTGGTATTTACATCACTTCAATCATAGTTTTCCCTCTGATGTGGAAGTGATATCTGTGGTGCCATTGGTTGTTAAAACCCCAAGTGGATGGACTAGAACTATATTGGGCAAGGACAAGAAAGAAGAGGAGGCTGAGGGTCTACCGTATTGGAAAACAACTAGAAGCACACGTGTATATCGGGGTCTGAGTGTTGGTAAGGGCAGGGTGGTGGGTAAATAAGAAGTTGATGTGGTGTGCCTTCGTGGCAATTTGGTTGCCTGGTTTTCTTGCGTGGCCTAGCAACAAGGGGATTTTGATGACAATTTGTGTTCCCTACTCTTTTAGCTTTCCCCAGTTCGTGCACCACTATGTTTTGTAGATTCAACGTGTGGGAAGTTTTGAAATGAAAGTCAAATGCAATGGAGATTTTGTTCAAATGAAAATTTGTGGTGAAATTACATTTTAGCCCGAAGCTTGTTGCTCCCTTGTCATATAAAAGGGAATTAAAGGCTCATTTTTAGGGAGAGAAGTGATGAAAGCTCTAGCTACGTTTTGAGTTGAATATATGGGTAGAAAGATATATGTCCTCTGATGAGGAAGTGATATCTGTGGTGCCATTGGTTGTTAAAACCCCAAGTGGATGGACTAGAACCGTATTGGGCAAGGACAAGAAAGAAGAGGAGGCTGAGGGTCTACCGTATTAGGCAACAACTAGAAGCGGGCGTGTATACCGGGGTTTGAGTGTTGGTAAGGGCAGGGTGGCAGGTAAATAAGAAGTTGTTGTGGTGTGCCTTCATGGCAATTTGGTTTCCTGGTTTTTTTGTGTGGCCTAGCAACAAGGGGATTTTGATGACAATTTGTGTTCCCTAAGCGGATGGAATAGAATAGATAGCCTGTTTTGAGTTTTGGATGAATATATGCAAATTATCTTAAATTATATGCAGATATGACTTATAAGCATGAATAAACATATAACTCTAATATATTTTCTCTCCTTATGTGGATTTGAGTGAATTTTGAATGAAATGTTAATGAAGTTGTCATTCTTCTTTTGAGAACTTGTTCAATTGTGTGTATGTTTTTACTTTGATTCAAGAAAATCAATTAAATGCTTAAATGGACTCATAAGTTTACAATTATTTACAAAGGATTTGATAAGTAGTAATATACCAGAGAATTGAGCTCCATAATGCAAGGTATTATATGAGTAGTCCATTCTATTAAATTCTTGGGTCATTTTTGCTAACGGTAAATGGGTAACTAAATATTTAACTAACGAAGAATAAAAGAATAATATGTAAATGGGTCATTCACTCACTCCCTCTATCTCTCTCCCCTTAACCCTAAACCCTTAACCCTTAAACTCTAAACCCTTAATATTAGGTGTGTTTTAAAATATTATAAATGTATAAATTTTTGGAGTTCTATTAGGAATTGAATGATAAATGATGATGAATGGGAAAATTTAAGGCACTTTAATATTTTCAACTAAAAAGTTAAGAGTTCAATTAGGATGAGTTTTCACTTAGGGTTAGGTTTAGGGTTCAATTAATGTTCAATTTGGGTTAGGATTGAGGATGAGGTTGGGGTTTAATTAAGGTTATGAATTCAATAAGAGTTCAAATAGGTTCAATGTTAAGATTAGGGTTGGGGTTAAGGTTCAATTAGGATAAGAATTTGTTAGGGTTAGGATTAGAGTTGAACTATACTTCAAAGTTAGGGTTATGGTACAATTAGGACTACTGTTCAATAAGTGTTCCCTTAGGGTTATGACTAGAGTTATGAATCTAAAATTAGGGTTTAATTAGGGTTATGATTAGAGCTATGAATCTACAATTAGGGTTCAATTAATGTTCACTTAGGGTTTCTTTCTTGGGAGAAGTTTATTGAATGGTAAGTGTATTTTATAAAATTAATATGTCAAGAATTAATTTTAGATAATATATTAGAAATATTTTGAATGTATTCAACTATCAAAATATGTTTTTTTTTAATATACCATTAAAATAACTAGTTGCCCTAATTTCTCCACTTTTGCTCATTTTTAATGAATTTCCCCCCAGCCTTGTCAAATATTTCATTTTAAATGTTTTGATTTGGAAGCAGTGAAACATTTAAAATATATCGCACAAAAATTTCCTCAAGCCCCACCTTGTATAGTGCATGTGGCACCCGCCCGTGATTTTGCAATCAACCAAAGCACCACCGTGGGATGGCAGGGAACAACTCAGATCAAAGGACAAATGATGAACAGTCATGCAAATTTGATCCCTAGATGGGACACATGTTTCTCACCCATGATATTGCCATCCTAAAATTCTCAATCACGAGATGGTGGGAAACTGTTGATGTTGAAATAATTTTGATCGACGGTAGTGCAAATTTCTTCCTTTTGAAAAATAAAACATTCATTAAAGGGCAAGGGGACATTACTACCTGTAGATGGAAAACAATGACAAGTTTTTTTAAAACCGTTCAGCACAGGGCCAACCAGGACTTAGGAAAATAAAACCCGTAGAGGAAATAAAATATTAAAGACCAAAGGGACCAGGCCTAGATGGAACGATGGGGCATAAGATGTTTTTAAAACCCTTCAAAAAAGGTAATGGCGAAATAGATTTCGACCAAGGCACTAGGTAAACACAAGGGTTTAAGATGAAGACAAAGCTAAAACCCCAGCCCTAAGAAATTTTCCAACACCATGAAAGACCAGTGACATAAGGCAGGGCATGAGTGAAACATTAGGAACAAAATTTGAAGTTTCATCAGTACAAGCATTGGATAATTTTATATTAATAGTTTTTCCTATTACAAATATAAAAGTGAGCACAATAAATAACATGTATTTTCCCATTAAATGTGAAGGATTTTCAAAAAGTTTTAGTGTTCAACTATTGGTCCATTTTTGTTCAATATAAGTTGTATTTTAAATCATTGTGTTATTTTTATAACAACAAATAGATTTTTTGTGTTCAACTATTAGTCCATATGTGTTCAATATAAGTTGTATTTTAAATCATTATGTGTTGTTTTTATAACAACAAATAGATTTTTTGTGTTCAACTATTAGTCCATATATGTTGTTTTTATAAAATAGAACACAAAGAACAAAACTTTGAAGTGACATCACTACCCATAACCCTAAACCCTAAACCATTAACCCTTAACCCTTAAACCCCAAACCCTTAAACCCTCTACCCTCTCTCTCTCAAGTCTCTCCCTCCTACCCCCTCTCCCTCTCTCAGGTCTCTCTCTCAAGTCTCTCTGTCCTACCCCTTCTCCCTCTCTTAGGTCTTTCTCTCACTCACTCACTCCCTCTATCTCTATCCCCTCTAGCCTTAACCTTAAACCCTTAAACCATATACCCTATACCCTTAACCCTCCCTCTATCTCTCTCCCACCCCCTCCCTCTCTCTATCTCTCAACTATCTTCAATATCCTACCCCTTCTCCCTCTCTTAGGTCT
>VDFB02047230.1:384695031-384729372 GCA_007258455.2 Sequoia sempervirens
GATATTGACCTTGTTTTCACTCCTCCAAACTCTTCATCGGCGTTGGTATTGACCTTGTTTTAACTCCAAACTCTTCCTCGGTGCTTGCATTGACCTTATTTTCACTACTCCAAACTCTTCCTCATCACCGCATTGACCTTTCACTTCTACAATTTGACGAGCTACAACCTAGTTTCATTAGCTTTTACAGTATGTTAATTAAGTTCAAAATTTTGGTGCCATTTAGCTAGGTTTTAATATTCTACAATATAGTTAAGTATATATTAGCTATTTTTTACATAATAAATAATATAATTATTCAACTTATTATAATTATATATTATATTCTTTAACAAAATTATTAAATACGTATAAAATTATTATAATTACTAATTAATAATAAGTATATTTTTATATAATACAAAATATAATTAATATAATATATATTTAATATAATAGTAATATATATTAATATGAGAGAGAGAAACTAAGTTTTGATTGGTTGTTTCATGTCAACAATCCAAGGATGGCATGTTTCCTTAGGGAGTTATGCTCAAGGTAGCATGCCATTTGATTAAAGATATGATAATTCTCCTTTAAGACCTCTTCAATGTACCCATTGTACACTTAAGGAGACAAAGATAAATATAGGGAAAAAAATATAGAGAGAGAGGGAGATAATGACAAACATACAAATAGAAAGGGAGACAAAGAGATAGAGAGGGGTAGAGAGATAAAGAGATAAACATGAATAGATAGAGATATAGGGAGGGTGATTGATATATCTCTCCTTGTTGCTCTCTATATCTCCCACTATTTATGTCACTCCCACCTCTTCCCCCCTCTATATTTACCCTCCCTCTCCCCTTTCTCTCTCATTCACTCCATCTCCCTCCATCTCTCCTAGCTCTTTATATCTCTATATTTATTTCTCTTTATCTCCTCTTACTCCCTCTCTCTATCTCTTTCTATCTATATCCCTTTCTCTCCCTCCCCCTCTATCTCCTCACCATCTCTCCCTCCCTATCCCCCTATACACTCCACTCTCTTATCTCCCCCTCTCTTCCTTTCTCTTGCCATATTTCTCTATCTCTCTTTCTGTTCCCATATATCTCTATCTCTCTTTCTTTCTCTTCCCATCTATCTCTATCTCCCCATATATTAACTAAGAAGCCATGCAAGCATACAATAGTATATGTTGGTAGAACTTTAATAGTGTTTTATTAAACTATAAGTAACACTTATCTTTCTAATGTCAAGCCTTCTTATAAAAATAGTGTTTTATTAAACTATAAGTAGATTATTGTCACCACTCTTCATTCAACATGAAATGCCAAATGTAGCAATTGTTTTGTTGCTTTTGTCAAGTTTCATTAACCAAGCTATTTATTGGGTTGAATAAAGTTGTGTTATGACCCTTCATCTCTTTAAAATAATTAGACAATATTAGCAAGATCAGGAAGGAGAAAACTAAACTCCTTCAAAAATAGGGTAGTTGTGGGTTTGTTATTTTCTTTCTATACTATATACTTAGTTCCTCTAGGATAAATAAGTACTTTAGATCATTTTCTTATTTGTGTATCCTAACTAATATAGAGTAAGCTTTTTCATTTTAATTGACTACTACATAATAGTTTATGTGTTGAAAGAATTGTTTCCATTCTTTGTAGTTTTTACATTGAAATACAAATCATATTTAATTTTATGCCAATATACTTCTTTGATAAAGATATTTTTTTGAAATAAGTGCTTCATAACCCATCTAATCAAATGATAATTAACCTATCAAAAAGGCAATAGGAATTTTCTAAAGAAAAGAACACTTGACCCAATCATAAGTGTATGGCCTCCGAAGAAAGGAGTGATCCACCTTAGCAATAATAACTACCTAATTTAGACTCGGTATGTGTAGGATCAAGACATGCAAGTGGCAACATGAAAAAAGTAGCATTTTGAACTCTGGGCTGAAAATGTAAATCCCTAGTTGATTTTTTTGCTGGTTGCTAGTACATTGCCCATAGCAATGCCCAAGCCAAAGTAATACAAATCAAATATCTGATTTGTTTTGGATATCCAATTCATTTCTAATATCTAATTTGAAAAACATTTTAAAATGTAATATTTTGGTGTTATAAATTAGATATCCGATCTAAATCGGTTATCCAATTTTTGCACACATATACCCAAGAGTAATTAGGAGGTGGAGGGTGGGAGAGAGAGAGAGAGAGAGGGAGAGCTAGAGGGAAAGGGAGAGAGGGAAAGGGAGAGAGAGATATATATAGAGAAGGAATTAGGGGGGAGGGAGAGGGGAAGAGGGGAAGAAGGGGAGAGGTAGAGAGAGAGAGAGAGAATTAGGAGGGGGAAGGGGGAGGGGAAGATTGGTGAGGGTAGAGGACAAAAGGTTTAAGGGTTTATGGTTGAGCAGGTAGGAGGGAGAGATTTGAGAGAGAGAGAGAGGGAGGGAGTGGGAGAGAGATAAAGGGAGGGTTAAGGGTAGAGGGTAGAAGGTTTAAGGTTATGCTTAGGGTTTAGGGTTTAGGTTTAAGGGAAGAGAGATAGAGGGAGTGAGTGAGTGAGTGAGAGAGAGACCTAAGAGAGGGAGAGGGGGTAGGATATTGAAGATACTTAAGAGAGAGAGAGAGGAGGGAGTGGGAGACAGATAGAGGGAGGGAGGGTACAGGGTACAGGGTAGATGGTTTAAGGGTTTAGGGTTAAGGGTGGAGGGGAGAGAGATAGAGGGAGTGAGTGAGTGAGACAAATACCTAAGAGAGGGAGAAGGGGTAGGAGGGAGAGACTTTAAATAGAGTGAGTAAGTGAGTGAGAGAGAGACCTCAGAGAGGGAGTGGTAGAGAGAGGTAGAGAGAGAGATTAATTAGGAGAGGGATGGGAGAGGGGAAGAGTGTTGAGGGTAGAGGATAGAAGGTTTAAGGATTTAGGGTTTAAGGGTTTATGGTTGAGGGTTTAGGGATGAGTGGTAGGAGGGAGATACCTGAGAGAGAGAGAGAGAGGGAGGGAGTGGGAGAGAGATAAAGGAAGGGAGGGTTAAGGGTAGAGGGTGTTAGAATCTAAGATCACCTGCATGCAAGATGGATACCTGTCACATGCAAAAGATATGAAGAACCAAAAAGATGCTCTGTAAACCTCTCACTAAAAATTCATTAAGAGAATCAATTATTACAAAGTGATCAATCCTTATGGAGGAGATCAAGAAACCCTAAAAGGGAAACCCTAAATGAAACCCTAGTGTGCACACTTAATAATTAATTAATTATTAATGTGCCTAAGTTAAGCTTAAGTAATAAAGAGAAATAAGTGACTTAATTAATTAATCAATATGATGTAATTAATTAAGCATAATAACTTATTACTCTAACACCCCCCCTTAAGATGAACTTATGAAGAAGCTAAAACACTAGAATAAGATGTATGAAAGCAAAGATGGGTCCCGACAACTAGGCCTAATCAGGTACCCATTTACAATGCAAGAATGGAGTAGAGAAGGAAAAACCCAGTGGGACAAAAACCCCCTACAATGTGATAACATGTTGCAAAGAAACACTGGAAGAACTTTGTAGAGTAACACTAGAACCACAATCTGACAAGCAAGGAAAGATATCTCTGTCTACAACTGAAACCAAAATCAGAATCAAAATAATGTGATAGCAGACCCGATGCCACGGAACACTCGAAAACTCCAAACGGGAACAACCCTGGAATCTATGAAGTAGCAAGCAATTATTGAATGATTTATTACTGAAAATGAAGTACAAAGATGCAAGATGCACTCTCCCAACTGCCAAAATATCCAAGTAATCGCCAAACAACCCATCGGGCCAAATCTGGACTAATTGATAAACTTGGGATAGATACAGAATAAGTACATGGACAGCAACATAGAGCTCCTCAATACCTTTCCAACGCCACAAACGAGGTGAAAATCGGACATCGTGGCAAAAAGTTATGAGCTCGGAAGTCCAAAAACAACATCTGACTTCAAACAGTAATAAATGCAGTAAAATAGTAAAATAATAAAAAATAAACTACATCAAATGAAAGTGCTCAGAACCATCTTTCCAGTGATATCTCGTTTGCCTCATTTCGATACTGTATGCCCAAGTTATGGCCAAAAGAAAAAAATAACTCTTTTAGGAAAAACAAGGGTTAGGAGGGGCACAGAGGGCTGCCGTACGGATGACGTCATGCTGATGTTAGCAGTTCACTACAAAAAATTTGATGGCCATCTGGCCGTCGGCGCAAAAAAAACCCCCTGCAAAAAAATTGTCAGTCGTCGGAATATACCCTTTGTCGGAATATTCCAACGCGGGTTGTCGGCCAGGTCGGGTTGCCGGGCTCTTGGTTCTCCCATAGGACCTTCCGGAGGAAAGGAGAGCCTGCGGGGGCTTGGCTGGCCGGTGGTGGGCTGAGCGCGGCGTGCTGAGGGTGCCGCCCGGTGGCCACCGCTCCTGGTGGTCGCCGGGTGGTGCGGCGGTGGCCACCTGGCTTTTGTGTGGGCGGCGCACAAATTCAATAGAAAATTTCAATTTTTTTATATTTTTTTGAAATTTTTCAAAAAAATGTGCCTCGATCTGCGTGTTGGGGAGGCCGTATGGCCCCCCCAAACAAAAAAAATTTGCCTCCTGGATCAACTGCACCAAATTGGATGATTTGACAGGCGTTTCTAAGGTTTTGGGATGCTGCGAACATGATGGTGGCGTCCGTTTGAGCCCATTGTGTCCCGAAAAAATAGCTACCCCCAGATCTTCCAAAAAAGATGCCTGTGGAAACCCTTGCACTTGAAACTCATTGAAATGCCATATCTTCAGATCACGAACAGGCAGTTGTAGGTCTGGATCTCTGATACCATGTTAGAATCCAAGATCACCTACATGCAAGATGGATACCTGTCACATGCAAAAGATATGAAGAACCAAAAAGATGCTCTGTAAACCTCTCAGTAAAAATGAATTAAGAGAATCAATTATTACAAAGTGATCAATCCTTATGAAGGAGATCAAGAAACCCTAAAAGGGAAACCCTAAATGAAACCCTAGTGTGCACACTTAATAATTAATAATTAATTAATTATTCACGTGCCTAAGTTTAGCTTAAGTAATAAAGAGGAATAAGTGAATTAATTAATCAGTATGATGTAATTAATTAAGCATAATAAATTATTACTCTAACAGAGGGTAGAGGGTTTAAGGGTTAAGGGTTTAGGGTTTTTGGTTAAGGGTTAAGGGGAGAGAGATAGAGGGAGTGAGTGATTGAGAGAAAGACCTAAGAGAGGGAGAAGGGGTAGGAGGGAGAGACTTGAGATAGAGTGAGTGAGTGAGTGAGAGAGAGACCTCAAAGAGGGAGTGGTGCTAGGAGAGAGTGACTTGAGAGAGAGAGAGAGATAAAGGAAGGGAGGGTAAAGGGTAGAGGGTAGAGAGAGAGAGATACCAAATACTTATTGATAACCATAAAAATTTGATATCTCTACCTTTTATATTCAACACATATGGACTAATAGTTGAACACAAAAAATCTATTTGTTGTTATAAAAATAACACATAATGATTTAAAATTCAACTTATACTGAACAAAAATGGACCAATAGTTGAACACTAAAACTTTTTGAAATCCTTCACATTTAATGGGAAAATACATGTTATTTATTGTGCTCACCTTTTATATTTGTGATAGGACAAACTATTAATATAAAATTATCCAATGTTTGTACATTGATACCCCAATTGTTGTACACATAAGAACAATATTTAGTCACTATGATAACAATACTTGTTTCAATGAGTGTCTTATTTTATTAAATGCACATTTTATTTTTGAAATTATATACTTATAGTGGAGAGTTGTGATATTTTATTTGAAACAAAAAAAATACTTATTTCACTTCTTCATGAATGTATTTATGTTTTTTTCATATAACATTTAGAGGTTCTCATGTGTTCAAGTATGGGTCCATTTTTTTTTATCAAAAATTGGTTTTTTCTTTATTTACATTTGGACTATTTATTTACAATATCTAGTATAAATATGTGGTAAGACTGGGTATTATCACTAGCATACCTATATTTTAAAAATTCTTGTAAAGTATGCCAAGAGATATCCTTCTTCTGAAGATGCTTATTTTTAATCAATTGAACCTTAACCCAAATTGAAGCTTAACCCCAACCATAAAGCTATTTGAAGCCTAATTGTAACCCTATTTGAAGTTGGTTCGGATTATAGGCTCATAGACAAGGATAAATTCCCTAGAAGAGTGTCTTTCAAGTTTGAAAAAGTGTAGATGGAAAACTCAAACTTCGAAATGGTTGTCATTGACTCTTGGCTCACCCAAATAGTTGATCATTGCACTAAGATGTGCATATTCAATCCAAAGTTAAAATTAATAAAACTCAGACTAAAAGAGTGGAATATCCAAGTCTTTAGAAACCTTTCAAAGAAAGGATCTCCTTGAAAGTAGAATGGATAAGATCCAAAAATGCCTCTCAAATGATTTTTCTTACATCCTAATAGAAGAAGAAAGGAATCTCATAATTCAATTGGATGGTGTCTATAGTTTTAAATAAATCTATTGGAGACAAAAATCAAGGATTAAATGACTTAAATAAGGTGTAAAACCAAGTTTTTTCATTTAACATGCAAAATTAGAAGGCAAAGAAACATAATATGAAGATTGAAGATGGTTATGGATAAACTTATGATAATCTTGACACCATCAAGGCTTCCTTGGTTTCCTCTTGGGAAAACAAGCTCATGGAGGAAAATGAAGACAAAAAAGAGAAGAAAAGCTGGATCTCTTCCTCTATCATATCCCAACCTTGGATGATGATTCTAAATTCTAATTTAAAGTAGCTAAAGATTTCATTAAGGAAGAATGTAGCTAACAATATTGTCATGGAAGAAAATATTTTACATCATTTTCAAGAGTTTACAAGCATGCTTGGTGGAGATCATTGTAAGTATTGTCTAGCAGAAACATCACATATTGCATATATGCTTACCTACACCTCACTTGGAGAGATTGAGTTTGGGTGGAATATGTGAATAAATATAGATTGCTATAGGAAGGATATAAAATTGTATTGAAATGTTGGATATATGCTCATCAATCTGGTCAAAAACTTTATGTCACCTATAATTTTGTGCCAACTGAAAGGTCATTTTTTGATCTAACAATTATACTTGAACATAACTAAAAATTTAACAATGTTTGCAAGAATTTTAGAATAAACACTTGGATTCTTAAATATTGACACATCTTAATTTTATGTTTGTCTCTTCCCCATATTCTCTCTCCCTTTCTCCCTCCCTCTCTCTATCTCTTCCCATCTGAGCTCTCTCCCTATACCCCTATCTATCTTCATATTTCAACCTCTTTGTCCCTTTCTCTTCACATATATCTCTATAGCTATTTCTTTCTCTTCCCATTTATCTCTCCCCCCTCTCTCTCTCTCCCCTTATTTATATCTCCCTCTCCATTTCTATTTGTCTTTCTCTACTTATCTCTCTATATCTCTATCAATTTTTCTCCCTCTTCCTCTCTCACTCTATATTCATCTCTACCTCTATCAATTTGTCTCTCTTCCTCTCTCACTCTATATTCATCTCTACCTCTATATTCCTCCCTCCCCCTCCATCTGTAGAAATGTCTCCCTCTCTTTACCCATCCATCTCACTTCCTATCTCTAGAAATTTCTCCCTCTCTCTATCTTACTCACTCCATCTCTTCTACTCTATATCTTTATCTTTATTTCTCGCTTGATCTCCCTCTCACTCATCTCTCTATCTCTCTCTATCCATATACTACTCAATCTCCCTCTCTCATCTATCTATCTCTTTCTATACATATACTTCTATACGTATATCTCCCTATGCATCTATCTCCCTATCTCTTTTCCTATCTCTATCTACCTCTCTATATTATCCTCCCCCTCTCACTCTCCATCTCTCCCCCTCTCTACATATATCTCCCTCTTCCCCATCTTCTATCTCTCCCTCCTTTACATATCTCTCTCCCTTTCTCCCTCCCTCTCTATCTCTCCCCATCTCTCCCTCTCTTGCTCCCTCCCTATACCCCTATCTATCTTCATATCTCAACCTATTTGTCCCTTTATCTTCCCATATATCTCTATATCTATGTCTTTCTCTTCCCATTTATCTATATCTTCCTCTCTCTTTCTCTCTCTCTATCTCCCCCTATTTCTATCTCCCTCTCCATCTCTATTTGTCTTTCTCTACTTATCTCTCTCTCTCTCTCTCCCCTCTCTCTACATCTATTTATATCTCTATCTTTCCCTCTATCTCTCTCTCTCTCTCTATATATATATCCCCCCTATATCTCCCTATCTCTCTATATATTTATTTCTCCCTCTATCTCTCTCTATATCTCTATCTATTTTTATCCCTTTTCCCCTCTCATTCTATATTCATCTCTACCTCTATCTATAGGGAGAGATACAAAGGTGAAGCATTGACCTTCCCAAAGATCCACCAATCTCAACACTACTCCCAACTATTTTGAGCATTTAAGTACATATTGTATGCTAGATTAGGAGGCATGTGTCAAAGCTCATATTTATTGATGCAAAATAGGCCCAAAGTCACAAATTTGACGTAGAGTTAGTTATAGTTTTGTACAAAATTTCAAGTGCCACATAGAGAAAGATATTCCATTTTTTTATATCATGTCATCAAATTTGGCAATTCATCAAGATTTGTATCTTCATCAACATTAACAAAAGCAAAGGTATGTACTTGAATCCCTTGCATTTAATTTTTCTGATATAAATATTTTAATATTTTCTCCTCAAATCCATAATATATATATTAGTGTGTATTTATTTATTGCAATAAAGAATTAACCTAAGTAACACAAAGAATTCTAAGGATTTGTGCTTGGAAAAAATGCATAACAATTTTTTTTGTTGGATGTCGTGTTGTATAGTTTAGAAAAGCTCAATATATGAATAGGATTTTAAGGCCATATATTATGGTAGCTTACAATGCAAAAGAAGGAAGGAAATCTATTATCAATTTTAATCTACAATTTAATACCATATGAAAAATCACATGTAGTATTATCTAAAATTAATTCTTGACATATTAATTTTATAAAATACACTTACCATTCAATAAACTTCTCCCAAGAAAGAAACCCTAAGTGAACATTAATTGAACCCTAATTGTAGATTCATAACTCTAATCATAACCCTAAGCGAACACTAATCCTAATCAAACCCTAACCCTAGCCTTAAAGTTATCATATAATCTAATTATCTCTCTTATCTAAATTTGGGTTGAATTATTTTTCCTTTATTTTTAATTGCATATATTTTTTGTTTATTAGATCTTATTTTATGAATATATGCAAATATAATTTTACTTCTACATTCATTCTATGCCTATTTTTTTCATGATATTTTAACATTCATTTTCTAGAATATTAGATCAATCTCACACATATAAATATGAAACCCCAAAATTTTAAAATAATATTCAAATTTTCCCACTTCAATTTATCATTTATGTTATTTGAATTAAAATATTTTAAATCATACTCTTAATTCATCTAAAAAAGAAAAAAAAATTGATATATAATTTTTTATTAAATACATTTTAACTTATTTTCTTGGATTGTATAAATATCTTTCTTTATTTGCATTTGGACTATTTATTTACAATATATAGTATAAATATGTGGTAATATTGGGTATTATCATCATGATTGAGTGCGCCCTCTCCCCTAATAAATGTTTTTATTTTTCACCCCGCACAACTACTGGGATCTCTCCCCTAATAAATGTTTTTATTTTGTAGAGGGACAAGTTCACATGCCTGTAGATCAATTGACGTGTGATCTCAGCCAATTGATCATGATATCACAGGTGAGCGCCATGTGTACTGGGCTGTCTCCCCTAATAAATGTTTTTATTTTGCAGGGAGACAAGTTTGCATGGTCTTAGATCAATCGTCGTGTGATATCAGCCATTCCCCGCCATCCCGCAATGACCCCACCAGTTGATCACGATATCATAGGTGAGCGCCATGTGTCTCATCCGATGAAGCCGAAGGAATGATAAATACTTTGATGGGCCTTTAATACATTATGTCGTGGATTACTAAGGCAATTATAAGATGCATGTGTTTTAAATCAACGAAGATGTTATAATCCCAGTAGAAAGGTGCTCAATGGTTAATAACAAGGCTCGCGACTATGTTGAATGAACAGGATTGCCGATGGTTGAGATCCACAGTTTCTCGCCATCGCGTGATCAAAAGTTGTGAGTTCTTTATTGATTGCGATATCACGAGCGGGCACCACATGTCTCATCCGGTGAAGCTGAAGGAATGATAAATACTTTGATGCATCTTTAATACATTATGTCGCAGGTTATATTTATTAATGTCTTAATATTACTTTATAAATTAAACATTAATTATAAATATTTTAAAATCAATTAAGTATTTACATCTAAAATTTTAATATTTGACATTACAAATAAAATTAAACTAAATTCTAATTTTTAAAATCCATAAAATATTTATTATCTATTTAGTTTTACTAATTATCTAATACAATTAAATTAAATTAAATTAAATATTCATTTTATATTAATTAAACAATTATTAATTAAATTTTAGAATAAATTAAGAAATAAGATCTATATAAAATCAACTTTTCTATTTTTTTTCGTGTCCAAATCATTTCATTTTCTAAAATTATACTAAATTCTAGATATCATAATTAAACATAAAACTTTATTCTATTATAATCCTAACCCTAGTTAAACCCTAACCCTATTTGGACTCTAACCCTTACCCTAATTGAACACTAAATTTAATTGTAATTGACCACTAAGCATAATTGAATTCTACCCCTAACCCTAACCCTAACTCTAACTAAACCCTAAACCTAACTCTAATCAAACCCTAACCCAAACCTACATGATTCATAATCCCAACCCTAACCCAAACCCTAATTGAACTTTAAAACTAACCTTAATTAAGTATTAACACTAATTGAACATTTATTGAACAATAGTCCTAATTGTACCATAACCCTAACTTTTAACTACAATTGAACTCTAATCCTAACCTAACACTAATTCTTATCCTAATTGAACCTTAACCCCAACCCTAACCTTAACCTTGACCCTATTTGAACTCTTATTGAATTCATAATCTTAATTAAAAACCAACCTCATCCTCAATCCTAACCCAAATTGAACATTAATTGAACCCTAAACCTAACCCTAAGTGAACACTAATCCTAATTGAACTCTAACTTTTTAGTTGAAAATATTAAAGTGCCTTAGATTTTCCCATTCATCGTCATTTATCATTCAAATCCTAATAGAACTCCAAAAATTTATACTTTTATAATGTTTTAATACACACCTAATATTAAGGGTTTAGAGTTTAAGGTTTAAGGGGAGAGAGATAAAGGGAGTAAGTGAGTGACCCATTTACATATTATTCTTTTATTCTTCGTCAGTTAAATATTTAGTTACCCATTTACCGTTAGCAAAAATGACCCAATAATTTAATAGAATGCACTACTCATATAATACCTTGCATTATGGAGCTCAATTCTTTGATATATTACTACTTATCAAATCCTTTGTAAATAATTGTAAAATTATGACTCCATTTAAGCATTTAATTGATTTTCTTGAATTAAAGCAAAAACATAGACACACAATTGAACAAATTCTCAAAATAAGAATGACAACATCATTAACATTTCATTCAAAATTCACTCAAATCCACATAAGGAGAGAAAATATATTAGAATTATACGTTTATTCATGCTTAAAAGTCATATCTGCATACAATTTAAGATAATTTGCATATATTCATCCAAAACTCAAAACAGGCTATCTATTCTATTCCTATCTTTCTACCCATATATTCAACTCAAAACCTAGCTAGAGCTTTGATCAGTTCTCTCCCTACAAATGAGCCTTGAATTCCCTTTTATATGACAAGGGAGCAACAAGCTTTGGGCTCAAATGTAATTTCACCACAAATTTTCATTTCAACAAAATCTCCATTGCATTTGACTTTCATTTCAAAACTTCCCACATGTTGAATAGGCAAAACATAGTGCATGAATTGGGGAAAGCTAAACTTGTAACTACCATAAGAAAATGGAACACAAATTTTCATCAAAATCCCCTTTCTTGCCATCCATGCAAAAAAACCAGGTAACCAAATTGCCACAAAGGCACACAATCGATATCAAAATTTCCCACACATGCAAAACCAACACCACCAACAACAACAATATCATCAACAAAAAATTTTACATCCCACACATCAACTTCTTATTTACCTACCACCCTGCCCTTACCAACACTCAGACCCCGGTATACACACCTACTTCTAGTTGTTGCTAGAGGAGGAGAGGAAACCTCAGCCTTCTCTTCTTTGTTTTCCTTGCCCAATATGGTTCTAGTTCATCCACTTGGGGTTTTAACAGCCAATGGCACCACAAATATCACTTCCTCATCAGAGGACATATATCTTTCTACCCATATATTCAACTCAAAACCTAGCTAGAGCTTTCATCAGTTCTCTCCCTACAAATGAGCCTTGAATTCGCTTTTATATGATAAGGGAGCAACAAGCTTCGGGCTCAAATGTAATTTCACCACAAATTTTCATTTCAACAAAATCTCCATTGCATTTGACTTTCATTTCAAAACTTCCCACATGTTGAATCTACAAAACATAGTACATGAACTGGGGAAAGCTAAAGTTGTAACTACCATCAGAAAAGGGAACACAAATTGTCATCAAAATCCCCTTTATCACTATCCACACAAAAAAACTAGGCAACCAAATTGCCACGAAGGCACCATAACAACTTCTTATTTACCCACCACCCTGCCCTTACAAACACTCAGACCCTAGTATACACACCCGCTTCTAGTTGTTGCCCAATACGGTAGAAACTCAACCTCCTCTTATTTCTTGTCCTTGCCCAATACAGTTCTAGTCCATCCGCTTGGGGTTTTAACAACCAATGGCACCACAGATATCACTTCCTCATCAGAGGGCAGACCATGATTGAAGTGAGGTGAATACCGACAGTAGTCAGAGTTGGTCTCAGTTACATCATTAGAAGTGTTGCTCCTAAGGTCAATGGGTGAGTGTTGGCATCCAGAGGAGCCATGCCCATACCTTGTTTTTCTACCGACACTAGTAATAGAGCACACCGACTGCTTGCCTTTTTCATCTACTAGTTGAGCAGCAATGTCCTGGAATTGCAACCTTCTACTGCATCTAGTGGGCATAAGCCTAGGCTTGTCAACCAAAGCACCTTTCTAAATAGTAGGACCGAGCTTTTGTGAACTCAAATGAACAGACCTCCTTACTAACTTACCCATTTTCTCTTGTTAGACAGGCACTCAAACTTGATTAGACTGAGCCCACAAAGTGCTCTAACTACTACAAGAATGACACTATTAGTAGTTAATTCCTCTTTTATTTATTGTGCGAGGTAATGGAAACCTTCATCAATGCTTAGTAAAAATGCATGTGCAAACATGGCAATTTGGCGGTGTATGTTTTGTTACTGTTTAACTTGAGCTGCACGAGAACCTACAGATCACCCTTCATGATTGCCAACAACAACATCTTCACACAGATTGAGATCAACGTGACTACACAAGCAAGGAATAGTTCATTAATGCTTCACCATTTGTATGATAAAACGACCACCATGTGTTGTTTTTCAACTTTGAATACTGCCCGTTGATCTCCTGAAGAGTTGGAAAATCAAACGGTTTATCTCGGGCTAACTCTGTTTGACATCCAACAAAGCATCGTTCACCTTCCTCATGACCAATAACATTAATCCATCTCAGAAACCAACTACGATGTTGGCAGGTCCTATGCACTTTGTAAACTAAATGGTTGGAGCTACGCATCACAATCTCGTTGACCTTGTGGCTTTTGACCATCCTTCATCTTCCTCCTACGAGCTAGTAGGGAACAACATAGATTTACATTAGCTTTTGATCTTGATTTTCAATCTAAAACCATGGGTTATGAGCTCAATAGTGGAGATTGGGCCCCACATTCCATGCAGGACACACATCTGCCTTTTGCTGACCTCACACCAAATAATAGGGTGACACCTTAGGTCTGCGAGTTGGTGGGGTATGATTGAGATCTTCTCCCATATCTTTAAATCTGAAAAACCTACACATTGCACAGTTAGTATTTAATGAAAGGCTTTGGCTAAGCTTTCGGTGACATGACCACTGGGGTTAATGGCTTAGGCTTATGTCACTAGATTAAAATTAAAACCCAACTTTGATTTTAATACTTTATTTCCTCTGAAAGGTTTTATTTCCTAAGTCTCGGTTGGCCCCATGTATCATCTTTTAAAAAACAACTTATGTTGTTTTTTTCATCTGCCTAGTAATGCCCACTTCTCCTTTTAATGAATGTTTTATTTTACAAGGGTTGATTTAGTGTTGTCATTGATCTATTTCCTGTATATATTAATAGTGTCTGCCATCCCGTGATCAGGAATTGAAGGATCGTGAAATCACGGAAGGGCACCATGTGTCCTATCTAGGGGATCAAATTTTTTCTATTGCTGACCAACTCCCATTTGATCTAAGTTGTTCCCCACCATCCCGTGATAGTGCTTGGGTTGATTGTGAAATAATAGGTAGGCGCCACTTGTCTCATCCGATGAAGCCTAAAGAGTAAAGGAAACACTAGCCGACTTTAAATGTATTAAGGGGCGGATTACTAAAGTGTTCTCGAGACACACATGTTCTAAATCAATGGATATGTTATAATCTCACTGAAAAATATGCTCAAAGGTTAATGACATGGCTAGCGACTGTGTTAAAGGAACAAGATCATTGATGCTAAGGATCAATGGTTGCCCGCCATCATGCGATCAGAAGTTTCAAGATTACAATATCATGAGCAACCGCCACGTGGACTTCCTTCATAGTGTATGGTAAGGTGGTCCCCTTATCGCCATGTTAGCAATTGTGTGAGCTTTTTTAGAAGGTGGTCATTGATGATTTGATCAAGCTGAAGAATCAACGACTCGAATTTAAATCTGCATCAAATATGGTTGGAGTCATTCGTGCAGTACAAAATTGAGCTTTAATGGCGGATGAGACACTTGCTGGCATAATTTGATCAACAATAAAATCAATTTTCCTACTTGGTCTGTATCACAAAGCATTCAACTATTTCGCAAAGTAGTTTTAGAGCTGAAGGTAGAATTGTGAGTTTCTGTAGCCAGAATTTGGGATTTTTGCGAACAAAGCCATGAGTTTATTTTCTGTGCCTGTTGGTAATTTTGCATTTGAATTTGGGAAAGGATTAGTTGGATGTGCTATGAGCTTGTTAATGAATGTGTTAGGGCTATAGTTTAATTATAGTTGTGAGAAATTGCAGTGTTTTGTCCTATAATTTTCTATCTCTTGTTAGTCCTAGCTATCTAAATTATAACATTATAAAGAAGTCGTAGTTTGTTCGAGATGGCACCACCCAAGCAACATTCTGTCCAAACTAAATATTTCAAAGAAAACTTGTATGATGATTTCTTGGATCAATTTCCCTTGTCAACGAATGATGGGAGGAAGGGATTGGTCCTAATGTGAGGGAAAATCCTGGGAGAAGGGTTAGTGTATAATTGCTCCAACATTGTCAATGCTAGGGTTCCCCTCACTGGCTTGGAATTGTTCAGATTGTGGTACAAACAGATGAATTTGCCTCACCCTTTTTCAAATGGATGGATGTATGATATGGGGAAGCTGGTGGCACCAAATGTATTCCCTGATGTACACCTGCTTAGGACAGTGGCTGCAAGATATGACCCTATTACACGGATAATTAGGGACAATGATGGAAAGGTTCTATTGAGCATTAACAGAGAAGAGGTCCAACATATTTTTGACTTGAGTGAACTGAGAAAAGACTTGGTTCCTATCAACCTTGAGGAAATGAAGCAGGAGTATGCAAAGCTGAAATCTCTTTTTAGAGCAAGGTTGCTTCCACCTCATCTGGCTAGGGCAGGAGGTTCAAAATTTCATATCAGCCCTAGTGACCAGGAACCTTTCAAATTAAATTGTTTTGCAAACCATTTCCTAGCCAGTTTCTATTCTTTATGTCAGATTTTGGGTTTTAGTCCTAGTACGGTAATGCCCATTGCTTATATGTTCATGGGGGTGCAAATACAACACCCTAACTTATCTGTGACCTATGACTCAACTTCTTTCTTGGATGAGAGGATGCATGAAGGGCTGTCAAAGCTGCAAAACAATGATACCGACACTCAATTATTTTGGTATTCTATGCTAATGCATATGTTTTTTTTTAAGAATGCTGAATTTTTCTCTGAGAGGATGAAATTAAGGCAATTAGATGACGGAGAAAGATTGCCAGTACAGATATGGGTTGCAGATTTATCTTGTAATAAGGAAAACACTAGTTATGTGCAATTTGATAATTGTTTTGCTTCTAGATTAAGGGCTAGATTAATGGTGAATAAACCTAGGATCCCTAAGGAATTACATGATTTCCTCATGCCAAAGGAGAGGAAGCCAGAATTGAAAGTTTACCGTAACTAGGGTGACATTATCCCATACCCAGTTAGCACTGTCTTGAGAGTATATGGTTTTCAGGGAGCCCTTCATATACTGCCATACAATGTGCCACCAAGAGTGGAATTTGTAGAAGTTATGTGGAAAATAGGTTGTATTCATAAGGAAAACCTCACTGGAAGGGGTAAGGGAACATTTTTCCCAGATTATACAGTGGTGTCTGATTTTGTATTTTCAAAGGGAGGTTGGATGCATTTTGATAATTTATTTGATGATTACCATTTGAGGTGTGGACCAAAGCAGCAGCATGATCCTAAGGGTTTCTTTTCTCTTTTCAGACAAAGAATAAAAGATGAAAAATTTGTGCATGAGTTCAATTTCCCTGAAGACTTGATTAGAAATGAATTTGATTTGAATAGACAGGAGTTGAACAAGGAGAAATGGATAGCTTATGGTAAGCTACTAGATGTTGTGCACAAAATGGATTTGAAATATGATCCACTGTTGGAGTTCATCCCCACCATAAGAAAATTAATTTTCTAATGAAAAAATTCAAGGAAATTATGGGCACATTGAGGACAAAAAAGGTAAATTTAGAATTGATTCTGGGTGTACAAGAGGAAGGTGCCAGACCAATTGAAACAAGGCCAGCATACCAACCTACAGAAAGGTGGCCCATTTATAGGAGGAAAAAGGATAGTAGCAGTGATGAAGAAGTGGACAGAAAAGGAAAACAGATTATGAAAGTGCCTCCACAACCAAGTCCAAAATTCAAAGTGCCTGGGGAAATCAAAATTATTGATTTAGAATCATCACCAGAAGACAATCCCTCATCACCACCATCCGAACCAAGCCCTAAGTGGAAAAGAATTGATCAACCATAGGAGGATCTGATGGATGAGATTATTTTTATTAATCAAGACATGGAATTTGGTATGCCTTCCCCTCCTAGGCCAGTTGAATTAGTTTTATCTAATTTAGATATGAAAGGTAAAAGTGTACAAGATGCAAGAATGGAGGCATGCAAGGAGTTTCTAGATGACAATACATTTGTAAAAACTCTTGTATTCTTGCAATTGGTATGGAGGATGAAGTTTGAAGATTATCAAGATAAATGTAGGTAGAGAAGAGAACTAAGGCCTGACAAGTCAGACCAGGAGAATGATGAGGAGGTAAAAGCTGAATTAATGGAAGAATTCAAGAACATCACTCTTGAAGAAGGAAGAAAACTGGTTAGTCACGCTGGTGTATTAATTTTTCCTGAAGGGGACATTACAGATGTAGTAGCCTTTAATGCTATTATGAAGTCTAAGAATCCCTTTCAAGACTCTAAAGAAGAGGTCAAGGCAACATTGCAAAACTCTACTTTCAGTGAGGAATATGAAACTATGGCAATTTGGGCATTGGCCTCACAAGGGAGAAAGCCAGATGTTTATGATATTAATCCAAATTTCAAGGGAGGATTGATAATAAAGAGAGCTTCAGAGACCTCAACCACTGAGGCCACTAATTTTATTGTGAATGTGGCCAAATTGGCCCAAAAGACTGCTAAAAGGGAGGAAGCTGAAAGGAAGAGCTTAATGGAAAAATATAACCTTTTGATTGAGGAGTATAGCAAGATGCAGTAGAAAAATGTTGAGTTGCAAACTGAGGTGGAGAGGTTTAGGTATAAGCAGATTGGGGAGACATCAAGTGCTCCAGGAACCAATACATTACCTTCCAAAGCAGGATCAATGCCTCCTGCTTCTCCAATTGTTTCCACACCAAGATCTACCAGTCAAAATCCTGTCCTCACCCTTTCTTTAGAGGAAGTTGAAGAAGAAATAGAGTGCTCTAACGATCCTACAAAGAAGCAGCTCTTGCAAAAAATTGATGAATTCCAGGCATCATTAAAGAAAAGTGAGGAGGGATCTCTCTTAAAGCAAAAGGAAATTGTTATTACTGTTTTGAGGCATTTAAATGAAAAGTTTGATAGCAAATTACTATCTATACATTCTTTATATTATTTGTTGTTAGCAGTAATAAAGAATATTGATAGGGATCGGGAAGTAGCGATACCAATAATTGAAAATTGGATCCCTAGGGCCAGTGATCTAGATTTCATGTATAAGGCCTCGAGGTTTGATATAAATAATAGGCCCCAATCATTAAAGCCTACTCATGTGTTAGTAAAATCATTGTAAGGTTTTCAAACCTTAGCAGATGACTTGAGTAGGAAGATTAGGGAGCTGGTGAAGAATTTCAATGATTGGGGTAACACATTGTTACCTAATATAATTGATGAGCAAGGGAAAATTAAGTCATTTCAACAATGGCAGGCTCAAGCAAGTGAGGCCATCAATGATCAAATCAATTCAATTTGTGATGACTCAAACAATGATTTTTTGGTGAGTTGTATGGACAAAATCATTAGTACTAGCTAATTTTTGGAATCTTTTGAAAGGGATGTGAATTAGGTAGCAGCGAAATACACACCTTATAATACCGAGGTGGATGAGGTAATTAATTTTGACTGGCCGACTAATGATGAGTACCAAAATTGGGTAGCTAAATATTTGACTGAGGAGGAGTAAAATGAGTGAACTACTAATAGGTGGCAGATCAAATGTTGCAGTTGCAACGTTTCCAGTTTTGTGTTGATGGCTTTCTCGGTGTGGTTTTCTTGTGGTTTTTTGCATCAATGTTCCTCAGCTGATATGATGAACAAGAATCTTTTTCAATGTGGTTGCTATTGTAACAAATTTTGGAATATCACCAGGTGCTCCAATTGGCTGGTGACAGGTGTACTTTTTGGCCCAGTGCTTGTTTGCTCCTTCATTTTCTAAAAGGATTTCAAGGCCAGAAGTACGGGTTAGAAAGTTAGATAATTTTTGTTGAGTCTAGGTGAAGTTGCAGAGCAAATTGTAAAGTTCGATGGTTTTAGAGAAATGCAATTTAGGTTTTAAGTTATTTTGTAACATATTTTGAGTTCATAAATATTTAATGTTGTATAACAACACTAGCATTTGAGTTGAAATGAAAATTCAAGCTCATGTCTCTCCATTGTACATGCATATTTGAACTTTGAAAGAAATAACTAAGGGTTGTTTTATCCATCTCACTATTGTGGTGTGTATGATTCTATTTTAGCTTTAATTCAAGGAATTAATCAAAATGTTTGAATGGCATTATAGGTGTATATGTGTTGTATAAGGATTTGATAAGTAGTCCTAGGTTATAATGTATACTAATGAAATTGTAATGCAATATTGTCAAGTATCTTATATGTGATGTATTAAATCTATTATAAACCTCTAGATGCTTATGAATTTAACTCCTGCAATGGATATATGGCACTGATCTAAGTTGTAATTATTAGTGTATTTTAGTATTTGTTTTTCTTTTCCTAGAGCTTGCTACAAATTGCAAATCATTGACTATCTTATACAATGGATTGTGTTTAGTTATCTCACACTCCAGATAGTTGATATTGTCTATGAACAGCCAATTCTAGTTGTTATTATCTTATCGTGTTGAGCTATTAAGTGAGATCATCTGCTATTGTTAATGTTGTTTATAATAATGGAGCAAAGGTTGTAAACACATTAAGGGATCACCCTCCCGGGTCTTGCATAGCCTGAAGTGTAGGAGGCTTTTAAAGTCCTCGTCAGTTGGTCCAGATCCTTCAAGCTACCTTCGATTGGAATTGGAAATTCCATAGGTAGATTAGAAGACAAACCTGGTTACATTGTAAAAAGAACCAACATACACATCAAAAACTAAACAACCACTTCTACAACTGACTTTTTAATCTTTTATGATCACATGAAACATAAAACACACTAATTTCAAGGTTGTTAACATCATTATTGAAATGTTTTAATTTTTTGACCTTTCAAACATTAAAAAGTACATCATTAAATTAATTATGTAATGGCATAAAAATTAAAAACATCATGAATTAATTATGTAACCACAAAAGTCAAATATAATTCTATAAAGAAATTAATATTAACTAGATAATATAATCACATAACTTCTACATTTCAAT
Source organism: Sequoia sempervirens (assembly GCA_007258455.2). Lineage (NCBI taxonomy): Eukaryota > Viridiplantae > Streptophyta > Pinopsida > Cupressales > Cupressaceae > Sequoia > Sequoia sempervirens. The sequence goes on from VDFB02047230.1 coordinate 384,715,630, forward strand.
GTCATTGATCTTCTTCTTCATCCAACTCTTTGTTTGTATCATCCGATCCAGATTTGACATTGTAAGGATTGGTCATATCATCATCATCGACATCAATATCAATTTCAATAATGTCATCATCCACACGGATATCATCTTCATGAACATTAACTCCTACATCATCATGGATCTAGTTCCTCCTCTTCAACATCTTCGTTAGGGACATCATCAACTAATTGTTGATCTTGATCATCATCTACATCATCTTCTAGTTCTTCGGTATCTTCTTCTTCCACCACATTATACTTTACTGGCCTTCCTATTGCATCATGTCTAAAAAAAAATGACCAACCCGGTTTACTTAGAACATTTGAGTAAAATACGTACTCACATTGGCTTGGAAGAACATAGGGCTAATTTCCAGCTCGCTCAATGAACCTTGTATTAACCATGGTAAATCCATTATCATGTTCAATAACAGTTCTCTTAGGATCATTTTCATTCAATCGTAGCTTGTACCATAGGACAACGAAAAAAATTAATTTGAAGGACTTAAAGTCACACCCAAGTATATCATCCAAAATCCCATAGTATCAATTTTTTGAGACTTTTGGATGTATGTCACTTCTAGATGAAACATTAGTCACCTAAAAGACTGTAGTTATACTAGAATCACAAGTTTTCTTCATTTCATCCAACATTTTGATTCAAAATTTATGACTATTGCACCACATAGCCTTGTGGTGTTTCACCTGCAATATGTCAAACATGTAAAAATTATTGCAATATCATTAGTTGATAAACATATTTATTCTTGGCCGAATGTATGCAAAGAAAACAATCTCAACATATATATACATCAATATACTTGAAAATAATTAAATAATATGAGTGATCAATATATTTATATGTACCTGTTTATCTCTTAAACCATATGCTAAATCAATTTCCCTTTGTGTAGCATTGGAATCTCCATTACGATGAGCTTCTTTAACCAATGAAGCCACACCTTCCCATGTTAATGTGCGACTAGATTGTTGACATCATTCAATCCATACTGTTATCCAATCAAGATTTTTGGTGACGAACAAATGTAGTGCATCCCACTCTCGACCAACTATATCAAAAAAGTTTAAATTCACAAATGACGTATAATTAGTTAAATACAATAGTATACGACCTTAATTTATAATTGATGTATATTGAAGATTAAAAATTAAACAAGTACAATATACATAAAAACCATATGTAAAATGTATTCCAATTAATCTCCATTACCATCTATTAGAGTTAAAATAACATTGAGAGGGGGGGTGAATCAGTGACTTAACAGATTTGACCAATTTTCAAAAATTCAAAAACATAGCTCATATTTGATCTCAATATTACTCTGATTAATGCATTCATGAGTTGAATGTAATTATTCATAAACATAATTGAGAAAATTAATAATCCCAATAGTGAACTAAAACAACAAGAACACAGTAAAGCTATGAGAACACAGGAGAACAAAGAGAAACAAAAATTTTCCAAGTGGAAAACCCTCCTGGGGTATAAAAACCACTCTCGAAATGCCTTCCAGGCTTAATATTTTAACCAACTATTCACAATACCTTATAGGCTGATTTTTGAGCACCCACTCAAGGAGCACCAACCCCTCGTTTAGAGATATCTATCTCAAGGAGTACCAACCCTTCAAATTATGATTTGAACAACAATAATAACTTAGAGGATTTCTCTATTTTCTCATCTACAGAATACCTTAAAGATTCAATAATTAAATCCCTAAAATACTATATAGAGAAGAAATTTACAATATCTCTGCATCTTGTTATTCATATTTTATTGCAGAGTTTTATCCATACATTTTCATATAGCCAAGTAATGATAATCTCAAAATTACAACTTCAGAACAGAAAACATAGTTTTATGCTTCTATTTATACATCTTTTTGATTTAAAATCCAGATAAGTAACTATCTTCAGAAGTAACGGCTGAACAACCAAACAAAACAAGAGTCATTTCACCTAGCTAAGAGTCATCCTCAACAAGTCTGAAAATTATGAGATCATTTCATTGCATAAAAAGCACAACTGCCCACCATAGAAAATCATAACCTCAAACAAATCTGCAACTCCCATGGCTCCATCAACCACTGTCGAGCTTCCAGCTAGAGAGGTGCATCAAACATAGCAGCCATACCATTCATTTCTGAACCAAAAACGAATTTCATCCTGACAATGTCGTTACAGCCAGCAACAATAGTAAAGAATAGTTTATGAAACTCTCTCATGATGGCGGCTAGGCTAGGATTCCATACCCATCAAAGAAAAAGAATAAACTCAATAATTTTTTCCCTAATAATACTTTCATCTGGTGTCACTGAGAAAATTCATAATCAGGGAGACCTTATATAGAATACCTTTTGTTTTACCGAAATTCCACTTAATACACATTGGTCGCTGTGACAAATGGTTTTTCTTACTGACGAGTCCATCCATCCTGTATATGTTGTTGTAACTTTAAACTATCGGGAAGACATCTTGTAGATTATTTTATGTCATACCAAAACACCCCGAATTCACACCTGTTCGCTAAGACATCTAGATAGTCCTGCTGAAGCCAATTAAATCACCAGTCATTCCCCTTAGATATCACTTTCTCCATGACCCAACAAAGTCGGTGAAAATTCCATGTCGCCAAGACAATACATAGTCAAGGAGACTCTATAGAGATTGCACTATGTTTCATCGATACTCCCATCCACCACCAGTCAGTCTAACATTGCACATTCGGTATGACTTCACACCGAAAGCAATATGTCTAGCTGAAGTAACCCTAGATGTGATGTTCGGTAAGACACTCCCCGAGAACCCATTGATGAAGAGCCCCTATTGGCAAGACAAAACCACTTCATCGAGACCTATTATGATACCACCCAGCTCTTGCCGATAGACTTCCACAAGCATTAGTCTATGAGACATAACCCTTTTCACTATGACCCTTCACCAAAGCCTTAAACTCTTGCCAATATGCAATTTTTCAATGGCGGTTGGTGTGACATACCATTTTTGCTATGACCACATACCAACAGTGTAACACTTGTCGAAAGCTGCCAGAATGAAAAAATCCAATCGACATGACATCATAAATGTCTTGCAGATAGGCAACACAGACATTTCAAAATAGATCGGAGAGACCCTGCCATTCTCATGCTGATATGTGTAAGCCCGAATGAGAAACAACCAAAACCATTAGACAAATGAGATGTCAGAACCAAGGTAACTGTAATGCCTTCAAAAATGTGAGTTCAAAGAATGTAAACAAATGGCTTGTAACATGTGAAATACACTTGTGGTATGTAAAGAGAACCATCCTGAGACTGATCATCAAAGAGAACTAACTGAAAGAGATTTTGTCATCAAGGACAAACCATAAACACAACTAAGATCCAACAAACTCCCCCTTTGTCCTTGATGGAAAAACACAAATGACTCTCCCCCTTTTTTCCTCACTGACAAAGAATAGAAGAGAAGAATGTGCATTGCCATGAAACACAACTGAGAAGCCAACCAAAATATCATGAGAAATAGCTGTAAAAAGAGTAACAATGCAACAACCAAGATTGTAGGAGAGCTGTAAGTGAATCAAAACTTATAACATGCTCCCCCTAAGCAGTACCTTGGAGATTTAGTGAAGTAATGATTGAGAGATAACTCCCAATCGAAGTATCATCCTTTCAAATAACTATTTTGCTAAGGGCTTAGTGAAAATGTTAGCCACCTGATCTTGTGAACCAAAAAACTCTAAGAAAACTTCATTAGCCAAAACCTTTTCTTGAAGAAAGTGAAACTTGATAGCAATATGTTTAGTGCGAGAGTGCATAACAAGATTTTTTGAAATATTTATCGCACTAGTGTTATCACAAAGAATGGAAATAGGTTTAGAAACATCAATACCCATATCTTAAAGAGTCTGACTCATCCATAGTACTTGAGTATAGCATGAAGTGGCAGCAATGTATTCTACTTCGGCAGTAGAGAGAGAAACAGATACTTGTTTCTTGTTGTGCCATGCCACTAAACGATCACCAAGAAAGGATGCAACACCACTGGTGCTTTTCCTATCATCCAAACAACCAGTCCAGTCAGCATCAGTATAAGCAATCAAAGAGAAATCATTGCTTCTAGGATACCAAAGACCATAATCAAGAGTGTCCTAAATATATTTAAAAATCATTTTAACAGCAGTGACATGGGATTTTTTAGGTGATGCCTGAAACTGTGCAATAGTGCAAACTGCCTGCATAATGTCAAGTCAAGAAGCAGTTAAATATAATAGACTGCCAATCATTGATCTATATTAAGTTTGATTTGTATCAGGAGAATCATCAACCTTAGTAAGTTTGCATCCAGTAATCATTGGAGTGCTAACTGGATGGAATTCATCCATCTGAAATTTCTTAAGCATCTCTCTAGCATACTTGGTTTGAGAAAGAAATATTCCATTTTCACGTTGAGAGATTTGAAGACCCAAGAAGAAATTTAATTCCCCCAATAATGACAATATTCCATCAATTGAGAGAATTTTTTACTCAAACATACATTATTGCAGCCAAAGATAGTGTCATCAACATAAATTTCAACAACTAAAATATCAGAACCTTCAGTTTTAACATAAAGATTGTTGTCTACACCTCCTCTAACAAAGCCATTAGAAATCAGATGACTGTCTAGCCTAGAGTACCAAGCTCTAGGAGCTTGTTTTGAGCCATAGAGGGCCTTTTTTAACCTGTAAACATGGTTAGGATTATCTTTGCAAATGAATCCTTCAGGCTGTTCAACATAGACCTCTTCATCTAAGAAGCCATTTAAAAAGGCAGTTTTGACATCCATTTGATAAACAGTAAAGTCTTTATAAATAGAATAAGCCAAGAATATTATGATGGATTCTAATCTAGCAACAGGTGCAAAGGTTTCACCAAAATCAATACCTTCTTGTTGAGCATAGCCTTTGCAAACAAATCTCGCTTTGTTGCGAATAACATTACCATTTTCATCAAGCTTGTTTCTGTATATCCATTTGCCTCCAATGACATTCTTATCATCTGGTCTTGGGACTAGCTCCCAAGTCTAATTTTTCTCAATTTGATCAATTTCTTCCTGCATAGCATTAAGCCAACATGAATCTATGAGAGCTTCATTAAAAATTTTAGGCTCAAACTGAGTAACTAAACAAAAAGCAATTTGTGCCTTTTCATCAAATTCTGCAGCCTTTCTTCTAGTTTGAACTCCTGCATTTTTATCCCCAATAATCTGATCTTTGGGGTGATATTTAGCTAGAGTTTTTTATGCAACCTTTTCAGGACTTGTTGTTTCATTTTTAGGGCTTGTTGAATTAGTATTAAGTTTTGTTGTTTCATCTCCTTCTGAAATTATTTCTAGTTCAAGTTCTTCTTCCTCATTATCCGGCAAAGATTCAGCATACAAATGTGGTCTTTCATCAAATTTTACATTAACAACTTCAACAATCTTATTAAACCTTTTGTTAAGGCATTTATAAGATTTTTTGTGAGTTGAGTATCCCAAAAAGATACCCTCATCACTCTTTGATTGAGATTTCCCAAGGTTATCATCATCTTTCTTGATAAAACACTTACTTCAAAAAAATTTAAAGTGTTTGACAGAAGTATTTTTTCCATACCAAAGTTCATAAGGAGTGTGTTTAGATTTCATCCTAAGCTTCACTCTATTCAAAATGTATACAGCTATATGAATAACTTCTTTCCAATACATATCAGACAACTTAGCTTCATCTAGCATGGTTCTAGCCATTTCTTTTACAGTTCTGTTTTTACGTTCAACTACACCATTTTGTTGAGGTATTTTAGTTGCAGCATACTGCCTTTTAATACCGTTTTGTTCATAGTAATCAATAAACTCTTGAGAGGTGAACTCACCTCCTTTGTCTGATCGAAGGAATTTGAGTTTCAGATCATATTCCTTTTCAACAATTTTACAAAAGATTTTGAACCTTTCAAAGGCTTCTGATTTGTGTTTAAGAAATGTGACCCATACCATTCTAGTATAATCATCCACAAAAAGCATAAAGTATTTTTCACCATTAATAGACCTTGTTCTAGTTGGTCCACATAAATCAGCATGCACTAGCTGTAGAGGTTTTGATGAAGAGTGTTCTTTTGTTTTGAAGCTGATTTTAGTTTGTTTACCACTTAGACATTCTTTGCACACAGAATTTTTTGGCTTGTTAAGTACTGGTAAACCTCTAACATTCTGATTCTTACTAATTCTAACCAGATTTTCAAAGTTTGTGTCCTAATCTTTTATGCCATAACCAGCTTTCTTCAATTTGGCCCATTAGACACATACCTTGATTGTTGTCATTGCATGATGAGTCAAGAACATTGTACACATTTTATTTTGTCCTCCTTCCAGCTGCAACAGCCTTTCCAAGCTTGTTCTTAATCTCACATCCCGACGAAGTGAAAAGAACATGATAACCACTATCACAGATTTGACTAACACTTAATAGATTGTGCTTGAGACCTTCCACATAGTACACATTATAGATAGGAGTGTCTTCATTCAGAAGAAGTGAACCTCTGCCTTTAATTTGAATACCAGATTTATCACCAAACTTAACATATCCACCTACATAATCTTCAATATTTATAAACTTATCCTTGTCGCCAGTCATATGGTTAGAACATCCGATGTCTAGGACCCATAAGTCCTTTTTCTTGGAATGAAAAGTAGTTTTGAACCAACATAGTTTGTTCAATGTTGTTAATAGTCTTAGGTTTCCAAACCTTTTTAATTTTCTGTTGTTTCAATTGCAGATCAGTTTTGCATTGTTTGAAAGAATGTCCCAAAGCATTGAATTTAAAACATCTGATTTGTCCAACAAAACCATAATGTTGCCTAAGACCAAACCTGGGTATTCTAGGATTCATAAGCCTACAAGTGCTCACCTTATGGCCAAATTTGTTGCAGAAAAAAAAATAACCATAGAAGAAAGGATTTACTCTATATGAAGATCTATTACCTCTTAAAGACTGAACATGATCCTTACCAAATTCTGAGTGATTTGAACCTAAACCTTTGACTTCAGAAGAGGGGTTTTGTTTTGCATGGTCAATTGAGCATTCACCCTTTTCACTACCAACACTAGTTTTATCTTTGTACATCTTCTGCTTGCTGAGCATCTCATTCAGTTTTAGAGTTCTTTCATATTTTTCAATTTCCTTCCTAAGACAGACTACTTCTTGTTCCAGTTTTTTAATTTCTTGATCTTTGCAGCTTATAGTCTCTCGAAGACAGTCTTCAACTCTTTTAGCTTCTTCAAGATGAGTTTTCAGAGAGACCATTTCTTGATTTGGTTTATGTTCTTGAGCAAGAACTTGTTTTTGAGTTTTCTGACCTCTTGTAAAGCACATTTCAGCTCACTTTCAAGATCTACTTCACCTTCTTCAACATCAATAGTGTTTGAATCATTTTGCTGAGTAATTTCAGCCATGAACAAAGTTTCATCTTCTTCAACTGATGAATCTTCAAACTCAATATCAGATTCATCCTTACTAAATAGACTTTTCTTCTAAGGCTGAAACCTTAGATTCAAATTTGGATGGTAAGGTTCTAACAACTTTTGTGACCACATCAAATTCATTAACCTCTTGACCTAGACCTTTCATTGCATTGACAACTTCATCAACTCTTAGGAAATATTCAACCACTTTTTCATCATCCTTCATTTTCAACTCCTCAAACTGATGTTTGAGTGTAATGATTCTTGACAGTTTGACTTTCTCATTCCCTTGATATATAATTTCAAGTTTTTCCCAAATTTCATGAGAAGATTTGCAATGCATGACTTTAATGAACACATCTTTAGTTAACCCACACAAGATGGCATGCTTAGCTCTGGTATTTGTTTCATACCTCTTTTTTTTAGCAGGATCAGTGGGAATAGAGGCTGGTACATTGTAAGCATTTGTAACAATGCTCCAAACATAAACATCAAAAGAAATAAGAAAAGCTTCCATTCTGATTTTCCAGAACACATAATCTATTCCATCAAATAACAGAGCTCTTGTTATAGAGGTACCATCTTGAGCATGTGCCATTAAAAAAAAACTCCAAGACCAAGATCAATCCAAGGTAATTAAAACCTATCAGAGGACCCTATGCTCTGATACCAATTGTTGGAGTTAAAATGACACTGAGAGGGGGGGTGAATCAGTGACTTAACAGATTTGACCAATTTTCAAAAATTCAAAAACATAGCTCAGATTTGATCTCAATATTACTTTGATTACTGCATTCATGAGTTGAATGTAATCATTCATAAACATAATTGACAAAATTAATAATCCCAATAGTGAACTGAAACAACAACAACACAGTAAAGCTATGAGAACACAAAAGAACAAAGAGAAACAAAAATTTGCTGAGTGGAAAACCCTCCTAGGGTATAAAAACCACTCCCAAAATGCCTTCCAGGCTTAATCTTTTAACCAATTGTTCACAATGCCTTATAGGCTGATTTTTGAGCACCCACTCAAGGAGCACCAACCCCTCGTTTAGAGATATCTATCTCAAGGAGTACCAACCCCTCAAAAATATGATTTGAACAACAATAATAACTCAGAGGATTTCTCTATTTTAGTTAAGCACACGTTTCTCTATTTTCTCGTCTACAGAATACCTTAAAGATTCAATAATTGAATCCCTAAAATACTATATAGAGAAGAAATTTGCAATATCTCTGCATCTTGTTATTCAGATTTTATTGCAGAGTTTTATCCATACATTTTCATACAACTAAGGAATGATAATATTAGAATTACAACTTCAGAACATAAAACATAGTTTTCTACTTCTATTTATACATCTTTTTAATTTAAAAGCTAGATAAGTAACTGTCTTCAGAAGTAACGGCTGAACAACCAAACAAAACAAGAGTCATTTCACCCAGCTAAGAGCCATCCTCAACAAGTCTAAAACTTATGAGATCATTTCATTGCATAAAAAGCACAACTGCCCACCACAGAAAATCATAACCTCAAAAAAATCTGCAACTCCCATGGCTCCATCAACCACTATCGAGCTTCCAGCCAGAGAGGTGCATCAAACATAGCGGCCATACCATTCATTTCTAAACCAAAAATGAATTTCATCCTAACAATGTCATTACAGCCAGCAACAATGGTAAAGAATAGTTTATGAAACACTATCATGATGGCAGCTAGGCTAGGATTCCATACCTAGCAAAGAAAAAGAATAAACTCAATAATTTTTTCCCTAATAATACTTTCAGCTGGTGTCGCTGAGACAATTCATAATCAGGGAGACCTTATATAGAATACCTTTTATTTTACCGAAATTCCACTTGATACACATTGGTTGCTGTGACACATGGTTTTTCTTACCGACGAGTCCATCCATCATGTATATGTTGTTGTAACTTTAAACTATTTGGAAGACATCTTGTAGATTGTTTTATGTCATACCAAAACACCCCAAATTCACACCTATTCGTTGAGACATCCAAATAGTCTTCTCGAAGGAAATTAAATCACCAGTCATTCCCCTTAGATATTGCTTTTGCTATGACCCAATAGATTCAGTGAAAAGTCATAACGAAAACATTATGTCATGCTAAGAGCTTTGTCAATTCCAAGTCGCCAAGACAATACATATAGTCGGGGAGACTCTATAGAGATTGCACTATGTTTCACCGATACTCCCATCCACCACCGGTTGGTGTGACATTGCACATTCAGTATGACTTCACACTGAAAGCAATATGTCTAGCTGAAGTAACCCTAGATGTGATGTTCAGTAAGACACTCCCCGAGAACCCATTGATGAAGAGCCCCTGTCGGCAAGACAAAACCACTTCACTAAGACCTATTCCAATACCGCCCAGCTCTTGTTGATAGACTTCCACAAGCATTAGTCAGTGAGGCATAACCCTTTTTCCTATGACCCTTCACCAAATCCTTAAACTCTTGCCGATATGCAATTTTTCAACAGCGGTCGGTGTGTTGAGATGATGGATTGCACAGCCCCTTAAGCTCTGGAATCTTCAATGCAGGACTTTAGCCATGAAAGATAATCAACCACAAAGAGAAGTGTTGCAACAATGGAATGCTGATTAAAGATTCTATTGATAATATGATTGATATGATATTGATATGATATATTACAAATGAACAAGATGCTTGATTATATAGGCAAGAGGAAAACCCTAATATGCATGAGATGTTGCCAAGTGTTATAATCTAACAACATGTGACAACATGTGAACCCTATCTAGATGATCATTAAATGATGAGATAAGTTCTAGAAGGAATATTATCCCACAAACTAGGAAAGGGAATATTATCCCATTTATTAAATGATTGCAACCTAAGACTAAATGATTAAATGCAAGACCTAAGTTAACTTATGCTAGTGTAATAATTAATTAATTAATTACACCAACACCCCCCAATAAGTGAAACTTAGGAAGGAAAATGCAATAATTATGCAAGATGATGATGATGATGATGATGGGTCCCAGCTATGAGGCCATGTTAGGTACCCATGTACACGAAGATGCAGAAAATCTCCCACAACTGGAGAAAAGGGGAAAACCCAGTAGGAACAAAACCCCTCTCCAAAAAAGGAGGTGAAAAAGAAAAAATGTGAGAATGGGAAGGATGAAGGACTCCCAAATACCCCCCAAGTACACCATCCATCACATGGATACAATAGAGAGACTATATAGCCCCCCCAGAAGATGAGATCACCTGCAAGAAAGGTAAGTGTCTAAAGACAAAACAAGATCCAATGCTGACAAACAACTTGTCTCCCTTTCAGAAGAAACAAAACCAAATGCAAGTGCAAAGATGCTTCCCATTCCAGATAGGAATTGAAGGAAGGAAGAATGAACATGGATGATGATGTCTCTGAACTCTGCTTAAGTGTCTCCTTACCTGATGATGAAAATTCCATAGTCCCAAACAATGAAGAGGGTGACAAACCAGGATGATGCAGAAACTAATGCTGAACAATATCCAAAGACAAAGATAGGATGAATATTATGGATGTGATGGAGACTTGATAGCCCCCCCTGAATGAAGTGTCCTCAAAACCAATGAAAGAAGTGTGAAGAAAATCCAATGGTGGATGCTGAAGAAACTTCAAATCCTAAATGGAATAACAAGGAAGAAGTCTCGGATATGAAATATCTGAAGAGAAACCAAGTGCCTCCAAGATGGTCTCTGAATTCCCAATCAAGGTTGAGACAAAGGAATGTGGATACTGAAGAAAACTCTTCAAGGTGTGATCTGAATAGAGGAGTGATATCCCCTCAAGAATGGTCTCCAAACCTATAGAAGTAGCCAGGTCAGTGATACTTGAAATGAAACCATCCTGTGATGTTAAGTCTGGAAAACAAAATGTGTCCTGATGGATAGAGATGATGGTGGAAGCCTCAATCAATGATTTTGGACAAGGAATCATTGAATGTGAAGGGATACCAACTGTCTTAGATGAAGAAGAAGCATTGAAAGGAACCTTGTCAACCTCTTCAAAAAGATCAAGGTAATCAACTTCCTGCATAACAATAGCATCATGGGGTACTTGATTTGAAGAATGGCATTCTGAATCATGACCATCAACGAATGGTGGAGTATTTGAATCTCCATAGATCTCCCAAAGCTTAATCCAAAGGATGTGAGGACAATCACAATGATCAATATCATTCAAAGCATCGAAATCAACTTGCATCGCAATGATTTCCAAAACGGTGTACCTGTTGCAACTCCAAGCAAATTTTTGAACACCTTCACTTGGGCGGGGAACTATACCATACAGATGAGGCAATAGATCAAGCGACTGAAGATGGTGGCAAATCCCATCTCACCATTGTGAATAGTTACCCTTGTGTAGCATAACCAAAGGAGAATAATATGCAAGCCCCATAACAAAAAATTTTCCACAAAAAACAAAGACACTGACCTTCAACAGAAAATAGAAGACTTCCAAATAGATATGCAACTAAGAATATGCCTTCGAGATCAAGAAATTCTTCTTCAATCTTCAGGATGTCACAAGAATCAAAAAACCAAAAAAAAGATACCTAGAGCTGAAACCAAAGAAGATGATTGGACTGATAAAAAATGCACTGAAATATCTCTCGAATGCCGCTGGAATCTCCGAAATCTGACGATCTGATGCAAAGATATGCACTTTTGAGTCTAGAATGGAGGGTTGACTTTAGTTGACTTGAATATTTGATGATAGTAGAATCTTGAAAAATAGAGTGCACCACTGAAAAGTAGACTTCAATAGCTTTCCAACGGTATATCGTGTGCGAATTTTTGATATCGTATGTGGAAGATACGGCCTCCGGAAGAAAAAAATGCAATTTGATTTGAACAGGCTAAATAGGTGCAAGAATTAAGCACCTTAGGGAAAAAAATAAGGCCCTTGGTCGGTGATAGGACTGTAGGCTAAGTGCTCACAGTGAAAAAATATCACCAACGCTCGGGCAGCATCGGATTGGTGGGCTGGAGGTGGGAACAGTGGCTAGTAGGCCCGAAGGCATCGGCCGATTAGCACTAAGCACGACGATGTTGATGGAACTACTAAAGGGCTTACAGAGGCCGGTAGATTGCCCGGGAGAGCATCCGGCTAGAGATATTTCGACGGGTAAAACAGCGATGAGCGAATGGCGAGGCGATTAGGCGATTACGGTGTCGGCGAAGTCGGAGCAAAAATTTACAGATATTGAAATTGCGAATTGCAATTCAAAAATAAAATAAATACCAATATAAATTGTTTTAAAACCCTACAGAATAAATTATAAATGTCGAACGAAGAAAATAAAACCCCATAAACTATAGCCAAAAATATTAATTTTTTTGCCGATGGGTGAATAAATTTGCAAGTCGAATTCTGCAGATTTTGGTTTATGCCAAGACTATAGAAAAATTTGCCCGAAAAATAGCCAAATATTTTTTTGATTTTTCTAAAAAAAAATTTCCTTGATGGAGGACATATAGGGAATATTTTTTTCTGCAAAATTGTACAGATAGTACAAAAAATTACAAACCCTAGATAATACCTCATAGGCTCCCAGTTGAATCTACTCCGATTTTGGCAAATGAACAGGCGATCTATGGGTTTTGAATCCTTCTGGATGCAATGGAGAAGTCAGAGAGGGCTTGATCTACACCAGAAATCAGCTTGGCTCCAGGGTAGAACCAACTAGCTTGCAACATAAAACTCCAAGCCTACAAAGAAACTCGCATTCCAACTTCCTGGATCTCGGGTTGATTTTTCAATGGACTAGCTCTGATACCATGTTGAGATGATGGATTGCACAGCCCCTGAAGTTCTGGAATCTTCAATGTAGGACTTTAGCCATGAAAGATAATCAACCACAAAGAGAAGTGTTGCAACAATGGAATGCTAATTAAATATTCTATTGATAATATGATTGATATGATATATTACAAATGAACAAGATGCCTGATTATATAGGCAAGAGGAAAACCCTAATATGCATGAGATGTTACCAAGTGTTATAATCTAATATTCAACATGTGACAACATGTGAACCCTATCTAGATGATCATTAAATGATGAGATAAGTTCTAGAAGGAATCTTATCCCACAAACTAGGAAAGGGAATATTATCCCATTTATTAAATGATTGCAACCTAGGACTAAATGATTAAATGCAAGACATAAG
>VDFB02047230.1:384729472-384777608 GCA_007258455.2 Sequoia sempervirens
AAACACCTTATTTTTTCCCTGAAATTTAAGTACTACTGCATTGAAATTTCAAATTTTCACCAAATAGATTTAAAAAAAAAAACCTAGTAGTTCAGAAACTACATTCAATTTTCCACAAATTCTATTCTTACATATTTTTGAAATAATATAGATAACTTATTCAATTTTTTACATCAAGTTTCCTAACTCTGATTTTTCTGAATTTTCATTGCCATTTAAGGGCCTATTTTTTCCATGATGATCCTACACATACCCAACCCTTCTATCAAACATTGCCACAGTGAGTTCCATAACCACTTCATTCTTCATAGACTTCAACACCAATACCGGTTCGGTATAATCGAGTCCGGTAATAGCCCAAAAATCACTTCCTTGGTTATAAGGTGAGGTATGCCAGTCCACAAGAACTTATCACACATTCTGCTAAGAGTGTGTTTTACATTCTTATCATCAACGGTGGAGCTAAAGTTCAGAAATTAATTCCATTGATCCAACTTCTTCACAACAAAATTTGCATACTCAGGTTTTATCAAGAAATTATCCCCGGTCAGCTCATTCTACCATATAACTATCAATTTTCCATAATTATACTCCTCAGTCTTAACTCGAATATACATTCTAGTGTCTACAGTAGGCATAACACTGTGAGGAATTGATGAGAAGGTTCCCAGAGGGTCATCTTCAAAAACCTTCATGGAATACTTCTTATAAGAAGGTCTAGGTCTTTCTGACACATTTACAACTACAAGAGTTACCATTCTTCAACAAACCGAGCTCTAAAGATTTTAGAAAGATGATTCACACAAACCCACAATAGCATAGAAGAGTAAAATACCTTTTTCCTTCGCAAAAACTAGAACTAGGGTTTGCATAGCTCACTCTCCAAATCACCTCAAGAATGCTCCAAATCGCTCTCCACTTTCTTCAAATGCACAAGTGATTAAAATGCCTTACAAATCCATTTTATAAACACATGATCTGTCCTAATTCACATTAAATGTGACAAATTTCAAAAGCTAATAAAACCTTCTTTCACTGTACCAAAAAACCCTAATATTCTCTGCAAATGATTATGCTTCTAACTTGTCTTCTAGTTCCTTTTGCATAGCCTATGTCTATCCATTCTTTACAACATTTCTTCATGCCAAAGATTGACACACCAAATATTCAGGGGGTTTGAACAATATTCAAGTGGCTCCACTGAAGGAGCGATGAACACCTATACCCCCTTGGGGTCAGGCACATTCGTACTCGCAGTGGAACCAAGAAGCTATAGAAATTGAAAATATACTGATTTCCATCGTGCATTCAATCCTGACTTACTAACATTGTTTCTTCCTAAATCATTCCTCATTCTAATCGTTTAATCAAATTCCCTTATCTGATTAAAATCATCAATATTCGTCTCTTAATTAAATAAATCATTTTGTCTAATTAAGTCATTTTCTCTTGATAATTAAATCAATTCATCTGATCTAATTATCCCTATTTAATTAAATAATCAATTTATTTGATTAAATCTCTAAAGTCTATCTAGTAAATTAAATAAATTAAAACCTTATTTAGTTTAATCTAACACCATCCCCTTTGATTAAATAAATCAAAATATTTATTTAATTAGCCTCTTATCATATTCCTATCTTATCTGATTTAAATAAATCTATAAATCTAAGTCAAATAAGTCACATCATCTAATCCCTTATTAAATTAATCAATCCTTGATTACTTTAATCTAATCTCATGTCACATCCTCTAGATAATGCAAGTTGCACATGAAAATAGATTTAATTCATTTATTAAAACCCTATTTTCCCTCACATGGCATCTTTTGGAATATTCCCCTAATTTGGATTCAAAATCCAAGTGGGAATAAGTCCTTCCAACAAGGCATTTAAGACCTCTTACATGTCCTTTGCCTTGAGCCAAGTGGCATTTATTGCATTTTCCCCTTCCCTCTTACATGTCATTTCATCAAATTTAAATTTCAATTATTGGCATTTATTGGCACAAACCCCAAATCTTGCACAACCATCATCCATTCATAGCTTGACAAGTGGCACCATATCATTGGATGAAATTTAGTCCCACATTGCTCAAATTTGGACTTTCATCCATCTTGAAATCCTATAAATGAAGCTCCTCTCCTCATTTTATCATCCACATTCCAAGAAAAGTTACCATGCTAAAATACTTAGCAATTCTCATCCATTATTTGAGTTCTTAGTTCGGCTTTCTTGCAGATTTTTGGCTTGGAGCTCTCACATTCATTGTCAAAGTGGATCAACATTCCTCAACAATCATGAACTTGCATCATAATAATTGGGAAAGGGCCAAATTTCCACATCAAATTGGCATCAATTCCCCCATGGGAATAAGAGTTTGCTATTTAAATTAGGATTTCATCTTTTGCTTATCATTTTATTGTGTTTTTGTGTATTTTCATTCCTAGTTTGAATTGTAAATGGATTCCATGGGGAATCCTTGTTTATGCTTGCAATATCTAACCTAGGGTGTTTGTTCTCTTTGTTTTGCAAGTACAAATAGATTGGGGTTCACATTTTGGTGCTAGAAGGAGGGCAGCATCCTTAAATTCTAACATTTTCTCAAAAATTTTGCACTTTTTTGCACCCACAGAAAATTCTGACACGGGCTCCTCAGCGTCACTATTTTTAGCGTCGCGAGCTTGTCAGCATCGTTGTTTTAGTGCTACAGGCTCGCTAGCATTACCATATAGTACCGTGCAAACATAAACTCTGCCACTGGACTCATCCTGCCAAGAATTTCAAATTTTAAACTGCGCCATTGGACTCGCCGATCTGTCTCAATTTCAAAAAAATTCAAAACTCTGACGGTTTTGAGAACTAAGACATTGGGTGAAAATAGTGATGCTATTGTGCTCTCTGTCCCAACACAGAGTGCCGCTGACTGGTAAAGCGGCACTGTAAGAGTGACGTTGGAGGAAAAAAATAGCGATTCCTTCACGAGTTGCGACACTGGAAAACAGAAAAAAGGGAGAACTTAATTTTTAGCACATGCTTTTTGTTCATGATCTATTTATCTACTATTTTCTGGTTTTTAAACTTCTGTGTTTTTCTAGAATCTGATTGTTTTTCTATTTTGTAGGTTGGAAGCTAAAAGCAAAGGAAAAGGGAACATGGTGATGGTATCCTATCTAATAAAAGTGTTTTTAAACACTTAAGTGTTTGTTTAACACTTCCTTAAGGAGTTTGTCATCTTTTGCTCTCTTTAGAACACTAGATTTCATTTGGGTCTAAAAAGGATTCTTTTGTTTATTGCTCACAAACGGATTAAAAAGAACCTTAGAATCTACAACTTACTAGATTTCGTTTATGGATTAAGCAATTGAACAAATGTCTTTCACTTGTCATTTGGTGCTCTAAAATAAACTCACATATTGCTTTGAAGGCTTAAAAAGAACAAGTGTAGTTATGTTTTTTGTGAGGGCTTACTTAGGCTAAAGGCATTGGAAAAGGACGTATACGCTTCTCTCGCGCTTGATAGCGATCTTGAGAATCAAAAGGTTTTTTCCATGACTTTGGGTTAAGATAAAGCAATCACCTCCACACTTCAATTTGGGCTTAAAATTGAACAAACTATCATGCGAGTGTGAGTGGGGGCATTTTCGCATACTTTCTCTTTATTTGTTGCTATCAAAGATTGATCGAGTTACGAATTTTTTCCTTCATTTGCTTTTGTTTATCTTAGAGGGCCTGCCTTGTGGGAAAAAGTAATCAGCCAAGGGAACAGCTCAACCGGTAACACTCTGAACCCGAGAGTATTTCCAGCCAGGATATAAATGAGGATATTGGAAGAATCACCAATATCATGCGGTTGACTCTGAGAAGATGGATCCGAAAGGGGACTCTTGCCATGTTGGGTCAACTCCTACCAACAAAAAGTCCTTACTAGAACCCATGTGCTAGAATTTTCCAAAATCCTTTATCTATTTGTTGGTGCAAGAATGGTCATTCTGAAGCCACCCCATAGTTTTACGGTCTTCTAGTAGAGATGGAAAGCATGCCATGGGAGTTTCATGGGTGTTGATGCTTGGCTTCCCCAATTGACGTTAATGAGCCATGGAGGGGAGCCAGTAGGGTCAAGCATCTAACCATCTGCTAGAGATAAGCATAGTTGGACTTGTCCAAGTGGGAATCCAACAAATATTGTCTTACACATCCATAGGATTGTAATTGTTTATGGGTTACAAAACGCATTGCTTGATCGAAAACATCATGAAAATAAACACTTAACATCATCCAAATTTCAAACCCTTTTGAAGACAAATACCATTGACTCAATCTATATGTTATTGCTTTCCCTTGGGATTCACATCCTTAGAGGTTTCTAAGCATTGGATTAAATCTCAATTTGTCTTCTCAAGTAGACAATAGGAAACCCTTTCCTTAAGTTCATTAAACTTCCACATAACATATCTTGTGGGGTTTGAAGAAATTAAGACATTGGACATCTTAGTTTGAAAACCTAATTGAAGAAAGTGTTTTTGGTAAAATAAAGACATTAAGCAAAGCTAAACAAAAATGAACTTTCATGTGTGTTGAAGACTCCAAATCCCAAAAGCACAAATCATTGATTAGAAATCTAAATGTTCAAATCATTTCTTGGTTACAAAGGTCATTAGGAAGCATTTGCATGCTCTTCAATACCTAGGTCTAAGCAAACAAAGTGTGTCCTTTTAGGTTATTTTTAGGATCAAAACATATCAACATCATTTTTTATCTATCCGTCAAAACATCAAATCAAAATCCATCTCATTATCACCTTTTGGTAAATGTTGAAATCATCCTTGATACTAGGCTTTGTGGTCAAATCAAAAAATTATCAAAATCATTGAGACAAAATCCTTGAGAACATTTATCAAAACATCTTTGGCTAGGTATGTGTAGATGCATCCTTTTACATATACTTAGTCAAATTTATCAAAATCGTATTTTCTAGCTTGGTGTATGTAGATGAGTCCTTCATATGCTTAGTGAAACAATCATCTTGTTTGAATAGGTGTGGGTAGATGCATCCTTCTCCTCACACATATTCAAATTATCATCCTTTGAACAAAGCTATCCCTTAGATCATCATCCAACATGTTAGGGTCTTTTTCTTAAAAATCAAAATCAAAATCCAAATCAAAAATCAAGGAAAAAATCTCAAAATCTCAAAATCCAAAATCCAAAAATCCACAAGTCTTAAAAAGCCTAGCGTCTAATTCAAGATTTAGCAAAAGCCAAAAAATCCATATCATCCATCATTATCATATCATCACCTTTGATCCTCAAAAGCAACCTAAAACTTTTCACTTTGGAACATAAGATAAAGATCGATCCAAAGAATCAAAGAGATTCGTCTACCATATTCTCGAAGATTGATCCTTGTTTTATGGTTCGAACGAGATCTCAATACAAGAAGAGTATGGAAGCCCACAAAGAAACTCCCGCTTCAAGTGACCTTAGCCAAACAAACACATAAATGAATCCAACTGAATCAAGCAATCCATTGATCCCTTCATCATCCCAAAATCCACAAGAAGAAAATCAAGGGGAGGACCTCACCTTTGGAATGTCTCACGAGGAAATGACGGAAATGCTCCAAAATCCAGACAACCATAGAATCATCAACATCATGATGAGACTTAACCCTTCGTTGCACATGCTTGAATTAGCAAAACAAGGGGCCAAGTTGCCTTCAGATTTTGATGTGAGTACTATAGTGGATACATCATTTCCTCCAATCTCATCCACCATCCCCATTTCATCTACACCTCCATCTCAAAATATCACACAAAATATCCCACAAATCACAACATCATTTGCTCCAACGCAACCCAATGTCAACAAGGGAAATGCATTCCTTAATGCTCTTCAATCACATCCCCTTGTTAACAATCAAAATTTGGATGCAAGCACCACCTTGGAACAAAACACAATCAACAACCCATTACACAAAAATTCTCCTCTCACTTTACATTATGACCCATCATCAACATCTTTTCATGGAACACCACAAACACCTCTTCTCACAAATTCACAAGAAAAGGGAGACACATTTGGACTAGGGAACTTATTCGACACCACAACATTCTCACAACAACTTACACCTCTCACATTTCCACCTCTTCTGCCATTGCCATTATCATCTGCACCACTCTTTGGTCTACGACTTCCTCCCCTACCAAGTATCAATCAAACATACATCCCAACCATCAATCAAAGCATTACACCAAACACACAAAATTTGTCGTTGATATTGCAACAACAAACGACAAACACATGAGCAATGGAAAAATCATTGAACATCCCTCTCACATTACAAAGCATGGTCTCTCAGGGACCAATCACATCAATACCATTATCCAACACCCACAACATCATCATCCACCACCATTCCAAATCCACCACCACCCCCACCACCACCAACGTTCACCACATCAAACCAATTTGATGCAACATTGCAAGCCGCTTTCCAAAGAGGATATCAACAAGTTCAAAAACAAAAAGCTATGCAACAAGCCCCTCAAGTTGCACAAGCGCAACAAGCTCAACAAGCTCAAGCTTTACTGCAACAACAGCAACAACAAGAAGCTACCCAAGCTGCCCAAGCATTACAAGCACAAAGGGTTGCTCAAGTACAATTATTATTGCAGCAACAAGCCACACAAGCACAACAAGCACAAGTTGAAGCACAACTTCTTGCACAAGCAGCACAAATGCAAGCATATCAACAAGCATTAAAGCAATACCAAGAGCAGCAAGAAGCAGCAGAATTGGTAGCCCAACAACAAGCATTGTGGGAACAACAGCAAGCAGAACAACAAGCGTTTCTAGAATAGCAACAAGCACAACAGCAAGAACAAGAACAAAAATTGTTGGAACAACAGCAAGCGCAACAAAAAGCACAAATCCTAGCGCAACAACAAGATCAACAACAAGCATTATTCATCCAAAAGCAAGTAGAAGCCTACTTCGCCTGCCACAACATACCGATACCATCGAACAATGCACTGACCAATCCATCCATCCAAACCACAATTGCAACACCTCAAAACACATTTATCCCACCCCTTGATCCACAAAATGATGTAATGAAACAACTCAGGTTGTTATCACAACAAGTGCTCAACCTTCAATCAAGCAGAACAACCAAAACATCAAGCAACTTGTGTCCCTATCCATTTGATAGGAGCTTAGAAATGAAACCATTCCCTAAGGGATTTGAGATCCCTAAGTTTGACAAATATCAAGGGATGGGAAACCCTGAAGATCACATTAGGGAATTCCAGGTTCATTGCATGGAGGTCGCATACGATGATACTTATCTGATGCGGCTATTTCCTAGAAGTTTGGCAGGCCCCGCTATAGAATGGTTCTCTTGCTTACCTGCAGGCATCAGAACATTCCAAGAAATTAGAGATGAATTCATTAGAAACTACGCATGTAATATTGCAATGGATGTCAGTCTTAGAGAACAATATGCTCTAAAACAAGGAAAGAATGAATCTTTTGCTTCATTTCTTCAATGATGGCGATCCAAGGCCAATCGGAGCAAGTGGACCATGCTAGAAGAACAACAAGTCTACACAATCATCACCAACCTTGAAAGTCACTTGTCATTCCACCTCAAGGTTTAGGGAATCACCACCTATGATCAACTAATCTCCAAGGTGCTTAGCATTGAAAGAGCCCTTGCGACCCAACCCGCCGAATCAACATCATATCACGAACCGCAAAACAACCACCCATCCTCAAATTACAATGGAAAACCTCGTATGTGGGAAAGAAACAAGAATGTTATTAATGATGGTGTCGTAGATGCCAAGGTGGTCATTAGTAGTCCACGCCAAAACACACCCACAACTTAAATCCAAAATCAACACCAAAACACTCATCACACAACATATCAACCCAACAATAATCCAACCATCAATAACCTCAATGACCAAAGAGGACCACCCCAATGCAAAACTTATCCAAAACACAAATACGCTATCTTGGGGGAACCATTGGAGGACATAATGAAAAAATTGATCGACAAAAAACTCATCAAGCCTCCTACATTCAAAAACTACCAAGAACCTGGCGTCAAACCCCCTTGGTATAACGAAAACCAACTTTGCGAATTTCACAAGATCAAAGGTCACACCATGAACAACTGCATGAGACTCAAAAATATCATTCAAGATCTCATTGACAAAAAAATCATAAATGTGGAACAACCTACTAGAAATCAGGACCTAAAAATCTACACGAATCTGATGCTGAATCATGGCAATAAAGGGAACAAAAATGATAAAGGGAAGGGCAGTGTAGATCATATTTATGAATTAGTTGTTGCCTCCCTAAATGAATACTGCATGGTCATCACTATCAAGGGAACCCATGTCGAAGATTGTGGAGTCACCATAAGAGGCGACAAAGTCACCATTGCAGGATCATCCCAACCTAATAGAGTCCCTTCATCTAGAGTCGTTCCACATAGCTACAATGTTGTCGAGCAACTCAAGCGAACACCAGCACACATATCCATCATGGATTTGTTGAAAATATCATCGGCCCATAAAAATATCCTTGAGGAAGCATTACCCTCATCCATCGTCCCCGCGGATCTCGATGCGGACCAATTCCAAGCTATGGTTGAGAATATCATAACACCTAATCTCCTTACATTCTCTGACCAAGATTTCCCCGCCCAACCATCTCACAATCGTGCACTTCATTTGGAAGCCATTGTAAACAAGAGCAAAATTAAAAGATTCCTAGTGGATAGGGGTGCAGGTTTGAACATCTGCTCTCTCAGCCTAATCAAACAATTGAAAATATCAGAGGATACCATTGACAAAGGTAAAGGCATCACAATCAGAGCATATGATGACCAATAAAGAGTGTCTCATGGCATGATTAAATGCCCTATTCAAGTAGGACCAACGCTCATGGAAACCACTTGTCAGGTCTTGGACCTCGACTTGCCATACAACATCCTTCTGGGATGCCCATGGATCCATGCAATGAAAGCTATAGCATCAACCGTCCACCAATGTGTGAAATTCACAAATAATGGACAAGAGGTTACCGTCCATGGAGATCATGAACCATTTTCATATTGCAAAAATCTTGAGGCCAAATATTACAAAATCCCCCAAGTCCCAAAGAATGATGAAGGCCCATCCACACCATATATCGACCCCGCCACTCTCGCATCCACTTCTGCGACAAAGACACCCGCCATCCCTTCCATTCCCACCATTTCTGACATCAAGCTCATCATCCAGGAGGACGGTTGTGGAAGTTATAGGCTTCCTAACAATGATTTTGTGATAGGAGAGTTACCACAATCTCCTAGATCACGAGGACGCCCACAAGAAAACCAAGCTTCCACATCACGAACGTCTCCTAAAGACTATCCTGAATTCACAAGCTAGGGAGACCTTGGCCATGAGGTTATTCAAATAGATCCATCTCACATGTTGTACCGAGATGAATGACCGACACCTGAATTACCAATGGATGAGACAACCAAGGGCCTACAAATGATGCTTGCCATGGGTTATGACAGAAACCAGAGATTGGGACAAAATGACAACGACCTCATAATACCTATCATGCCAAAGATGTGACCCATAACAAATCTTGGTCTTGGATGTACCCCTCCAAGAATAACCATACATGGCCGAAGTCCTCCGGTTAGAGCCGCTAATGTCTCTCCTCAACCAGTACTAGTACAAGTACACTCACCAATAGTCACAAGTAGCAACACATATAACTTCATAACTGAGCCCTATATTAGTAGTGATGACAAAGATACATTATCCAATTTCCCTAGGTTATTTGAAGATACCACCCTTTGTATGATTAGCACCCTCTCCTTCGAAATCGATCACCCAAACCATGAGATCCTCCTAGTCTACCCCCAATTGATTGACTATGACCAACGAGGACCACCAGTTCTCGATACATTCAAAAATGATGAGGCGCTCTCAGAATTCATGGGATTGAGGGATAACATTCTAGATGGAGATCATAAGGTAGGATTTATAATGGAATTAGACACACATGCTTATTACGGGGAAACGATTGAATCCTTTAGTCGCAAAAGTGAGAAACTAAGAATCATATCCAAGTCCTTGAGTGAAAACCACATTGTGGGACTCTCTGACAAGAAAATAGTAAAAAGAAAGGATGTATCCAATAGTGAAAACCTCTCGGAGGCACCCAAGGATGAAGGATTCAATCTTCCCTTAAGAGCCATCCATCAAGAGAAGTCAACATTCTTGGCTGAAAAGTGCAATCCAGTCAACATAGGAATAGAGGAGAACCCACATATCACTTTTTATGCAGAATCACTATTATCAGAAGAGCAAGAACTCCTAGCAGCATTCCTAAAAGAAAGGAAAATAAAATTCATATGGAGTTATGCTGACATGCTGGGGCTAGATCCAGAGAGTGTGGTTCATCATTTAGCAGTGTATCCAGAGGCAAAACCAGTCAAACAAAAGTTTCAGAGAATGCATCCTCAAATTGCTCTATTGGTCAAAATGGAACTTGAAAAATTGTTAGATGCAGGATTTATCCGACCAATCGATTATCCAGAATGGGTATCAAATTTGGTACCTATGTCAAAACCTGATGGAGCCATCAGAATTTGTATGGACTTCAGAGATTTAAACAAGGCATGTCCCAAGGATGATTTTCCACTCCCCAACATCGACATGATAGTGGATATGACGGCAGGGCATGAGATGCTATCATTAATGGATGGATTTTCAGGATATAACCAGATCATGATAGCAAAGGAAGATCAACATAAGATGGCTTTCACTTGTCCATGGGGGACCTATTGTTGGAACATGATGCCATTTGGTCTAAAGAATGCAAGAGAAACCTATCAACGGGCCATGAAACTAATATTCCATGAGATGATTCATAAAATAGTCGAAGACTATGTTGATGATATTCTAGCAAAATCAAGAAAGAGACAAGATCATATAGCAACCCTAAGAAGTGCGTCTTCGGCATACAATTAGGTAACCTACTAGGATACATATTCTCCATGAGGGGTATTGAGGTGGATCTGGAAAAAGTAAAAGCAATCCTCGAGATGGAAGCATTGAAAACACTAAAGAAACTAAGAGGCCTCCAAGGCTGACTTCAATCCATCTGATGATTCATAGCGCAACTAGCAGACAAGTAGGACCCATACTCTCACCTACTCCATAAGGGGGTAGCGTACAAATGGGATACAAAATACGAAGAAGCATTCAACAAAATCAAGGAATACCTACTGACACCACCAGTGTTAATGCCACCTATCCTGAGAAATCTATTGATTTTATGTGTCAGCAACAACAGTAGCCCTTGGAGCTCTTCTTGCCCAACATGATGAAAACAGAACAGTGAGGGCCATATACTATATCAGCAGGACAATGGTTGGTCATGAGCTAAATTACTCCTTCATCGAGAAAGCTTTCCTTGTAGTAGTATTTGCATCCCAAAAATTTAGACACTACATGTTGGCACACAAGATAAAGCTCATTGCAAAAATCAATCCCCTCAAGTATCTCCTATCCAAGGCAATGCTCACGGGAAAAATGGCAAAGTGGGTAATGATATTATCTGAGTATGACATCGAGTATGTAGAGAGGAAAGCTATCAAGGGACAAGTCATTGTGGATCAACTAGCAGAGGCACCTATGTATTTTGAGAATCCTCTTATATCTAAATTTCTAGACGAATCGATCTTTAACCTCAATAGAGCCAATCACTTGAAATTATACTTCGATGGCTCGTACACACAACATGGATCAGGAGCTAGTATCTTCTTCATCACCCCACAAGGAGACTGCATACCAAGGTCATACAAACTAGCATTCACTTGCATGAACAACATAGTGAAATACGAGGCTTTGACTATAGGTCTCAGGATAGCAGTGCAATGGAATATCATAGCCCTCAAAGTCTATGGAGACTCTCAGTTGATCCTAAATCAAGTCAATGATAAATATCAGACTAAGGATGACAAGCTTACTCCATACAAGAAATTGGTGGAGACGCTAAAGGAATCCTTCATTGACATAACATTTGAGTAGATTTGAAGAACCAACAACAGAGCAGCTGACGCCATGGCTACAATTGGGTCTCTAGTCAACATCCCTCACAATGTGCAGAAATATGAATTTCTGATCGAGCAGCTTCTTGTTCCCACATTCGAGGTACCAAAATTAGAATATGTGTGTGAAATCATTGGTCCTAGCGATCCTTGGTATCATGACATCTACACATATCTTCGCATAGGAGTCATCCCCACTGACCTACCATTGAGCCTAAAATGAACCTTCATCAAAAAAGCATCTAGATTCATCATCCTAGGTGATAGCTTATACCATAGAAGCATAGAGGGTACCTTACTACACTATCTAAATGCTAGGGAGGCATTGACTGCTCTAACTGAGGTTCATAATGGTACATGTGGCTCACACTCGAGTGGAATGACCATCGCCAAGAAACTGCTAAGGCTGGGATATTACTGGCCCACAATGGAAAGAGAAGTGCATGATCATGCTAAAAGGTGTTTACAATGTCAGTAGCATGGGGATCTCATCCATGCTCCATCTCAAGAGCTCCATCCAATCATCACACCATCGCCTTTCTCACAATGGGGACTCGACCTCATTGGGAAAATCACACCCACCTCATCCAATGGCCATAAATTTGTCATAACTGCAACTAAGTACTTCACAAAGTGGGTGGAAGCCATACCCATGACCTATATCACTGGGAAGAAAATCTCAAAATTTATCCTGAACTATCTCATCTGTCGTTATGGTGTCCCACAAGCCATTATTTTAGATAATGGCACACCATTCAAGAACCAGGAGGTTCATGACTTGTGTGAGAAATTCAAAATCCAGCATCGCTTCTCCACCTCGTACTATCCCCAAGGCAATGGCCAAGTAGAAGCCACGAACAAAACCATCCTCAAAATCCTTAAGAAAATAGTCAATGATGCAGGTCGTGACTGGCACTTACAGCTTAATCCTGCCCTCTGGGCTTATTGAACCAGCATCTGCACACCCACTGGCACCGCGCCATTCTCCTTGGTCTATGGATCAGAGGTTGTACTCCCAATTGAGATCAAGCTCCCATCCCTCAGAATATCATTACAAAACCTCATCACTGATGAGGATTAAAAGGGTGTCAAGACTAAACGAGCTAGAGTTATTGGATGAGAGACGTATAGATGCTTTGAATCATCTACAAGTCTATCAGAATAGACTTAAACAGAGCTATAACAAGAAAATCAGAAGTAGGACTTTCCAAGTTAGAGAATTGGTCTTAAAAGAAAATTAGAAGAATGTCTTGAATCCCAGCAGCAAAGGCAAGTTTGAACCTAATTGGTTAGGACCTTTCATCATAACAACAAGTTACACATCAGGGGCATATCAGTTATCAACACCTGAAGGGGAACCTCTATAGGAGCCCATGATTAGCTCCCATCTCAAAAAGTTTTATGCCTAATTCTTCCAAGGTATAGAACCAAAAAATCCAAAAAAATAGAAAAAGTCCTAAAAAATGGTTACTTCAGTGAAAACCTGGCAAACAGGCATCTTGGTAACAACAAAAAAATCAAAAAAGCAAAAAATCCAAAAAAAATTCAGAAAAAGGATAAAAAAATTGTCCTCTAGTGAAAACCACTTCGGTGGCACTTTGGGCAAGTACCTCAGTGAAAACTTGGCAAACAAGCACCTTGCATAAATAAGCACTTTCCATCCACTAGGATCTTTATGGCTCAATCTTCATCATCCACCCATATCGCTCCCATCATCCATCACATTGAGATCTCCATCCATCACACATCCACTCCCATCCACACCACAACTTGGTCTTGTGTTCGTATCATGATCCCTCCTAGTACTACTCGGCCCATCCTCAAGGTCAGTTTTTCCTGCCTTTATCAGGGTAGTATATTGCATCACGCTAGGGGCACGTTCTCATCGGATCGGATTCGTGTATGGTCTTAAAGTCCTCAAAATAAAAAAATCCAAAAACATCAGAAAATTAGAAAATCCAAAAACATTCAAAACATATCAAAATCCAAAACAGGTCAACATGTCATTCAAAAAGCCAAAAACAAGGTCGTCTTGTCAAACTACGTCGTCTCTGAGCTTGAACATAGGCAAGGTTGATCTTTGATCATCCCCTGAGACATTTAGGTCAGTCCTATAGGAGTCCGTCATAATAAGCTGACATTTCATCATGTATATCTTCATCTATAAATTGGTCAAGTCATCAGTCGAACTACGTGGTCTCTGCGTGTATAACGTAGGCAAGGTTCATCTATTGATCAGTCCCCGAGGCCCCTAGGATAGGTCTTTAGGTTACTCTCTTGGTAAAAATATCAGAAAATCCCAAAAACATTTGAAAAATCAAAACCCAAAACATTCGTAAAACCTCAGAAAATACCAAAAACAGCCTCAAAACATTTCAAAACATCAAAAACATCCAAATATTTGAAAAAATCCATCCGCCTCATCTCGCTTGCACCCGCAATAAACACAACTCACAATAAATTGATCGTCATCCTCAACCTTTGGTGAAACAATCAGAAACAAGTCTAGCAGATTTAAAAGCGAAAACTCAAAGCGTCAAGTCTTAAGTTTAGGTCAGTAGGTAAGAAAATTGGTCACCTCTTCATATCAGTAACACCATCATTTAAATTTGTCTCATATCAATCATCCCTTATAAACGAAATGGTGTGCCACCATCCACTAGCATGTCCTAGGATGCATCCTTCCTACAATGGGCATTATTTTTTAGCAATAAGTTTCGCTTATCATCCTTAGAAAACACATCCTTTTCTGTTAGCGGTATTGAAGAGCATTAGTCTGTTTATTTACTTGGTCTTTATCTTTTCTGGCTTATCTTATTTTGCGCTCATTCTAAGGATGTCTCGATGATATCCCAAAATAGCAGATTTAGAGAAATAGGAATGGGGCAACGATCATTATCTTTTGTCTACTGTGCTTGTTGGATGTTCTTGTAATATAACCTCGGCAAATACTTGCTTTGTTAGGCATATATGGAAGAGGTCTAAGGCAACTTGTTGACTATTACAGGGATAGGTTTACTTTTCCATGTTTTGGCCTGAGATGTCTGAAACTTCTAAAGTACATCCTAGCAAGGTTTCCATACGTTAGGTGTGAACAAGAATACTCCTATCTGATTGTTGAGTTAAATTCCATCACACTAGGTACAACGCCATCTTGGTTGTCTATACCTTGATGCATCGTACCACGTGTGTTATCAAACAAAAGAAAATTTGGCCCTTTGAAAATCCCAATTCCTCGGCAAGTAATCATCATCATCATCATTTGCATTTGTGTTATCTTGCGTCTTGTTGAAATGACTTCTTCTCTTCTCACTAACCACGCTATCAAGGTACTATGACATTTGATCATCATCACCATCATCACCACCAATCCTGTATCCACACATCATTAGCACATTGCATTACATATCATATAGGAAACATCACATTCTCATCATCACATAAACAGGTGCATCCATATCATCGCATTTCACCCATTACATTGCATCTCATGACATTACATTGATCATTGCATAAGCATTCATTTACATTTCATAAATCATCATATAACATGAACATTATAATCATAAATAATAGGAATATAAGCATCTCAAACATATTACTGCATCACATCATATCACATTCATCCATAAATCATCGCATATATAAGCTTTTGCTGCACATCATTGCATATACCATAAATCAAATCATTTCACATATCAAATTTGCATAAAATAAATCATCATATAGTTAACATTATTGCACATCATATCATAGGTCATAATCAAATGCATAAATGTCATATCAAAATAAATGCATCCATCACATATAAAAGAAGAATCATATAGGAGTACACATGGCATCGCATCAAAATCAGCTCATATATATCATATCACTGCCATAGTACCAAATAACAATCGGATCACTATACAAGTGTGTCAATCAGTACAAAAATGCACGTTAGGGCTATCAAAAATGAGCCCATAAGGCACCAAAAGTATTCATCATAATATCTCGATCATGACCGATCTCCATGGATGCTGCCCTCACCCCTGTCACCGTGACCCTCTAGCGGTCTCTGACTAGCCCGCTCTGAATACTTTGGAACCCAGGTTGCTCTAAGTACGTGGTCATGATAAGCCCGATGGTAATACTCCGCCTCTCAAACTGCCTCCCTGTAGGATCAGACCGGCACTGTACCCTGTGAGGACAAGGTGGCTGTCATGCTCTCAATCTATTGCCTGCGACCCAGCTCTGTGGCTGCCTTCAACTCTATGACCTGTCGCTGTTGTACAGCCTAGTCTCTCTCCATTCTAAGCTACTCTCTCTCAGCTCGTGCCTAGTCTCGCTCTGCCGTCACTGCCTGTACCTGCACCTGTAACTGCAAAATCAGAATATCCCATGCGTCTGCCTGCCCTACTGGCTGTGCCCGTGGCTATATAGGAACCTGACCCTCACCCTCAGCTTGTGGTGGTGGGACTGGCGGATCTTGCTGCTGGTCCTGCATGGGGACATCTCCCTGATCTGGTGGAACTAGGGGCACCAATGGTGGGTCCTATTGAATCACGACCCTAGGACCCGTCCTCATCCTCTGACCCTATGTGCATCTGGATCCTCACCTGGAACAGTTAGCCGGAGAGGAGGTTTGAATAGTCTCTGTAGGCCTGTGTTGTCCCTAGATCTGCCAAGCCCTGGTCGTAAGCCCAAGGCCGGCCCACTAGCTATCAAAAACTATCAACCACCTCCACGGTAGGAATACCAGGGCCCCATGATGTCTATGTTTGGCTCCGAGCAAAGACAACCACATAACCGTCATCTGGCCAATCCTGTGGCTCCCCAAACTGACGTTGTACACGCCTGGGCAAGTATCTCTCTATCATAATATGCTCTCAGCCCTGCATGTATCTGTCCTGCCGACGGTAGAAGAGCTGGTCTACATCATCAACCCATCTAGGCTGACCGAGGTATGGTCTCCAAGTGAAGACGACCATCTCGTCTGTGACCCGCCTCCAGTGGGGGATCCCGTGCTCTCCAGTGTGTGTAAAGGACACACCCCCTCTGTATCATGCCACCAGGGCATCCTCTGCCCCCATCGGAACCGGAACCACCCGTGGATGTAGCACAAAAATGTGCTCCCATGCCCAAACATGAAGCAAGGTCACCCCAGCTCCTAGTGCTCTGCCATCCACATTTGCATACTTGTGGAGATCCCTGTAAAGTGAAGCCAGTAGGACGAGCCCCCATGTGAATTGAACTAGCCTATCCCAGACCATCCTCTCCCAGCAACATCCCCATCCAGGACTAAAGTACCACCCTCATCTATTTGGGGCAACTAAACCAAAGATAATCACCATAATCGCCCAGCGGAAGGGAGGCACTAGGACTCTGTACCTCTCTAGCTCAATCTGCCCCTCGCAATAAATGATGTCCCATATGGTAAGGACTCGGATGCAGCAATCGTGTCCCTCCTCCATATCATGAATCACCCAGCAACCATCAATGGGAAACTGTAGTATGCGCCAAATGTCCTCTAGTGTGACGATCACCTCACTTATGGGAAGATGAAATGAAGACGTCTCACTGTGCCATGGCTCTGCCAGTGCTGATAGCATCCCAAGGTGTGTGCGCACGGGCGCTGCGTACGCAATGTGCCATAGTCCTGCGAATCCAAGTCGATCCTAATCCCTGTCGCTCAAGTCCCCTAGGACACTCGCCAAATCCCGTGACCGGTGCTCCCGTGAATAAAGCTCCCTAGGTCCATCCTGCATCACGCAAAGTCAGCATGTTAAAAAATTTGGAAAAATCCTGACCTAACACTCCAAACTCGTTCCCAGTGATGCAGTTTGTGAAGGTGTCACAGTTTGAGTTTTCTCAAACTCTGACGCTAGACCTAGATTTTTGCTAAACTGAGCCGTAGTGGTGCAATTTAACCCTGAATGTCGCAATCTCCTTAAAAAGAGTGCTGCCGCGGCGCACTTTGATCAAACTGGACCGCCGAGTTCGAGCCGAGCCCGAGCTCAGCGGTGGAATTTTTAAATTCCAAATTGCACCGCTACGGCACAAAATCCCCAAAATCGGCATGCTTAAACACTGAGCAGCGCTAAAATAGCACCGCTGGAGGCGAGCTCTCCCTAAAACACGTCATAAATGCATTGAAATGAAAAAATGAACCTAAGTTAAGGGTCACATACCAGGGCACCGATGCCTGGTGGCCGCTGGTGGGTCCGAACTCGATCAGAAATGTGTAGGGGAAGCTATCATTGCGCCATATCGTTAGGAGGTCAGAGCTCAAATCTCAAGGTTCGCTAACGGAGGTGTGTGAAAATGAATTGAAAGTGACCCCTCGGGCCCCTTTTTAGCCTAAAAATTAGGGTTTTTTGGCCCTAATTAGCTGTCCTACTAGGGTTTCAGACCCTCGAACTTGTTTTTGTTTGTTTGAGGCTTGTTCTTCAGCGTTTTATTGTGTTTAGATTCTTTTTAGCCTCCCGAACCCCTTTCAGACCTGTCGGGCACCTTGTCACCTTTTTTCGCGAGATCACACAAAAAATTAAAATTTTCGTCTGATCTCTCAAGGGGACATTATAATGGCATGTTTTCTCTCGCCATGCAGCATTGGGGCAAGTTTTTAAATATCAAAAAAATTTGGCTTTGATCAAGGTCGATTATTCTTTGAACCAACGCAACGAGTGCATTGCTTCAAAGGGGGGCAAAATGTAGACATCGAAAATATACTGATTGGCATCATGCATTCAATCTTGACTTACTAACATCATTTCTTCCTAAATCATTCCTCGGTCTAACCATTTAATCAAATTCCCTTATTTGATTAAAATCATTAATATTCATCTCTTAATTAAATAAATCATTTTGTCTAATTAAGTCATTTTCTCTTGTTAATTGAATCAATTCATCTAATCTAATTATCGCCATTTGATTAAATCTCTAAAGTATATCTAGTAAATTAAATAAATTAAAACCTTATTTAGTTTAATCTAACACCATCCCCTTTGATTAAATAAATCAAAATATTTATTTAATTAGCCTCTTATCATATTCCTCTCTTATCTGATTTAAATAAATCCATAAATCTAAGTAAAATAAGTCACATCATCTAATCCCTTGTTAAATTAATCAATCCTTGATTACTTTAATCTAATCTCATGTCACATCCTCTAGATAATGCAAGTTGCACATGAAAATAGATTTAATTCATTTATTAAATCCCTATTTTCCCTCACATGGCATCTTTTGGAATATTCCCCTAATTTGAATTCAAAATCCAAGTGGGAATAAGTCCTTCCAACAAGGCATTTAAGACCTCTTACATGTCCTTTGCCTTGAGCCAAGTGGAATTTATTGCATTTTCCCCTTCCCTCTTACATGTCATTTCATCAAATTTGAATTTCAAATATTGGCATTTATTGGCACAAACCCCGAATCTTGCACAACCATCATCCATTCATAGCTTGACAAGTGGCACCATATCATTGGATGAAAGTTAGTCCCACATTGCTCAAATTTGGACTTTCATCCATCTTGAAATCCTATAAATGAAGAGCTCCTCTCCTCATTTTATCATCCACATTCCAAGCAAAGTTATCATGCTAAAATACTTAGCAATTCTCATCTATCATTTGAGTTCTTAGTTAGGATTTCTTGCCGATTTTTGGCTTGGAGCTTTCACATTCATCATCAAAGTGGATCAACATTCCTCAACAATCATCAACTTGCATCATAGGAATTGGGAAAGGGCCAAATTTCCACATCAAATTGGCACCAATTCCCCCATGGGAACAAGAGTTTGCTATTTAAATTAGGATTTCATCTTTTGCTTATCATTTTATTGTGTTTTTGTGTATTTTCATTCCTAGTTTGAATTGTAAATGGATTCCATGGGGAATCCTTGTTTATGCTTGCAATATCTAACCTAGGGTGTTTATTCTCTTTGTTTTGCAGGTACAAATAGATTGGGGTTCACAGAAGCAATGCAGAACTAGATTGAAGGGAATCAGAGGGAAGGAGAGAGGAAGACACTACAGGAGACCCTGAAGCAAGGGCAGTCATCTCTTCTTCCTTCCTTTGTGAAGTGGCCTGCTTAGCTAGAAGAGCCTTCTGTCGGTGCTTGTGCTTTGGCACAAGGCGATTTCTATGACTCTTTGAGCTAGAGGTCAAAGGTTGTGAAGGAATAGAAGGCTCCTGATCAGCCATGGGAGTGTCCACTACAACCATCTTTGGTGGAGGAATGAATTCCTATACGGGAGTAGGAGGAGTAGGTTGAGAAGCAACAAGAAGAGTCAATTCAAGAGCCTCGGTAGCAGGCCTCTACCCATTCACTACCTTGGGAGTAGGAAGAGTAGGAGGCTGCAGATCGAATTCCCTTCGAGAACCTTTCTTTTTTCCATATAAGTAGTACCACAGTCTGGGGTATTCATTAGGGAGATCCAAGATCCTGAGCTTGGGCTTGCACCAAGGAGGCATCATCGAACTTAGAGGATAGTCGTCAGACTGACTCATCTAATACTCTTCCCAAGAAAAGGGAGAGGATGAGGCAGTCCAGGAAAAGGAAACCTTCTCTTTTCCTTTACGGAAAGCAGAAGGAGCCAACATGGACTTCTCCTTTCCCTTTTGGGAAGGGGGAGCAGTCGGTGCAGGTTTTTCCTTCTCTTAGGAAGAGGAGGCGACCAACTATTGTATCATAGGAAAGGTTAGTTTTGGTTGTCCCTTGCCCCTAGTCTTATACTTTACATAATTCTTGTAAAGTAGGTTTGTTCTCGAAGGAAGCTGACTGACTAGCATAGGCTAAAAGTGATCCAACAGATATCCACCATGAGAAACCAAGGGTCGGTATCCAGTGTCATGCACTACATGTACGACACCTTCATGGGAAAATTTTAATCATTTGTGAACAATGGAGGCGATTCCATTCATGGAAGCTAGCTAGGCTATGCCTAGCTTCAATCTAAATAAATCCAACTCTAGAATAACATCGAAAACCATGTCAACAACCCTAGGTCCAACTAGGACAGACAAACTTATCGAGTCATATGGTTTGAGACACATACCATCATGTGTACAAATGGTAGATTTTATTTCTTCATATATCTTCCCCCTGTAATGAATTCAATACTAATGTTTCTTCCATAATGACATTCACATGGCTCGTGGGGGGTCTACCAAGACCCCATCACAATGTTACCATTGAGGCGAGTGGGAATGTAGAGGGGAGAGGGCTATTTGTTTAAGGGAAAGTCTTGCAATGTAAATGTTATGTCTAGTGAATTGAGTGCAAGTAGATCAGTAGAAGTCACTGTGACCATGTTAACATAGGCCTCAGGTTGAGTAACCAAATTAGTGGGATTGATAACCATACTAGTAGAATGTGATGGAAATGGGTCCGTGTATATTTGCAATTCACTATTAGCTTTTGCCATTGATTTGTTAGCATTTTGTTTAATCCCATCGAGACAAATGGTATCATCCTCAATGCGGTCATGTATCTCATGACATAGCTGCATACAACATTCGATATCATGTCCATTAACTCGATGGTACTAACAATAAGTGCTTCCATCATACTAATTAGGGTAAGGCTCCTTAAGAGGCTTAGGACTCGGCAAGGTTGCGATCTTATCCTTCAACAACTTTTGTAAGATAGAAGAATAAGATTATGATAACTTTGTGAACTTTTAGTTATGTATGAGGCCATTTTCGTCAGCAATGACTACTACATTTGTCACAGTATTACCTTTCCTAGATATTGATACGATGGAATTTCCCTCAAAACCGGAGCATGAGGAGGATCCCCTGAACTAAACAACCATTTGTTGGTACTCTCGTAGGGCTGCACAAAAACACACGAAAGGACACTTCATAAGGGAAATATTCTCTTGCCAAGGCCTTTGTAAGTTCCCTATGAGTTCTTTTTGTACATCAAAATCGAGCAGCTGATACAAGATTTGTTAAAGGAGCACTTGATATCGCACTATGAAATTAGTGATTTTTTCATTGTCTCCTTGTTGACATCAGACAAGATCCGAGAAGGTTATCTTTAGCCTGATTTTAGCTTGAAATTGTCTAAGGAATTGATTTACAAGTTTTTCAAATGAGAAAATGGAATTTTAGGTAAGGAACAGTACCATTCTAGTGTTGTATCCTTGAGTGATTAGGGAAACAATTTTTTCATTAATGCATCATGATGGAAGAATTATGTGCACAGGGTGTTAAAGGAAAATACGTGTGTTTGTGGATCCCCTTTACCACCATATTTTTTAAATTTAAGGATCTTCATTCCTTGAGGGAAGGGAGTGTTCAAAATTACAACTGACAACAAGCTATGTTGGAAGAAGCGCTAAAAGATAGGCTGGGTAGAGGCTTGGGAGAGACTCGCCAATTGGCTCTACATCTTACCCATATTTTGAAGAAGGGTATTCAGAATCTAGGGTCATTAGAAGATATAGGGCTAGAGGAATCTCCTCTAGAACAACTACTAAAGCCATCTCCGGAACCACCACTAGTGTGACCTTTGCCAAAACCACTATCAGAGCCACTGCCACCAATAGGTCCTCTGCCAAAACCACCTCTACTTCCGGAGCCACCACCATGACCTCCACTGGAACCACTTCCACTAGCACCACCTTCACTGCCAAATCCATTACCACTACCAAAGCCTCCACCACTAGAGGTGATAGGAGGGGTGAAGCTAACCCCAAGGGGACCTTTTTTACTTTGATAGTTTTGACTTGTTTAGAGACAAAAGGGATTTTGATAGAAGGGACCACATCAGCTATGTAGATAGATGTGGGAGGCATCAATACTCCTAACTATCCTTCATGCTCTTCAAAAGTGACTCCTTGTACAATAATAAGATTTTTTGAAGGAGCACTCACTTCAGCCAGACTAATGAGGTTAGTCAGAAGTTCTATGCCTGTTTGATCCTTACCCACCATATGTTTTAACTTACTAATGACTCGAACAGCCTTGACCATCTTTGAGTTTCTTTCTAGGTGATTTTCTAAGTCACCCAATCCTTTGGAAAGGGTGGAGACATAGTCTAAAGGAATCTAAATGGCCTGATGCTCATCTATCGATGATGGTTTAGGAGATGCAGGAGGAGTGGGGACATGATTGATATCATTGAAGAATCCCATCTCATCCCTTGAAAACTACTCCTACATAGCTAGACCAATGGCAAGACTAGAGAAAAGGCCTATAGAGAAACTAGTAGTGACCTTCATCCTTTCCATCAGAAGGTGTCGTATACTTCTCCTGACAACATACCCGGAAGTTGTGCACTAGGTTGTGATGCTCATAAGCCTTCACAACACTCAAGAATACAATGGTCATGAATTAAACAGGAGAAGCCTCAACACCAACGGATGAACAGACATTGGTTCATGTAGGTTCACCAAAAATGTAAGGTAGGGGGACTGACCATGTTCAAGGCCCTAGGCCATCAAGGGCCAACAGTGGAAGGATGCCCTAGCTTACCTCAGCTAAAAGGGGTGTTAGGAAATGTGGGATGAGAATGATGAGGACTTTAGGCCATTCGATCACTCTGTGGACCCAAAACTTGGAATGGGGCTAGGCGAGCCAGTTTTTGGGTTCAACACTACACCTTAAGAAGCTCTTTTCCCAAGGATGAAAGTGTGGTCATGAGACAACAACGCGGTGCGTTGGCGTCTCTCAAGTGCGCTAGCATTCGTACGTCGAATGGACTAAAGAGACAAGGTTAAACTCTAGAAAATAGACTAATTGCCTAGCTAACTACTTCCAAAGGGCCAAAACAATGCTTTGAAGTAGACAAGACATGCTCTAATATGATAAAGTAAATACACAAGAGTTAGGGTGGCAAGAATAATCTCACAAAGGAATTCATTCACTAGCTAGCTCCTAGTAGCACGTTCACCTACACACAAAGAAGAAGGAAATTTGGAGGGGTCTACCTCAATCAAACCCCCACTTTGGTGTTTCCATGTCCACAGATAACCAAGATTGCAACGATGGAGAAATAGTATGATAAAGAAGGAAATGAAGTAAATAACACTAAAACACTACAAAATAGTAAATGTGCTTACTCAACCAAGTACTAGAGGAGAGGAGTGGAAAAATTACCACCTCCACCAAGAGCACTCAAGGCTAATGGGGGAGAAAATGAGAGTACTCAAGCCTCTGTTGCAATGGTGTCAAGTCCCACACTTTCTCTACTGAATTGATGGAGTGATGTTGTTGCTTCTATGGAGTGAAAAAGTGCTGCTAAAAGTGCTTGGGAATGCAGAAAGTGAGTGCAAGAGAATGTGAAGAAGTTGAGTTGAAAGCTTAGAAGATGAAATGTATGTATAAGGAGTGCATTTGAAGGAGAGAATGAAGAAAATGGCCATATTCAGGTTAGTTGGCCAAAGAGGGCATTACAAGTTGACCTACTAATGAGAAGTGTAACGCCTTTGTAGGCTCTAGCCATAGGAATATGCTAGGGACATAAGTGCGCTGCGTGGACATCTACACACCTTATGGGCATCCTCGACAAAAATTCCTCTAATGACACTCAAAGTAGGTGTCAAGTGGAATGAAGGTAGTGGGCTTATGTGGAATTTAGCCCCCGAATTTGTTTTTCTAAAGTCGAGAAAGGAAAAAGGGGAATTTGCGTAAGGGGTGCAAATTCACTCCTATACAGGAGCAAACACAAAAACCATGTCAAAACTAAGAAATAACATGAGTGTGTTATAATCGCTTGCATTAGAATGTGCTCGCGCTATAACATGCTCTCGTTATAATGCGCTCGCATTATTTCTTGCTTTGGTAATCCCCAAGCCTTGGGCTTGGTATTTGCCTTGGAATACCAACCCAAAGGCTTGGAATGCCTTCCTAATGTCCAAATATGTTTTGCAAATTCTACAATATTTCACATAAACATGTTCATGCTAAGCATTAGGTTTGCACGTGTTTCAAGAACGAACAAATCAAACACCTTGGTAAAGTTAGGCTTTCTCTTAGCTATCTAACAATGTAATTTTTTTCACATTTTGATAATGTTAAGCCTTTGATCTATAATTTCTTTTGTTTGCATGTCTATTTTTTGGAAAAAACTAGTGTTTGGTGTTTTTTTGTTATAAATTAGCCATTCATCAAGATTTCAAATAAATTACATTTTTTGAAACTAGACTCAATTCTACGCATATTAAAAAAAAATGATTTTCAATTAGTTTTCAAAATTCATAGGGGTAACACAACCAAAATTATGTTTTTCAGGAAGTGTCCACTTTGAAAATTAGTAAAAAAACAAATATTCATCAAAAAATTATCAGAAAAATTGAGCATAAACTACATACTATTAGCTAATTTCTCATTGAAGCGATTTTAAAAGTACTAAAAAAAACTTAACCTTTTGAGGGAGCCACAAAAGTTGCTATGTTATGTTTTTTTAGACAAAAACAACACCAATTTTTGTGGCCCCATTTTTTGAACCCCTTAATCTCAACCATGTTTTTTTCAAATATTAGTTTAGAAAGTAGACTTGGAGCACTACGATCCTTGTTTTTGTTGCATCTCAAATTTTTGGGTGTAACTATTCTCAATTTTATGTCTAAAGTTGGTATTTCCTAATTTCATTAAAAAAGTGGCCATTTAAGCCCCCTTTTTGCCCTCCCCATATTTTTGCACTTACCCACATATTATGAATAGAATCCCAACCAAAGCCCTCACAAATGCAACTCCTGAAGAAGCATGGAGTGGAATAAATCCTCACATCAGATATTTTAAAGTATTTGGGTGTATTGCTTAGGCTCACATCCCTAAAGAAAACAGGAAAAAACTAGAACTAAAAAGTCATAAGTGTTTATTTATGGGCTACAATGAAGAATCAAAGGCTTACAAATTGTATTATTTAGAAACAAAAAGGATCTTTATTAGTAGAGATGTAAATTTTGATGAACATTCACAACTTACAGCCATAAATGATTTCTACATTTAAGATATTTTACAAAGAAATAGACACTCTATTAACGAGGAAGATAAGAGGACTACTACTAATGAAGATGATAGAACTAATAGTAGTGATGAAGAGGAAGAACTTCCAATTATAAAGAAGACAAAGAGTATTGAAGAGATATATAGACAAAGCCCAAAACTCCAAGGAATGAAAGTGCCCTCATGGAAAAAGTCTTACAAATAAATGACCCAATCTCATATAAGCAAACCTAGAGGGAAGAAAGAATGGGAGCAAGCCATGAAAGAGGAATATGATGCATTAATAAAGAATAAAACTTTGGAACTTGTGCCCATTCCCTAAGCTAAGAATGTTATTTCTTACAAATGAGTTTACAAAAAAAATTCAAATCTAATGGAGCCATAGAAAAATACAAAGCTAGATTGGTTGCTAAGGGATTCAATTAAAAGGAAGGTGTTGATTATGAAGAAACATTTGCTCCTATTATCAAAATGAACACAATTAGAATTATTCTTTCTTTGGAAGCAAGTCTTGGATGGTATGTTCATCAAATGGATGTTAAAAATGATTTCTTAAATGGAAATTTAGTTGAAGAAATATACATGAATCAACCACCTGGTTTTGTAGATAAACAACATCCACACCTTGTTTGTAGATTAAAGAAATCACTTTATGGTCTAAAACAAGCACCAAGAGCATGGAATGAAAAGATAGATAGATACTTTCAGCTTTATGGTTTTAAAAGGTGTAGATCTGATCCAAATCTTTATGTGAAGAATGTTCAAGATGAGATTATTCTTGTTGCAGTTTATGTAGATGATTTACTCATTACTAGACCAAATATTGGGATAATCAATGATTTAAAATCAAAATGAGTGATTTGAGAAAACTATTTTCTTGGTTTACAAGTTCGCAAACTACATGATGGACTGTTCTTTTGCCAATCAAAATATGCTTTGGATATTTTAGAAAAGTTTAACATGCTAGAATACAAGCCAGCTTCTACTCCCTTTAGTATGGAATCAAACTTACAAAAGAGTGTACTTCCAAGAGGGTAGATGCTACTTCATATAGGAAAATTATGGGCAGCTCGGTTTATCTAACTCATTCTAGACCAGACATTTTTTTTGTAGTTAATCAAGTATTGAAATTTATAAAGGAACTTAAAGAAATTCATTGGTTAGCTATAAAAAGGATACTACAATATGTATGTGGAACACTAGAATATGCCATCCACTATGGCCACAAGTCCTCAATTTCTTTGGTTAGATTTATAGATTCAGATTGGGGAGGTGATATAGATGACAAAAAATCTATTGGTGGTTATATTTTCAGCTTGAATCCAGCCCTATTATATGGAGCAGAAAAAAGAAAACTACTACATCATTCTGGGTGATCCCATAATACTGCTTTACAATTTTTGGCCAAAATGGACATTAAACTGAATTTTTTTAACTAAATCTTCACTTTCAAGCACTTGTAGCGGCTAAACCATGAGGAATTTGAAGATGATACAAAATAGTGATTTGTGACATTTTGTATGTAGATTCTAAATATATTGTTTTCAAAAAAATTGGAATCAAATTGCACTTCTTTTTGCATCTCCTTTGAAAACTAGTTTTTAATAGTAAACACCATTTTTAAAGAGTGACGTTACTGGCTAACACATAACTTTTTTCTATGAAGGATAAAATTCCATTTTTTTCAAATTTAGATTCATAACTATGATATCTAGTGCATGGAATTGGTTTCATAGCATTTCATTAATATTTTTTCTTAATTAAGTTTCAAAGTCAAACCAGTTACAATTTAGACATGATTTACTGGCTAAAACATAACCTTTTTTTATGTATCGAAATTCAATGGTTTTTTTTGGTTGGATCAAGGACATCAATATCTAGTGCACTAATATTTTTCAAAAAAAATTTATAATCTACTATTTTTCCATGTGCAGAACAAAGAACTTGATTTTCAGTGAAAAACCTACATTCGAAGAAATAAAAATAAATCTAATAATTAAATTAAATTTCTTTAAAATTATACTTTTTGGGAAGCTTATAATAAAGACTACATAATTACAAAAAATAAATTTTAAATGAATTTATTTAATCCCCCAAAAGGTAAATCAAAAGTGGTTTTTTATCAGCATTTTGATAGGTGTAAAGGAAACTTCGTTATAGGTATGGTTTAAAACTAGCAGGGTTGTATCCAAAGGGGTTTGATCTAAGGTGGTTTTCTCAAACCCTCTTCAATTAGAATCCTTTAAATGGAACTTCTCAATGCTTAAATCATTATATTTTCTAAAAATATATGATTTCAGCAAAAATCAAGATCTAGAAATTGTAAACTAGTATTGTGGGATCACCCTAGTCTTCATGTGAAGTAGAATATAGAGAAAAAAAAGTAGGAAAGGAAGCAATTTGGATTCAAAATATTCTATTTGAGCTTAGTTTTTCCCAAAGTTTTGCTACTACTTTGAACCATGACAATCAAAGTACCATACAGGTTGTCAACAATCCAATCTTTCATGCCAAAACAAAACATATTGAGCTTGGTGTTCACTACATATGAGATCTTGTTAAAGAAAAACTGTCCATCTACAATATTGTCCAAGTGAAGAACAAACAACTAATTTATTTATTGAATATGACTGAAGCCAAATTCCTAAAATTGCGAAAAATTCTTGGTATATTAGAGGTGAACATTAAGGGGAGATGGTAGTATAGTGTTCCCCTCTCCTTTGTATCTTCCTCTCCTTTGTATCTTCTCCCCTTCTTTGTATCTTGTTTGTAATTGTAGAATGCTTTGCCTAAACCTGCTCAAACATGGAAAAACAAGCAAACATTAGTCCTCAAACAAGTTTAAACAAAACATTCCCCATGAAATTCATTCAAACACAAGAACAAGAAAACTATCAAATGAAAGCTAATGAAATCTAATTCAAAATGCTCAAACCAGCATCCCATGGGGGAATTGGTGCTTCTTTGATGTGGAAAGAAGCCCTTTCACAATTCCTTGATAAGCTTGATGATGATTGTGTGCTCCTTGATTCAAAATGTTGATAACCTTGCTAAGATTGTTGAAGTTCAATGCTAACATGGATGAAATGTGAATGAAAATGGATTCAAAAATGACTATAATAACCTTGCATAAAACTTGTGAATGATTGTGGATTCAAATGAGCATAATGATCTTACATGGATTGTGGATGCCAAATCAAATAGAGAAGGCCTCTATTTATAATGGAGAAGGATTGGAGAATGAAGAATAAGATGAATGTGGGATTAAAGATAGACCAATGGCATTGTGCCACTTGTCAACATGCTAATTAAGGAGAGTGGAGAACATTTTGAATAATGTGCATGTTAAATGTATGTAGGTGGAATTTGAAATTTCAAAAGATGGCTTGTGGAAGAAGAGTTGTAAGAGGAGTTAATGCCAAGTTGGCTCAAGAAAAGGACATGTAAGAGCCTTTAATGCCAAGTTGGACGACAAAAGTCCTTTGGGGGGAGAATTCAAATAAGTGGAATATTCCAAGAATATGCCACATTTGAATGGAAGTAGGAGGAATTAATAAATCAAATAAATTGATTTACATGTGCAACTTGCAAAAGCTAGAGGAATGGAGGATTAGTGTTAGGAGTTAATTAGGATTAATAGATGAAGTTAGTTTGATTTGACAGTTGATTTAGATATTTAGATTTATTTAAATCAAATGAGAGGATATTAGAAGATTAGCAATTTAATTAAATAAATTTTATTTATTCAATTAAATGAAGAACATTAGGATTTAATTAAATTTAAC
The DNA here is from genome assembly GCA_007258455.2 of Sequoia sempervirens. Lineage (NCBI taxonomy): Eukaryota > Viridiplantae > Streptophyta > Pinopsida > Cupressales > Cupressaceae > Sequoia > Sequoia sempervirens. The sequence goes on from VDFB02047230.1 coordinate 384,759,331, forward strand.
ATTGATTTATTTAATCACAGGAAGATTTATGATGAAATAATTTGATAAAGTGTATTATCTAATTAAGGAGGAAATTTAATGAATTTAATTAAATAAAGAGTATTCAATTAAATGATTAGTAAAGAAGTGATAAAGGAAGATTTAGTGTTACTTAATCAAGATCAAATGCATGATATCAATCATGATATTTTGAGTGTCTACATTTTGCCCCTCTTTGAAGCAATGTACTTGCTGCATTGGTTCAAAGAATAACCTTGTTGAGATCAAATTCAAAAAAAATCTTTTTTTTTAGATGCCCCAGTGGAGAGAATTATATTGGTACACATCCCCCTCGAGAGATTGAGTGAAAAGTTTGATTTGAGGGTTGATATCGTGACAAAGAGGTTCAAGATGGACATATGGATGGTTATGATGATGAGATGCTTAGACTAACAGATCTATATTATGATGATGATGTAAATAAGATGAACTAAGATGCTTAGAATAACAAATCTATATTATCCTAAACATCTAAGATGATGATGTAATGCATGTGAGATGGATGATGTGATATATGCTATGATTATGAGATGTATGTATGCTAATGGTTTGTGGATGCAGGATGGATGCAATGGTGACATTTGGTTGATCATCATGATACCATGCTAGCATGAAAGAGGATAGAAGAATGAGAGGGATGACAAGAGGATCTAACAAGTCCATGATCTATCGAGGCTTTATTAGATATGACGATGAATGATGATGGTGCATTGCTTATATCAAGGATTGGGATTTTAAAAGGGTTCACTTACCTTATGTTTGATAACACACATAGGCACGATGCATCAAGGTATAGAAAACTATGATGGTGTTGTACCTAGTGAGATGGACCTTGACTTGACAAACATATAGGAGAATTATTGTTCACACCTAACATACGAAAACCTTGCTAGGGTGCACTTCTGAAGATTCAAACATCTCATACCAAAACACGGAAAGGTATAACCTATCAATGCAATAGTCAACATGCTGCCCAAAACACCAACCATACATACCTAATAAAGCAAGTATTCACCAAGGTTATATTGCAAGAACGTCCAACAATCACAACAAACAAAAAATAATGATCAATGCCCCATTCCTTTCTCTCCAAGTAATTTTGATTAGGAATTATCGAGAGGTCATTGGAATGAGTGCAATAAGATATATCAAAAAGAAAAGATCAAGTACACAAACAAGTCAATGTTCTTTATACCTCCAACCAAAGGGATGTGTTTTTGAGGATAAGAATCCAAACTGATTTTGCCAATAAATAATTCCTATTGTAGGAAGGATGCATCCTAGGACATGTTAGTGGATGGTGGCAAGTTGTTTTGTTTAGGATAAGTATCCAAAGTGTTTTTCCAATAGATAATTCCCATTGTAGGAAGGTGTAGAACCCCAATCTGTATACTTGCAAAACAACATAAACAAACACATTAAATGGTGAAATGCAAGCAAGAACAAGGATTCCCCATGGAATCCATTTACAAAGTTCAAATTAGGAAAAGAAATGAAGAATACAATGAAATGACAATAAAAGAGATTGAATCCTAATTAAACAAGAATGAAATGAAAGAGCAATAAAGCAAGCTAAATCCTATTAAAGACAATGCAAACTCATGATCCCATGGGAGAATTAGTGCCAATTTGATGTGAAAATTGTCCCTTTCCCAATTCCTATGATGCAAGATCGATGTGCGATGATAATTGATCCACTTTGTTGATGCTTGATGAGTGCTCCAATAGAAAAATCTGCATGACCTAGCTATGAACTCAATGAAAATGGATGAAAATTGCTAACGATTTGAGCATAGTAAGTTTACTCAAATTGTGGACGATCAAATGAAGGATGAGCTCTTCATTTATAGATGAGATTGATTAGAGAAGAGGAAAAAGGGATGAATGTGGGACTAATATTCAACAAATGAGAAGAATCCACATGTCATCATTTGAATGGTTGAGGAATGAGCACATTTTGAAGAATGTGCAAAGAGGGGGGAGATTCAAATTCAAAATATGGCTTGAAGGATGAGGTGAAAGGTGAAGTTAATGCCACATGGCTCAAAAAAAGGACATGTAAGAGATTTTAAATGCTTTGTTGGAAGGGACAAGTCCTTTTGGGGGAAGATTTCAAATTTGAGGAATATTCCATCTTTGATTCCTTTTTTGAATGAAAATAGATTATTTATAAATCAGTTAAATTGATTTTCATGTGCAAGTTGCAAAATCTAGAGGATTGGAGTGATTAGGATTAAATTAATCAGGATTTGATTAATTTAAGAGGAGATTAGGTGATTTGACTATTTGATTTAGATTTGTGGGTTGAAATAAATCAAAAAGAGATGAAAATGATTAAGACCTAGTTAAATAAATATTTTGATTTATTTAACCAAAGGGGGTGATGTTAGATTAAATTAGATAAATGTTTGATTTAGTTAATTTAATTAGATGAACTTTAGAGATTTAATCAAATAATATGGATTATTTAATTAAATAAAGATAAGAAGATGAAATGACCTAGCTAATTACACAGAGACAATGATTTAATTAAATTGAGGGATTTATTGAATTAAAAGGGGGATTATGATGACTTTAATCAAATAAGGCTATTTGATTAAATGGTTAGATAGAGGGATAATTCAAGATGAGGTGATGTTAGTAGATTAGGATCAAGTGTGCGATATCAATTTGTATATTTTTTATGTATACATTTTTCCCCTCTTTGAAGCGATGCACTTGTTGTGTTGGTTCAAAGAATAACCTTGCCATGATCAAAAGTAAAAAATTCTCTAATTTTTTCGGATGCCCCACTATTACCCTAGTGAATGAAGAATTATGCTGGTATATTGCCCCCTCGAGAGATCGAGCAGAGAGGTTTGATTTGAGGGTCGATCTCTCGACAAAGAGGTTCAAGATCAATTCAACTTGAATATTTAATGTAGATAGATTTGATGATGTAGACAGTCATCAACCATGGGTAGCCTCATGCCTATTTTGATATATTACACCCACTTGATCCTAATCTATACCATGACATTTACATTTTTGATGATATAAATGAGATGATTATGATGTTTATATGTAATGGATGATATGATGATGCATGGATGATATGGATGCATATGATATGATATGATGATTCTTTTATGATTATGTGTATGGGTGATAGATGTATGGATTATGAAAATCTTAGAATAACCAATCTATATTATGCAATGATGGGGATGGATGCATGTGGTATGATTAATGCTTTCTATATGGTATGGCATGCATTATGCAATATGTTGATGGTTTGTGGATGTAGGATGGATGCATTACCAATGATTTATGATTAACTATCATGGTACCATGTTAGCGCAAAAGGAAGTAGAAAGAAAATAAGATGATGACAAGAGACACCAACAAGCCAACTTTATTAGAGATGATGATAATGATGATGATGATGATGATGATGATGATGATGATTTGCTTACCGAGGAGTTGGGATTTTAAAAGGGCCAATTACCTTATTGTTTGATAACACACCTAGATACGATGCATCAAGGTATAAAGAACCAGGATGGCGTTGTACCTAGTGTGATGGACTTTGACTCGACAAACATATAGGAGTATTCTTGTTCACACTTGACATACAGAAACCTTGGTAGGATGTACCTAGCAAAGAAAGTATTTGCCAAGTTATATTACAAGAACGTCCAACAAGCACAGCAGACAAAAGGATAATGATCAATGCCCCATTCCTTTCTCTCTAAATTGCTTTGATTAGACATCATCGAGAGGTCATTGGAATGAGTGCAATAAGATAAATCAAAAGAAAAGATCAAGTACACAAACAAGTCAGTGTTCTTCATACCTCTAGCCAAAGGGATTTGTTTTGATAGGATAAGAATCCAAGGTGATATCCAAAATGATGCCCATTGTTGGAATGATATATCCTAGGACATGCATTGTATAGGATGATGATGGGTTGATAAGTTGTTTGATAAGATGTTGATATAAGGTTGACTGACATGTTTGAAAATGATCAAGATTTTGATTTTGCATTTAAAAGTTTGAAGTTTTCTTTTGATTTTACATTTAAAGCTTGCTTTTGCTGATTGTTTTGGTTGTTTCTGTTTGTTTTTCCAAAGGGTGAGTGTGATGATTGATTTATTATGGATGATTGATTATTGCGGGTGATTGTGGAATGAGATGGATGGATTTTTTCAAATATTTGGATGTTTTTTACGTTTTTGGAATGTTTTGAGGATGTTTTTGGTATTTTCAAGATTTTACAAATGTTTTGATTTTTGATTTTTTGAATGTTTTGGGGTTTTTTGAGATTTTATGAATGTTTTTGGATTTTGATGTTTTTTTTTAATGTTTTTGGATTTTGATGTTTTTCAAATGTTTTTAGATTTTGTGTTTTTTGAATGTTTCTGGATTTTGATGTCTAGGGGGCTGATCAAAGATTAGCCTTGCCTATATTTAATCTCAAAGATGACATAGTTCAGATTCCATGTTTTTGACGTTTTCTATTTTTATGAGTGTTTTTGGATTTTGATGTGTTTTGGATGTTTTTGGGCTTTTTGCACAATTTTGACAACTTGGATATGGATGTGTGTGATGATATCAGTGCTCTGTTTAGGATTTTGTTGAAGACCAAGCTAAGGTTGACTAATCGAATCAATGGATTGATGATGGTGATAACATTGTTGAGGATACACAACAATGCAAGGATTTGATTTATTCAGATTGATGACGATAACATTGTTGATGATGCACAACAATGCAAGGATTGATTGATTAGGATTGATGATGATAACATTGTTGAGGATGCACAACAATGAAAGGATAGTGTTTAAGCAACACAATGATCCAGAAGGATATCCTAAGATTATGGATTGATTGGATTCGATTGATCAGGATTGTTAAAGCTTGGTTTGGAACAAAATTGTTTTGAATGATTTGATGTGACATTTGAAGTGCAACTTAGATGCAAATAATAGTGATTCATTGGATTGATGTTTGATGAAAGATGAAGACTGATAAGGAATGTCTTCTCGTCAAAATATGCCATGGGCTAGTGATTTGGATTTTTGCTCACAAGTGGTGGACCAATTTTATTTCACATTTGCCAATGTTCGGATCACCACATAAGTTGGAAGATATAGATCAAGATTTATTCCCGAAGCAAGATGTAAATATCTGCCTCCAGTGTCTAGCAATGTATGGAATGTTATGGATAGATGCCTGGATAGGTGTATGGATGGATGGATATGGAAAGCATGCAAAAGATGCCAAGGATTATCTTGTGATAAGATACAGAGTTTAGATCAAGAAAGCTCATTTGGATAGTGCTTCATGGCTCAGATAACATTGGATAAGATCAATGAAAATTGCCCATGTCAAGATGTTTACCATAAGAGAGTGTAAAGTGTACACCAAAATTTTACCAAGATCAAGATAATTTGGACTATGGATGCAGATGAATAAAGATGGATTGGATAAATGGTTCATGGATGAATGGATTTATTATGGATGAGATGGATGGAATGCTAGATTTATTATGGATGGGATGAGATGCTTTCATCTGAACTAGCATACGTAGATGATCAATTCTACACATGATGCATGTTTTCTAGGTTTTCATCATGGTACTTTCCCAAAGCACCACTGAAGTGGTTTTCACTAGAGGATGATTTTTTTCTTTACTGTTTTCAATCCTTTTTCTGGTTTTTTTGGATTTTCATATTTTTTTATTTTTTTAATTTTTCTATGAAAGATTTAAAGCTCATTTTGAACCACAAGGTGTTGCTAATGTAGATGCTTTTGTCATGATGTGCCATTGATAGCTTGTTTGAAGAAGTTGTTTTGCTAGGATACGTGCACTTGGATGCAACTTTTGAAATTCTTGATCTACTTTATTGATACCAGGGTTAACTCTATCTCTATGCGCACATCGCGATAGAGTGCCTTTGGAATCCTTATGATGAAGGGTCACTGCCAATACATTGTCAATTTGAGAATTGGATATCATGCATGGAGGCATAGATGGAGTGTGTTTAGGGATAAGAGATGGATTGGTTGATAGTTTGGAACCTTTGACTCTCCAAACTTGGGAAGATGAGAAATGATGGGTGGATATGGAAGTGTGTGTGGTATTAGGACCAACTGCTTGATACACTTTGTATGTCGCTTGAAAATCTTACTTTTACTTTTGTGACATCTTTGATGGATAATTTTCCCTTTTTTATTTTTTCCCATAGTTTCTTTGACTAATGGATTTTGATAGGGATAATCTTTCTTTGAATTCTTTGGTATCAATGTGTATTTTATTTTGTCCATTATTCTTCTTTGCTTCTTTTTCTTTAATAATGTTCTTTGTGCTTTGATTCAAATCTTTCTTTTGATGTTGGTCCCAATTCATGGATGGGGTGATGGGTGGATGAAGATTCATGACGTCGATGGTTGTAGTATTGGCATCGGTTTCATCATAAGGATTCTTTGTGCTCCCTATGTTGACGTTGGCTTTAGATGAAGTTTCCCTTAGTATGGTAGTAATAGCACCTTCGTTCCTTGATTCTGCTCATTTTGAGATATCTTTTTCAGTAAGCATGCTTTGATAAATGGCCATGGTAGATGACATTGTTTCAATTTGATGCTCTACTAATTCTAGAATGTCTTGTTTTGTCTAACATGTTTCTTTGAATGGATAATGTTGAATGTATTCATACATGATGTCCTCAGTTTGAATTTGGAATATATCTAATCCTGATGTTGAAAAATCCATTTGACTATAGGAATTGACAACCTGCTCTTTTTTTGTAATGAAATCCTTTTCTAAATGAAGATCATCTATGTTTCCATCCATAAAAGGATCTCATGGGTAGATGGAGGAGTATGAGCTATATGAATATGATCATCATGTATGGATAGGAGAGTTTCCATTAGTTTATTGTAATATCTTGGATATATGAATTCTTGATCTTGAATGATTTCAAAATTTCTTTCAACATGCTTTTGATCAAGTTCTTGACATGGGTCAATTTCAAAGGATGGGTTTCTTACAAAGGGTTCTTGGATATCTTCGTTAGGAATAGGAAGTGGCTCAATATCCTCTTGATCTTTGAGTGAATTTGGATCAAGTTTTGAGTTGAAGATTCCTTCAATATCAACAATCATGAGGTCGAAGGATGTCAATATGTCTTGGAAAGGACCATTGCTAGACTTTGGTGAGAGATGTTGATCATGCTTTAGAATAGATTTTTGAGATATGTCCTCTAACTCATTAGGTGATGTAGAGACATTTTCAACATGATCATCAGTCGATGGATTGTTGATTACATGATCAAATAATGTTAACACTCCTTGAAATAGATCATTATCAAATATTGTTGAGGGATTCTTATCATGATCAAAAAGTGACTCTTGATGTATGTTGATTTGATCTTTGGATGAGGTAGAAATACCTTGCATGTGTTCATTGATGGATAGGTCTTGATCATGTGATCGTTGACTTGGATCAATACATGGAGTCGTTAACATTTTGTTGGGATTTTAAACAACATTTGCTTGTTGGGCTTGGTATTGGGCTTGAGCTTGCACTTGTACTTGAGCCTGGGCTTGTGCTTGTTGGGCTTGTAGTGTGGCTTGGGCAACTTGTGCAACTTGCTAAGTAGCTTGTCAATTTTGGTTTTGTTGGAATGCCTTCTGATAAGCAGCCTATTGAGTGGCTTATAACGTAATTTTGTATTGGTTTGATGTGTTTGGTTTGGATTTTGGTGGTGGCGGAGGCAATTTTGGAATAGTTATTTTTGTGGTGATAAGAAGTACCATTATATTGATGATTGGGATTTGGTTGGTGGATGGTGTGATTGATATGGTTAGTCCTTGAGAGACCATGTTTTGAGGGATGATAGACGATGTGTTGGTTGTATGTGCTATGGGGATGGTCGCCATTTGTTGTTGTGATATTGATGGTAAGGGGGGATGATTTGGTATGATGCCTTGATTGATGGTTGGGGGATGTTTTGGATGAGCGGTGGTAGCAATGGTAGCCCCAAACCAAGAGGTGATGTGGATGTTCATGGAAAGGGTGGGAGCTGTGGGAGAGTGAGTGGCATGCTCCCTTGGGGAAATGATGATGTTTGATCAAAAATGCCCCCTGGTCCAAATAGGTCACCTTCTCCTTGTGAGGTCATGGGGAGAGAGTTTTGTGGTGTTGCATTAAATGATGATGATGATGGGTCATTATGAAAGGTGAGGGGGACATATGGGTGTGATGGATTTTGAACAACATTCATGTTATTTGCAAACATATCTATCCAAAATTTTACCAACTGTGGATTTGAAATGTTCATGTTTGGTATAGTTGTACTTGGTATATTCTCATTTGGCATGTATGGATTTAGTGGGATAATGTTGTTTGTTTGAAGGCTCATGCATTGAATGTTTGGTTGATAGATTTGTAGGTTTGCACTTGGATTTAAATCTACCATCGGGAAAGGTGTTCCAAAATTTTGACTAGGCATACTCACATTTGTTGTACCATTGAGGTTTGTAGGAGATAATGATCCCATGTACGGATTGTATAAATGTGAGTTTTGAAAATCAATTGGCATTGTGAGGCTTTGATAATTTGGTTGGTTTAGATCGCTTATGATGTATGGATCAAGTTTGTATTCCATGTTCTTCTTGTGTTTTGACTTTGTTTCAAAAGTGACCTCTAAGGTGTTTAGGACCAATGATGAGATGAAGGATGAAAGGGGTGAATGATATGGGTGTTCTTTTTCTTAGGAAATTTCGATCAATGCTAATGATTTGATTTTGATTGGCTTTGATTGGATAATGATCTTGTAAACCCTAAGATGTTGGATGTGATCTTTAGGATAAACTTGTTCAAAGGGGTGATAATTTAGCTAAGTATGTGAGGAAGGATTCATCAACACATACCTAACTAAACAGATGGTTTTTATTTGGTTTAAGGATGTAACCAAGTCTAGATAATGATGTTTCCAAAGCTCTAAAGTTGTTTGGGGAATGATATGATAAATGTTTGAAATGGATGAAGTGTTTGATTTTGATCCTAAATGAACCTTAAGAAGGATTTGCTTAAGACTTTCCATTCATGGAGATTGACCCATATGGCGAGAGTCCCTTTTTAGATCCATCTCGTCAGAGTCAACCACGTGATACTGGCGTTTACTCCAGTACCCACATTTATATCCGGCTGGAAATACTCTCAGGTTTAGAGTGTTACCGGTTGAGTTGTTCCCTTGGGTGAGTACTTTTTCCCCAAGGAGAGCCCTCTAAGATAGACAAAAGTGAGCAAACATATTCATAGTTTGATCAAACTTTGTCTAGAAACAAAGGAAGAACATATGCAATAGGTTTACTCACACTCACAAGTGTTTTGTTCAATTTTAAACCCAAAATGAAGTGTGGAGGTGATTAATTTGTCTCAACCTAAGATCACAAAAAAGGCCTTTTGATTCTCAAGATCGCTGTGAAGTGCGAGAGAAGTGCATACGTCCTTTTTGATGATGTTAGTTAAAATAAGCAATCATAATAACAAAGTTGCACATGTTCATTTTAACCTTTCAAAGCAATTGTGAGTTCATTTTAAAAGAACCAAAGTAAGTGTGACAATTTTCCTTGTTCAATTTTTAATCCCAAAACAAACTTTAGTAGATTTGAGTCCTAATGTTCTTTTTAAGCTTTTTGTAGCAAAAATTGAAATTTTCTTTTTAGAGCTCAAAAGAAATTTAGTAGGTCCTAAAAGCTTGAAAGATAGCAAATCCTTAGAAGAGGGATTATAATTTCTTCCCAAAGTGTTTAAAAACACTTGTTACAATGATGTGATAATGTTTTTTCTTTGAATTCCATGCTCCCTTATCCTTCAAAACCTGAAATACAAGCTACTAATGTCAAATAAAATCAAGAAACAAGAAGATATGAGGGTTAGATAGATGATTGAGCATAAAAACCCTAAAAGTTAGACCAAGTTTCATTATGATTTGACATTAAATGAAAATTTTAAATTTTAAATCTATAAAAGTTGATAATAACCTACACCATTGGATAGCTTATGAAATTCTACCCCATTTCAAAAAAATAATCTTCGAAAAAGACCAAAAAATGACCAAGATATGGCCATTTTAAGTTTGAATGAAAAAGTAAGAAATTCTAGCGGTTATGTCTGTGATGGTGGCTCTGTTTGATTTTGTAGCGGTGCTATATAGTGACACAGCAGTGCAGTTTGAATTTTTTAGTAGTTCTGTGTGGCGAAGCTAGACTATGAGCAGTTTTGTTTGTTGTAAACACCAAAAATATCAAAAAACCACAGAATTTTCTCAAAAAATGTGATTTGATCTTCCGGTAGGCCCTCCTTCTAGCGCCAAATGTAGAACCCCAATCTGTATACTTACAAAACAACATAAACAAACACATTAAATGTTGAAATGCAATCAAGAACAAGGATTCCCCATGGAATCCATTTACAAAGTTCAAATTAGGAAAATAAATGAAGAATACAATGAAATGACAATAAAAGAGATTGAATCCTAATTAAACAAGAATGAAATGAAAGAGCAATAAAGCAAGCTAAATCCTATTAAAGACAATGAAAACTCATGATCCCATGGGGGAATTGGTGCCAAATTGATGTGAAAATTGGCCCTTTCCCAATTTCTATGATGCAAGATTGATGTGTAATGATAATTGATCCACTTTGTTGATGCTTGATGAGTGCTCCAATGGAAAAATCTGCATGACCTAGCTATGAACTCAATGAAAATGGATGAAAATTGCTAATGATTTGAGCATAGTAAGTTTACTCAAATTGTGGATGATCAAATGAAGGATGAGCTCTTCATTTATAGATGAGATTGGTTAGAGAAGAGGCAAAAGGGATGAATGTGGGACTAATATTCAACAAATGAGAAGAAGCCACATGTTATCATGTGAATGGTTGAGGAATGAGCACATTTTGAAGAATGTGCAAAGAGGGGGGAGATTCAAATTCAAAATATGGCTTGAAGGATGAGGTGAAAGGTGAAGTTAATGCCACATGGCTCAAGAAAAGGACATATAAGAGACTTTAAATACTTTGTTGGAAGGGACAAGTCTTTTTTGGGGGGGATTTCAAATTTGAGGAATATTCCATCTTTGATTCCTTTTTTGAATGAAAATAGATGATTTATAAATCAATTAAATTGATTTTCATGTGCAAGTTGCAAAATCTAGAGGATTGGAGTGATTAGGATTAAATTAATCAGGATTTGATTAATTTAAGAGGAGATTAGGTGATTTGACTATTTGATTTAGATTTGTGGGTTGAAATAAATCAAAAAGAGATGAAAATGATTAAGACCTAGTTAAATAAATATTTTGATTTATTTAACCAAAGGGGGTGATGTTAGATTAAATTATATAAATGTTTGATTTATTTTATTTAATTAGATGAACTTTAGAGATTTAATCAAATAATATGGATTATTTAATTAAATAAAGATAAGAAGATGAAATGATCTAGCTAATTGCACAGAGACAGTGATTTAATTAAATCAAGGGATTTATTTAATTAAAAGGGGAATTATGATGACTTTAATCAAATAAGTCTATTTGATTAAATGGTTAGACAAAGGGATAATTCAGGATGAGGCGATGTTAGTAGATCAGGATCGAGTGTGCGATATCAATCTTTATATTGTCGATATCTACAGAATGATATATCCTAAGACATGTTAGTGGATGGTGGCAAGTTGATAGGTTGTTTGAAAGGTTGTTGATATAAGGTTGATTGACATGTTTTCTAAAAAGATCAAGAGTTTGATTTTGCATTTACAAGTTTGCTTTTGTAATTGTTGTAGTTGTTTCTGATTGTTTTGCCAAAGTTTGAGGATGACGATGATTTATTATGAGTGGATGTTTATTGCAGGTGGTTGTGAAATGGGATGGATGGATTTTTTGGGTTTTCTAAATTTTTTTGGTATTTTGTAATTGAGGCTATTTTTGGTATTTTTCAAGATGTTTTACAAATGTTTTGATTTTCCAATTTTCTAATGTTTTTGGATTTTATGAGATTTTATGAATGTTCTTGGATTTTGTATCTCATGGGTTGATCAAATATTAGCCTTGCCTACATTTAAGCTCAAAGATGACGTAGTTCAGATAACCATGTTTTTGACATTTTTCTGACTTTTTGACCCATTTTGGGATTTTGATACGCTTTGGATTTTTTTTAATTTTTGCATGATTTTGACGATTTGGATGTGGATATGTGTAATGATATCAATGATTTGTTTTTGGATTTTTAAAAAAACCAAGCTAAGGTTGATTGATCAGATCAATGGATTGGTGATGATAACATTGTTGAGGATACACAACAATGCAAGGATAGTGTTTAAGCAACATGAGGATTGGGATGGATATCCTAAGATGATGATGGATTGATTGGATTTGATTGTTCAAGATTTTGAAGCTTGATTTGGAACAAAAGTTGGTTTTGGATTATTTGATGTGATATTGAAGCACACATTAGACGCAACTGATATTGATTATTTGGATTGATGTTTGATTAAAGATAAAACTTGATAAGGAACATCTTCTCATCAAAATTTTCCATGGGCTAGTGATTTAGATTTTGGCTCACAAATGCTTGACCAATTTGATTTTGCATTTCCCAATGTTCGGATCACCACATAAGTTGGAAGATATAGATCAAGATTTATTCTTGAAGCAAGATGTAAATACCTACCCCAATGTCTAACAATGTATGCAATGCCATGGGTGGATGGTTGGATAGATGTATGGATGGATAGATATGGTAAGCACATAAAGGATGCCAAGGATTATCTTGTGATAAGATAAGGTGTTTGAATGGAGAATGCTTCATGGTTCAGATGAAGTTGGGTAGGATAGGATCAATGAAAATGAACTATGTCAAGGTGTTTACCATAAGCAAGTGTAAAGTGTGCACCAAAATTTTTCAAGATCAAGATAATTTGGAAGATGGATGTAGATGGATGAAAATGGATTGGATAAATGGTTTATGGATGAATGAATTTATTATGGATAAGATGGATGGAATGTTGGATTTATTATGGATGGGATGAGATGCGTCCACCTAAACTAGCACACATAGATGCTCAGTTATACATATGATGCTTGTTTTCCATGTTTCACATGGTACCTGTCCAAAGTGCCACCATAGTGGTTTTCACTAGAGGACAATTTTTTTCTTTATTGTTTTCTATCATTTTTTTATTTTCATATTTTTTATTTTTTTGTATTTTTCTGTGAAAGATTTTAAGTTCATGTTGAACCACCTAGTGATGCTGATGTAGACACTTCTATTATAATGTGCCATCAATATCCTATTTGAAGAAGCTACTTTTCCAAGATACATGCACTTGAATGCAACTTTTGAGATTCTTGATCTACTTTGTTGATGCTAGAGTTAACTTTGTCTTTATGCGTGCATTGCACTAGAGTACCTTATGAATCCTTATGATGAAGGGTGGCTGCCAATACATGGTTAATTTGAGAATTGGACATCATGTGTGGAGACTTGGATGGTGTTATGTGTTTAGGAATAGAAGATGGATTGGTTGATAGTTTAGAATCTTTGACTCTCCAAACTTGGGAAGATAAGCAATGATGGGTGGATATGAAAGTGTGCATGGAATTAGGACCAATCACTTGATATACATTTTACATCACTTTAGAAGCCTTCTTTTCCCTTTGTTGACATCTTTGATGGATACTTTTCCATTTTTTATTTTTCCCCATAGTTTCTTTGACTAATGGAGTTTGGTAGGGATAATCTTTCTTTGTATTCTTTGGTATCCATGTGTATTTAATTTGTCCATTATGCTTCCCAATTTATTTTTCTTTGATAATGTTCTTTGTACTTTGATTCAAATCCTTCTTTTGATGTTGGTCCCAATTCGTGGATGGGGTGATGGGTGTATGAAGATTCATGGTACAACTGGTTGTAGTATTGGCATTGGTTTCCTCATAATTATTCTTTGTGCTTCCTATGTTGACGTTTGATTGAGTTGAAGTTGCCCCTAGCAATGAATAACCAAGACCTTGATTCTTAGGATTGTTAATAATTTGCACTAGTTCTAGGATACCCTATTCATGTAGGCCTAATCCTCTACCTTGATAATTCATCTGTTGAAAATTTTTATTTGCAATAGGATATGATTTACCTTGGAAATAAGGTGCTAATCCTTCTCTGCTCTGTTGTGGATCTTCAAAGGTGATAGCTTCTTCATTGATAAGATATCTTGCCCTAAAAAAGGTAAGTGATCCAAGTTTATAAGTGATAGGATCCTTCATAAGTGGGATAACTTCCTAATTCATATCTTTGGCTTGATCTTGTGAAATATCAAATTTTAATACTTCTTCAAGAGGTGTTGATGATTCATTGTCCATGTAAAAGTATCCCTCATGATTTATTTTTTATATTCCTTCACAGGATGTTTCTAATTCACAACTTCTCTAGAAGCCTTCTTCATGACCCATTTTTGATATGTCTCTAGATTTTTCAATATCTTGATCATGTGTACAAATGTTAAGAGTAGGAGACTCTTGTTCCTTGGTAATGATATCAAGGGTATGAGACTCTTGTTTTGAATGAAGATCATCCACATGTCCATCCAAAGAAAGCATCTCATGGGTAGATGAAGGAGTATGTGCTATATGGATATGATAATTATTTGTGACATCTTATAGTATAGATAGGAGAGTGCCCATTAGATCATTGTAATATATTGGAGATACAAATTCTTGGTCTTGATTAATTTTTGAATTGTTTTTGACATGCTTTAGATCAAGTTCTTGACATGGGTCCATTTCAAAGGATGATTGCTTACAAAGGGTTCTTGGATATCGTCATTAGGAATGAAAAGTGGCTCAATATCCTCTTGAGCTTTGAGTGGACTTGGATCAAATGTTGAATTGAGGATCCCTTTAGTATCTATAACCATGAGGTCAAAGGATGTCAATATGTCTTGGAAAGGACCATTGCTAGACTTTGGTGAAAGATGTTGATCATGCTTTGGAATAAATTCTTGAGATATGTCCTGTAACTCATTAGGTGATGTAGAGACATTTTCAGCAGGATCATTGGTTGATAGATCGTGGATTATGTCAATAGGATCAAATAATTTTAACACTCCTTGAAATAGAGCATTGTCAAATACTATTGAGGGGTTTTGATCATGACTAAAAAGTGACTCTTGATGTATGTTTAGTTGATATTTGGATGAGGTAGAAACATCTTCAAGGCACTCATTGACAGATAGATCTTGATCATTGTTTTCAACAACTGTGGTGGAGAGATTGTCAATGCTATCACTAGTGGTTGAATCTTCGTCATTGTCCTCAATAGTTATTTTTTTTATCAATAAGGTCTTGGATGATATTTTTGAGTCGAATACAATTTGATGTTGTGTGTCCCTTTATTTTGTGAAAATCACAAAGGTGCCTCTCGTTATACCCGGGTGGTTTAACTTGAGGCTCTTAATAATTTTCATAAAAGGGGATTTTGATGATATTTTATTGTACCAACTATTACATGATCGATTTGATTGGTTGCCCAAGTGGTGTGTATTTTCTTTTGTTACCTTGTGAGATTTGTACTTTAAATTGACCTTGTGATGATTGATTTTGGAGATGTGGTGATTGATCTTTGAGATGTGGAGGCTGGGTTTGTTGTTGATGTTGTTGATATTCAAGATATTGTTCTTGATGTGGTTGTGGACACAACTCAATGCTTTGATGACATGGTTTAACCAATGGAAGAGTGTATTTATTTTGGGGTGGAGATCTCTCTTGGAATAATGAATCAACTATTTTGGTAAGTGTAGCAATTTGATCTCACCAAATTTGATCTTGATTTTTATCTTGACACCCTTGATATAGTTGATTTGGTTTATATTCAATCAAATTTGGAATGTATACTTGTGATGTTCGTATGGGATCATGGAAAAATTGATTTTGGACAATGTTTTGATATGGGGATGATGTTTATATTTGGCATTCTAGGTTGAAATTGAACATTTTTGTGGTTGGGAATCACATTGCTTTGATTTAGGTAACTTTGATTTTGCATGGTGTTACCTTGACTTGGATCAATACATGGAGTTATTGTTTGGACTTTGAACAATATTTTTATGATTCACAAATATATCTATCCCAAATTTTACCAAGTGTGGATTTGAAATGTTCATGTTTGGTAAACTTGTACTTGGTATATTCACATTTGTAATGTATGGATTTGGTGGGATAATGTTGTTTTGTTGAAGACTCATGCATTGATTGTTTGGTTGGTATATTTGTAGGTTTGGACTTTGATTTAAATATACCATAGGGAAAGGTGTTCCAAAATTTAAATTGGGCATACTCACATTTGTTGTACCATTGAGGTTTGTAGGAGATAATGATCCCATGTATGGATTGTATAAATGTGAGTTTTGATAATCAATCAGCATTGTAAGGCTTTAATAATTTGGTTGACCTAGATCACTCATGATGTATGGAGCAATTTTTTATTCCATGTTCTTCTTGTGTTTTGACCTTGTTGACCTCTAAGGGATTTAGGACCAATGATGAGTGAAGGATGAAAGGGGTGAATGATATGGGTGTTGAAATTTTAGGAACCTTGGATCAATGCTAGACTCTAGGATTTTTTATTAGATTGGTTTGATTTGATTTGGATAATGGACAATATAAACCCCAAGATATTGGATGTTATCTTGGAATAAACTTTTCCACAAGGATGACAATTTAACTAGATGTATGAGGAAGGATTCATCCATACACATTAGCCAAACAAGGAGATTTTGATGTTGATATGAAGGATTTTACCAAAAGTCTAGTATGAATGATTTTTCTAATGGTTCAAAAGTTGTTTGATTAATGTTTGAGGGATGAAATGATTGGTTGTTTTCATCCTAAATAAACCTAAGAGAGACTTGTTTACAATACCAAGGTTTTGAAGAACGTGCTTTTACCTAAGAGTACTTCAAACCAAAAAATCAATGTTTGCTCAAAAGACCATACAACAAAAGATAAACAAGCATGTGTGTGGGGTTCAATTGATTTCATCTTGATTAATGAATTCTTTTTACCATAAACACACTTCTTGCTTAGTTTTTCAAACTGAATGTCTATGTCTCAATTTATTTTTCATCCCACAAGGTCCATTATATAGAAATCAAGATAATCAAGGAAATAGCTCTCTAATGTTGAATTTAGAGAGAGAAAATTGAGATATAAATCCAAATACTTAGAAGCATCTAACGATGAAATCCCTAGGGACAAGCAGTAGCAAGTTTGGATTTTTCAAAAGGTATTTGCTTCTTCTAAAGGTTTAAAATTTGATGTCCTTGTTGAATGTTTTTTTTCAATATTTTGGATCCAAGCAATGTGTTTAACTGACTCAAAGATAGCACAATCCTAGGATGGAAAAGAAAATATTTGTTGAATTCCCACTTGGATAAATCCAGCTGCACTTATTCAAAGCAGATGATTAGAAGCTTGACCACACTAGCTCCCCTCCACGACACTCACTTCTATAGGTCAACCAAGCTTCAGTTCTCATGAATCTACCATCACAAACTTTTCATCTCTACAAAGAATCGCAAATATGTGGGATGACTCTAGAGGTCTGACCTTCTAATGCCAACAAATATTGGGATTTTTGGCTACTACACAATGGTTCATAATAAGTGCATCTAGTTCAAAGGACACAATGATAAACTCCCTCAAGAGGTATCCCAATCCTTAGAACAAGGGCTTTACACATCATAAAGATACTAGGGGAGAGCTATCATGCATCACTAAGTTGATTGCAAACTTTCCTTGCAACCAAAAATTTGTATAGCGGTTCGGAAGAGCTTGGCTTATTCTTGTTACCGTTTGGGTCGTTCCCTTGGGGTGAGTATTTTTTCCCACCAAGGAATTTCCTCTCAAGGTAAAAAAAAGAGAGTAAGTATATCTATAATTTGATCAATCTTTGTTTGCATGAACAAAGAGAGAGCACATGCAATATACTTGTCTCACACTAGCAAGATTTGTTCAATTTTCAAGAGCCCAAATTTAAGTGTGGAGGCAATCTTTTAGACAACTTAATATCACCAAAAGACTTTTGATTCTCAAGATCATCATGAAGCATGAGAGAAGTGCATACACCTTTAAATGATATTAGTTTGTAAAAAAGATTACAAAACAAGAAAGACTCATGTTCATTTTAGACTTCAAAA